>OX608074.1:144583353-145183353 GCA_951509635.1 Eupeodes luniger
TCTGAACGGATATCATTACAGGAGCATATAATCTGCATCAGGAAAACCGAATGCTAGTTATGCCTCAAAGTTCTTTTGACTTTTTATAGCAGGTATAGTAGCTAAAAGTCGTTGTTGTTAATTTTTGTTTTGTTTTTATTAAAAATAAAAATAAACGAAAGCATGCAATGGCTAATTTCAACTTTGCAATGTCAAATAAACGTTCCCATCGTATATAACAGTAATGATTTTCATTGTTCACACAGCCCTTTAAAACGCTGTTAACTGAAAGTGCATATTGCTTCGGGGGTATATAAAAGAGTACACGAGTACACTGGAAGCAATTGGAAACACTAGCGTGTGGCACGAAATTATACTTGGAACTTGCAATGCACCTACGCTATATACGAAAACCGTTACCAAAATGTCTTCAAGTGCGCTGCCATTGTACAAAGTTGAATAGAAATCAGCAGCCAGTAAAGTGACAGAACACTCAAGCCATACGCCGCATGTTTTGGGTTTAAAATGAGAATGAAACTATGATTTCCTTGACAATCGGAGGTGGATTTGTTCTAAAATACTAACACGAAAATTGAAACAAAAATAACACGTAAATCATAACTAGCTTGTTTTTTTGAACTGACTTTGTCTTAAACTATCTGAATTTGGGGTGCTATGGATAAAGTATAGGACTGTCATTTTTGATGCTATCTTTAAGTTCTTTTCAAGTAAACTGACTCTAGCGTGGAATGGGCAGTTCCTAAAACTATAATTCCCTTCCATTCCTGTCATTACTCACACATAGAAATGGCTTAAAGCTATAAGTCACTAGGTTTTTAATAAAAATTTCAGAAAATACAAGATAAAATAATATTAGACAATAGCTAAGGCTTATCACACACTATTTAGGAAACTTAAATCTGCTAGAAGTTACTACTTAAAGTGAGCAACTTAAGTTGCTAATATTGTCCACAGTACTGGGCAACTGTGAGCTACTTTTTGCAACTCTTAATTTGTGGTTTGCTCCTAAGTTGAATTAAGTCGACCAATATCTTATTTAGAGCAGGAAATAAGATGTTAACCATGAATAAAATTCTCTCGGAATGATTCCTTCCTTCGAACATTGGCAAATATTGCTCAAAAGTTTCCCTTGGAAGTATTTTCTACCGGGAAAAAAATTCTAGGGAAATTGATCTGTAAAAGCATTGAATTTTTGTTCGAGAGATATTTATTTCCAGAGAGATTGGCGACAAATTTTCAGGAGAAAAAGAATTCCGAGGGAAACTAGAATTCCAGGAGATTCACGATAAGCACCAATATTTCATATTAAAATGCTTCCTAATTTGAAGGAGAAACAATCTTACAGCTTTTTGACATCTTCATTGGGACTTAAAAAAACGAAGAGATAAAGTTGCCGGCAGCTAAAGTTTTTTTGTGGACAAAGTGGTGAAATAGGTTTGTTCCGAAGATTTTTGAGCAGAAATTGTTGGTCTGTCAAATGTTGAATTGCGGGGATGAAATTTTCTTAAAGAGAGGAAAACTGCCAATAATGGTTTCTCGGCAAAAATTGTCTGCCAGTCAAAAACAACAACAACAACTGTTTCTTGGCAAAAATTGTCTGTCAGTCAAAAACAACAGTCAATATACGTACCACAATATCTCAATTGACAGCCCAACAACTTCGGGCCAAAGAAATTTTTTGAACAGAATTGACAGCCCAACAACTTCAGCCCAAAGAAATTTTTTGAACAGAATTTGTCAGGAGGGGAAATTAATTTACTCCCTCGTTAGATCTCTTTTCTGCCCAAAACTACCAAATTTATGTAGTGTGGAACAGCATTTGGGCAATAATTTTTGACAATTGGTATTTTTGCCCAAGGTTGGGAACAGACAATGGGCGCGTTTCTAGAACAAGAACCAGAGAAGAGTTTGGTCAGAGCTCTTCGACTTATTTATTAAACACACTGGAGAACTGCACTGTCAAAAGTTTAAAAATTTGCAGTCTGCTTCTTGCATACCACGCTCAGCTTTTCACTCGATTGTCTTTTTTTTTCAGAACTCATATAGCGGTCTCTGATCAAGCTCTGATTGAAAAAACAAAAACACAATTCAAGCCCTCAGACATTTCAGAATCTGGGTTAAAAAAAAAGAACACAGATCATTTTTGACAGATCAGTCTTCTGCTCCGAGTAAATAAAGAAAAACCTTTAATGTAAAATAGAAACCGCAGAGACTAAACGTATGTTTTGTGAAATGCCAAAAGAATGAACGCATTTAGTGACATATAAAATCTAACTAAGAAGTTACATGGGCACTTTTTCTCGACCATGTTTTGTTTTACATTTTCTAATTGATTGTTTTCATGTGTTCATTTTAAAAGATTGTGGTTACTCTTGTTGATATAAGAATTTAGGTTTACCCAGTTATGTAATTTTTGAAACTCCTGGCAGTAGACCTAAGAACTATTTTTCAGTGCAAGGTTACGATTAAACTCGAGTTATTTCCTTCAAAAGAAATGTGTGAGTTGCGTTTCTTTCATTACACATTTTCATCTTTATAATCTTCTTTGAAAATAGCCTTGAAACTATTGAATTTAATGTTTCTTGTTAACATGTTTATCTATCTATTGTTTAAAATTTGGTGGTAAACGAGAAAAAAGTAAAAAAAACCTTCTGATAGTGCGAGTATTTAAACCGGATTTAAATTTTTTTGAAGAATGTCGCTCTAAAACTTGCCAATAGTTTGACAGTTGATAAATAAAATCTGTCACTTCATGGGCTTGTCAGTTGGCTCTGATTACTTCACTAAATTAATTCAAATAAAACAACATTACGCCACTTTGCCAACTATACGAGTACCTACATACCACTTAAGTCCGGCCGAGTAATCACCTGCATGTTATTGTTTTCCATTAGGGATATTGTGCATTTGAACCGCGCTCGTTCTTTTATAGTAAACATTTTATTTAACCTTTTAAGGAAGGAAACAAAAACGGTTTCACGGTCAACGGCAATCACGATTTGTGAGAAACTGTCGCCATCGCAATCCATCCACTCACCATCAGAATCACAATATCCCCTTATATCCTATAAATACATATACATATCCATAGCCAACTTCCAAGTAGCCAAGTAAGCATAATATATAAAAGCAAGGACAACGCTCGCCATAAAAAGGCCTATTTCCAGCTCTCATAATGGACTATTGAAAGGCATGTGACCTAATGTGGTAGTGTCATGAAACAACTCTGACTCTAACTCTGACTCTGACTGTTGCCAGATAGTTGATGGTTTGTGTCACTAAATTGAATTATATCATGACAAGAGCGTTTTGAGTGTCGTAGTCGTAGTCGTAGGGGGAGTGTAAAAGAGGTTGGTTGACTTGACAGAAACATTGACGATGAGACGATAATATACACCGCAAAAGAACTCAACTCTGGGGTACTTGAAACTATTATGTACGTGGAATTCTTGTGGGATTGGAGGGAACCTGGTTTTCTGTGTGTATGTCGGTCGGTAGGGTAGGTCTGTCGTCTCATCGTCGCTCGGTCGGTTGTGTAGCGCATAAATTTTTCCTGATGGGAAACAACGGAGCACTGTTCCAAAATTGAATTCCCAACACACATACCACACTGTCAAATGAACCGCACTGCTTTGCCTTGAGCGCCATTATTGAAAGCGATGGTGATGGTGACGGTGGAGGGATTGCGAGGACCTCCGAAACGAACCATCAGCCAACCGGAGCTGTCGTTCACTTTTCAAAGGTATTCTTCTCCTAAAACGTTCGGAATTGGCTCGAATGACAGTCGATTTATGTCCTTTTTCCTGCAGGAAGAGAAACATTGCGAGCCATGGTGGCGGCATCGCCTCGCCATATCGCCAGCGCTATTGCCATTGCCATCGCCTTTGCCACTGCTGTCCTACCCGACTAAACAGATTTTGATGAGGAGTCCCATCTGGTTGGGAGTTCGTTTCTTGTCGTTGCCGTATGATAAATGGCCCCACAGTACTGTTGATAAATCACAAAGTTCGACGTATTGCAACAGGAGCAGCATCCTAGTAATTTTTATACGGAAATTGTTTTTCTTCTTTTTTTCGAGTTTTTGTATTTGTTTTGTTCTCCGTGTTTTTTCCTTCCTTTTTTTTGGAGGGTCGTGAGGGGGGGGGGCACTCTAAAACGAAATTTAATAGAATGTATAGATTTTACACCTGATTGGGATTCGGCGCCAGGAAGATATCCGGCAAAGTGCCGGTGCCGGTGCCGGTGAAGGAAGGAGCGAGTGTTTGGGATACTTAGAATGGCAACAGCTGCCTTTCGGACGGTCGGTTCGGTCTTTAGTGAGGTAAGGGAAAAGATTTCACTTCAAGTAATTTAAAGAGAAGTGAAAATAGAAGAAAATCGATGAAGTAATTTTTTGGCAATGATGTGAGAAATGGGGTAGGAGCTTTTCTTTTCTTATTGATTGCTAAACATTTTTCAGGGCAAAGAGTCGTTGGCCAAAATATTAAAGGTACGTAGTTATTATATGAAAAAGATCAAATGAGTTTTTTTTTTTCGTTTTTTGCTTAATATTATTCCAAGCTTACATAAATTTGTGATTTATTTTGCGACAGTTGTTTCCTAGTCCAGCAGATGAAGCCGGTAAATTTATGAAAAATCTTTCTCCTTTAGACATCGTTTAGCTTTATCATGACAATATTTAAATATTTCAGAAAAAAGGTATAAAACAAACTTTATTCAAGCAGGACTTTAAGGTTTTCACTATTCACCACATGCTGCAAATTATATGTTACATATTCTATTATGTCGAAAACCAGCAACTTATATTTTGAGTCTTAAAAAGGTACAAAAGTATCTGACTAATGAGGCCGACTGCGACTTCTTATGTTTGTTTCAGAAATTATTTCCTATTCCTTTAAAATCTGAAAACAATCTTAAAGTACCTACAACGTTTTTATAACTTTTCCATCATAGATATAAATTTTGTATATCTGATGAAAATCTTTAAAAGATACTCGGTGTAAATCTGTAACGAATAGTATAGGGCTCCAACAGCTCTAGATGTCCTGGAAAATCAGGACATTAGGGGAAGTTTATAGCTGTAAAACGTTTCTATAACTATCCATGACCTGTCCTCATAATGAAGTAGCAAAAGGTGATAACGTAAGAATTGGTATCCACTGGTATATCCCTTGTATAAAACCATTAAAGTGATGGTCCTAGGACACTTCCTTGTGGTACACTGGCAATTTCCTTCAGTTCCTACTTATTTCAGTCCTAATGTACTCCAAAGTTCGGAACGTGGGATTTAAGTAGTTCCTATGTAGTTTTTAGTCAAGTCCCCAAGTGCCAAACCTTTTGAAAGACAAAAGCAATATCTAAGAATATAATATCCAAGCATAAAGCTGTTTTACTTCAAGTTCCTTTTTACTACATTGGTAATTCGATGCACTTGATTTTTCATGGAATGTTTATTTCTAAATCAAAAGTAATGGCTCGATAGTCTTCTTTCTTCTAAAGGGTAATTGTTTAGAGGTATACGACCTCCATGGCTAGCCCGGACGTAGTCTAATCTAGTAGTACAATTTTCGATGAGTTTATCCAACGTTTCCGGCCGTATATCGGATGTAACGCTATGAATGTTGTCCTCCAAGAGGTCAATCATTTCGTGTTTATCGGTGGCATAGACTAGAAACTTTACATATCCCCACAGAAAATAGTCAAGCAGCGTTAAATTACATGATCTTGAAGTCTAATTCATAGGTCCGTAACGTGAAACTACGTGGTTACCAAACGTCTCCTTCTATAAATCAACTGTGGAAATGAGCTGCATTACCGCCGACTTGTTGACTTAAGAGCTCCAGCAACTCATTGTCGTTCAATTAATGAATGAAAACGTCAAAAATCAACCATTGACTGTAACTTTCTAGCCAATACCGTTTTTAAAAAAGTACGGACCAATTATTCCACCAACCCATGAAGCACACCATACAGTCAGTTTTTTTCGATGTAATGGTGTAGTCTCAACATACTACAAATACGGTAGTTTTTAATAAATAATTGACGTATCCATTCAACCAAAAGCAAGCTTCATCGCTAAGCACAATTTGCCTATGAAAACAAATAACCTTGATTTTCAAAATAAATGTCCACAATTTGGAAGCGGTGCTTAGTTGTTAATCTATTAATGTGGAAATCCCAAATCAAACTTATAATAAATCACTTGACATATGACAAAATAGTTGACCGTTAAAATAGTGTTGCCAACCTAAAGATCTCTAACTTAACTTTAAAAAAATTCCTCTTATTATTTTGCTAAGCTTTTTCAGTATCAGTTTTTTTTAAACTCTTTCCAAGATTGGTATAACCGATATTGGTGTTTAAGATGTAAATTCTGTTGGTATTTTATATTTTTTGACTGTAAGATTGTGATCAAAAAGGCAGGAACTGCACTTTTTTCCACTCGGGAAGGACAATGCCAATTCCACATGAGACAAAGCACGAGTCAAGAAAATCAATACCTGGAAGAAAGTGTGACAAAAATTCCAAATCCAAATGTTTTGACTGAAATTCTGAAATCTCAAAATCCAATAAAACCTTCAAAATCACACAACACTCAACTTACCATTTAGCATTAGTACTTTTTCTGTCAAACACACGTCGATTGTTTGCTTGTCTCGCCGGATGTATTCTAAAGGGCCATAAATTATAGCTAACAGCACTTTTCAATCACAACAAAACGAAATATGAACAACGAAAAAAAAAAACAACAAGAACAAACAATTAAATATACAAAAAAAAAGTCAATATTGTTAAACAATCTCTGTTCCTGGCATTTGCACGTCAAAATTGATTTCCCCTAATGGGCATCTCAACAAGCAATGCTCATTAACTATACCAACTATAACTTGCCATTCCTCACACCAATAATATGCGCACCGTACACACAGCTCTCAAAAACCCACAAAACATTTTTAATGTGTTTTTGAAATATGAAAAGGGAATCTAACAAGTGTAACACACTTAACCAGTAACCACCCCTTTAATTTGCACGACACAGCAGCGACAGCCAGCATCCCTTCTAAAAGCGCCCAAACTCTCTAGACCTTCCCTTCTCTCATTTTCGTTCGCATATATTCGCATCAGCAATCACCTGCCGCACTAACGCCATTATGTGAAATTTTGCGCGAATTTGAATTCACTCGACTTGCGACATGTTAACGGTTTACACGCTTCAATGATGTTACATAAGCAAATACAATGAGTGTTCATCAAGTAACTGCGGGGCTGGAGTTGGAGTTGGTGCGGAGCAAAGCTGACGATGATATTGTTGGAATGGGAGCTGTAGCTTAGCTGAACAATTCCTAAATACAAAAACAGCCAAAATGCTTTTTGTGGATTGACGTTAATTAAACCGCTGGGCCCTCCCGTCCCACCTCTCCCGCCACTATCTACTTTCGCCAGCAATGACACACTTGTATGTTTTATATGACAAACACACCTCATCTGATGAGAGACAACAGTAGCGAAAAGCGAAGCTACTATATGGCTTATCCTTTAGCGGTTGTGACGATATGGCAGGCAGGCGTTCCAATTTGTTCAGCTTGAAGGCTTCAAGCTTGCTCGAATATAGTGATATACAATTATACAAAAAAAGAAAAACAGAACAAACTACAAATTTTACCTTTTAAATTGCTGCGCTGCTGCAGAAGCGACTACACCTCACCACCTTCTCCTCCAAGTCGGTGGCGGCTCGGATCGGCTAGGCTTCATCGTCTGCCGCAACTTACCACCCACTCCGAGATGTTTATCGCAGTCACATTGAATGCAAATGGTATGTTAATTCACCGCACAAGACATCAAACTTCAGCGACTGTCAACGTCAAGTGTTAATTAATTGATGCGCCATAAGCCGCATTGGCAGGACTCAGTGTCAGAGCACGTGTGTGTGTGTTTGTGTGTGTGTGCCAGTACTACACTGTTCCCCAAGAGTCACTGCCACTTCCACTTCCAATTTCAACGCCAATTCCAATTCCAAATGCATGCGGAAATAACGAGAATCAGGTGCAATTGATGTTTTTACTGTTCAACTTCTGAATTTAACAACAACCCTAGACAATAGGTGGGTTTTATTTGTAATTCATAAATAATGTTGCCTTCAGTGTTCAGTGGTTGAAAATAAATAAAATAGGTAACAAAAGCGTCGAGGTATAACTTACATGGGGACGGACTTTTATTGCAACGTAATGCACTTCCACATTGCAAACAATTGCTTAAAAATGAAAATAAATTTAGTGCCACAACGCAACAGCTCGTAAAGGACCAGGGCTGAAAGTGACTTGAAGCTCTCGTAAATTTTTGTGTGCGAGTAATGGCGGTAGGGAGACAGGAGACCTTCAATTTTTCGCTGAATCCGGAGGCTAATTTTGGAAGCCCTTTTTCATGACAAAACTTTATTTTAGAGGAATTTTCAAACTGTCACAGAAAGCAGAACCTATGGCAACAAATAACAGAAAGAGATTGAACCGAGACTTTTGGAATGACAGTCCTACACTAAACATTTTTCCGCGACCATAATACAGCCGTTTGTCACATTATTCTAATAAAAACAATGTAAAGCCATTTTCTTCATCTCGAAGTTGAAATCAACTTGATTATTGTTTTTTAACTTTCGATTTTATTTTTCTTCACTCGATGTTGTCATTCTCAACTCAAGCTTTTAACTTCAGATTTTTTTTTAACCTTAGTTAACTTTTGTTTTGCTGAAAATGAAGACATTCACTCGATCTACTTTGGAATTCTATCTCCTAAGCTACACAAGCGAATAAAAGCAGCCATTACATTGACTTTCAACTTTGAGTTTAATATCAACTCTTAAGTTCATCACCTGCAAAGTTTGAGACAAAATGATAAAAAGTAAAGAAAACGTTTCGTAGACTTTTGAAATAGCCTTAGAATTAAATATAAACAAGCAAAACAATTTTGCTGTTGAATTAATTTCTTAGAACACCACAAAAACTGCGAAATTTTGCTGAGGAATATCATCCTTTCAAATGGAATGATTTACTGAAATTTTTCCAGACCATCGTTTGCAATATTTTAGCTATAAAAACAAATAAATTGGTGGCGCAAACAACAACTCTCAACCATTTCTGTGTACGAATATTCTTGTTAGGAATGGAGGGGACCTACAGTTTTAAGCCGAATCCGAACGGCTTATTTGAAAGAACACTTTTCATGACAAGAATTACTCTTGAAGAATTTGTCAATTCCTCACAAGAGGCAGCAGAAATTTTTCATCAGTTTATAATTGAACCGAACTTCAGACGCAAGTTCAACTACAAGATTATTTCTTTAACCGCAATTCACGAATATGGAATGCGATCTAGTGTAATTTGCAGACTAAAAAAAGCCGAATCCGAACGGCTGATTTAAGAAAGCACTTTTCATGACAAGAATTACTCTTGGAGAATTTGTCAATTCCTCGCAAGAGGCAGTACCCGTGAAAAAAACTTTAGATGGCATATGCAGGGATCGAACCCAAGACCTCTGGCATGACAGTCCAACGCACTAACCATCATGCCACGGGTACTACTAAATTTGCAGACTATCAAAACTAATAATAATTGATATCTTCTTGAAATCATATGCCACTTTCCTTAGTACTCTCACAGTATTAAGTTACTACAAAAATAATTCATAGACTCTTGAGGAATTGTTAGTAATCCCAAAAATACACAATTTTGAAATAATTTACAAGAAATATTCAAGTCTTCTCTTAAATCGGACAGAAACTAAAAAAAAAACCCGAATTCAAAAACTCAAAATCCCGAAAGACTTTAATCACAAAAATTTAAAGTCTCAAACATCTTAGATTCTGAAGACTTAAAATCTTTAGGGGCTAAAACTATTCAAAATTTTTGGAAGCAAATTTCTTCAATGGAAATTTACTAGAAGAAGGAAAACAACATAACTAATACTCCTTATGACAAAATTAGAATCTTAATTCAAGGGTTAAAGTTCAAAATGCTATAAAAAATATTTGCTCTCAAAAACCCTAATACTCTGCATGATTTCATCGCATGCCATATATGTGTCAAATGGTAGCACTAGAAAGGTTGGTATCGGTAGTTAGCACTTAACTTCCTCAAACTTTTAAGATGGTAATAATGAATTAATTGCCGTTAATTTGTCGTGAAAGAAAAAATTACATCGCGTTTTGTTTTTTTTTCTGTTAAAATCGATCTGTAAATAATTGCTGTTAATTTGTCGTAAAATGGTTGTCAAAGAGAGAGAAGTTCTTGAACCCCTTTTAGTTTCATGTCACAGAATTCCTAAAAATAGATTTTAGAATACCGTAGTATGTATTATCCTAACTAAATTTCCAATAAAAATCCTATCCTGGGAATTGGTTAAAGTTATAATAGGTTTTCATCATTGAAACCAATAATTGAAATTTTCTTGACAGCCAGGTTCTAGTAATTACTGAAAATTTCCATCATTGAAAAAAAGTTCAGCCGAACATTTTTTTAAACAATTTTCTGTCATTGGAAATATGTCAGATTAAAACACAAATCAGTGGAAGGATTAGTTTAATGTTTTGACATAAAAGTATTAGCTGTTCAGGAAGAACAAAGAAGTGTGTTTGTAGGAAAAGATAAATGTGCTTAAACTTTTGTTTTTCGATCTCCAATCGAAAAGTACATAATTTGAATTACGTACAGTAAAATATCAATTCAAAAATATTTCCGACTTAATTTTAATGATAGCTTTTTAGCTACTAATAATAAATAAGTTGGTTTATCCCTAACCTGATAAATAGCATTTGTACTGACACTTAAAAATTGTTTTGAAAAAAAAAGAGTTCTTGGCATCTTCGAATGTTGAAGTTTGAGTTCTTAAAGTTAAATGGAACGAATACTTGCCTCAGTTAGAATGTCGAATTTAAAGGTCTAAGTTCATTTCTTTAAAGCATCAAACTTAATATCCATTTGGAGGACCTACAAAAAATGACTTTAAAGTAATTACAAACAAAATTTATCGAACTTCATTACTTTACTTTTACTACAGCATCAGCATAAGCAAAGCACGTGCTAAACGCTTCGGTAAGACAACTTTTGGTGCTTACTGTGCGTGGCAAAATTAGCAAAAACTTTCATTAACAGCCCGGTGGCAGGGCATGGCATGGTATGGATGGCGTCGCATGGCATAGCGCCGGCATCATCGGCATCAAGATGAGACTTTGAAAGGATAACATCACGATGTGTGTGATGCTGTGCACCATTCCCATCCCCATCCCCATCAGCTATACCATCAGGTTCCCAGCACATCACACTCACATGAAATTGAGTGACTTAATTCATCTGGTAAAATGTCTGCGGTAATTTCAACTAACAACTTGGTACACCGAAAAACTTTGTACCCTTTTTCCCAGGCACTTGTTAATACCCAATAATAAAAAAAAATAAGGACGAGTACTCGAATATGTACACAAAAGGGGATGTATTGAAAATCAACACCCCTCATAAAGTAATAGGGAGGCAAATGTTGTATAAGAGTGAGACTCTTGTCACACTTATGGGACGTAAGACGCGCAAGCCAACTCGTCGTCAAAGACTTTCGCTACTTCTTCGCCATGTACAGTTAGTCCTTAGTCCTTGTTGTATTACTGTGCGAAGAGTTGAGCTGGGCAATAATTTCGAAGTAATAGACCAAGGCCCTCGGGACTTTACCTCAATCATTATTATTTTTTGGCTAAACAGTTTTGTTTTTTACTCAGCAAAATTGGATTTCATTATGGGAAGGCAACGGCATGCACAGAGTTGGTATGGAGAGTGTGGAGAACGGACGCAAAAGTTTTGTCCTATAAATCAAAAAACTTGCAGACGCAGAGTGGTGATGTGCAATTCTCCTTCGTTTCGTTTTGCTCCGCTCCGAATGAGTTTTTCTGCCTCCTGGGACTGAGACTGGGACTGATGTTGGAAAACAACCATATCGACCGTCTTATGCGTCCTCATCTTCATGGTCCTGGTTTTAGTTCTGGTCCATGGTCGGTGTTGTTTCCGAGGGTGGCATGGGCATCATCGCCGCATCGGTCTTATGTACGATAGAAGTCCTGGGGAAAGAGATGAAACTTTCTAAGCGATGCAAATATGAAAACGGAATGTGTTTAGGTTGTTTAAGGCTGCCGGCGGCGTTCTGTAAATGCGGTCGCTCGTCAAGAAATAGAAGATTTTTTAATTCTTCATTGCTGATGGAAATGGTTTTGTTTCTTATTTATATTTTATTTGTTGTTCTGTACTCTACTTTTGGTTTCAGTTGTCATGATGTTGAAGGAGCAACTATCAGGCGAGGGAACGTTAAGGCGAGCGTCAGAATTGCGTTATTTGGTTGGAACTCTGGGAAGTTGCTTCTTGTTTCTTGTTCCTTGTGTCAGGAATTCTGTTGCTGTTTCTGTTTCTGGTTGTGATTGCAGGGAGTTTTTGAGTTGAATTTAATAAACTATGATAAGTTTTGTGTAATAGGTGTATATACAATTCTATGTACTTACATATACATACCTAAAGAAAGAGAAGGATTTTGTAGAAAATATGTATATACATTTTAGTTAAATTGTTTTAAACCCTTGGAGAAAATATTTAAAAGCATTTTGCACATCCCACAGTATTTAACAGAGTTTTAACTGAAAATGCATCGTATTTTTGTTTTACACTTTTTGCTTTTTTTCTTGGAAACAGGGAATAGTTTTAGTTTTTTTTATTGTTTTTGTTAAATAGAAATTATTTATCCAAAATACTTAAAACAGAATTTTCAAATTTAATTTTGCCAGATTTTATTTAATGAGAATCAACATTTTTTGATATTTCAGTGTCTTTTTTAATTTTTATCAAAATGTTCATTTTTAATAATTTAACAATAATTGAGATGGGTAAGAAATATTACCAACGAAACGTTTGTATGTTTTGGACAACAAACATTTTTTGGCAAACAAACATTTTATTAAATCCAATTTTTTCTTTAACCAAGCTGTATTTTACTTTTGAGGCCTTATTGGCGGCAGAAAAAAATTTGCTGGGGCCTCTGATTGCGATTCGTATAGCAAATGTCCAAAGTAAATGCCTTTGAAAACCAATTTTGGGAAAAAAATGAAATTTGGGAAAATCGAAAATTGATTGTTTGTGAAAAATTTTTGTAATTTGTGCAATTTTTAGTTACCTAATCACTATTTAGTGGAAGATTAGAAAATTCTTAAAGGAAATTTTGAAAAATTGCTATGTGACTATGTAAGTTTTTAAACTCGTTTTAAAGCTTCCAAAATTTGAGAGGGTTGTAAAATTCATTGAGATAAAAAACGTTTTGAGTGCCTTATTTAACATGGTTCAACAAACTTTTTTTGTCGGTATTGGACAAAATTTAAACAAATTTGGATGGAATACGTAAACGGGCAATTTCAGCAACAAAAATAGAGACGTTGATACCTTGATTTTGAATATTAAAATTACTAGAGAACTCTCTTCGTGTGACAGCGTGACTGACGAAAATGGAGCGCCTAACTTTTTGACGAAATTTTTGGGATAGCTTGATGTGTCAGGAACTCTGCTGCATAACTAAAAGCTCTATTCTGATCTATCATAATAAGAAAACTAAATCATACGAAAGTGTCCAACGGTGCTGAGTTTTCTGTCAGGAAACTAATGTTTCTAGTGACTATAATTAAAGGTTAATTTAAAGGAGAGAAAGTCCTTATCCCACAAATTCTAAATATTCCAACTTTTCTTATACTCCAATTCAAGCGGATTGAAATTCCCATTTGAGTGACCTTTGCAATGACAAACAATCGTTGAAGTTTATTCAAATACATCTAATTGAAATTTGAAGTACTTGTGTTTTATTATCACCCCAGAGTTTATCAGAAGGCTTTAAATTGGGGAGAGACAAAATTAACCGGGTTCATAATTTAATTTATTAATTTTTTTATGTTGCTTTTTAAAACCGAAAAATCTCCAAACGCAAAAAAAAAATAACTCTTCTTCAGTGAAAACGTTGGTTTTGTATATATTCTTTTATCGGCAACAGTGTATAGTGTCTTACATCTCATGGTTTATATAAGCAGCTCAGTCGTAAAATGTGAAAGATATTTTTGCATCTTTTGTATGGCTATTAGAAAATCAGTTTCATCTTCGGCGAAAAAGTGAAAATACAGCTGTTAAGAAACATGGAACACGAAGAATTCACCTGATGATTTCTGACGCAAAAGAAGATCATTCCGTCATCGTTTGCTGACACAATTGTGGAATGAACCAACTGAGACAACTTAGCAATCGTTTTTGTTAAAAATTTAAAGTGTACCCGTGCCGGAACTCCCCCTACCAATTTTAGTTTCAAAATTCGAAATAAGGTGGATGTCTGAAGCTTTCTGTAGTTAGTCTCATTTCTCCTAGCCCAGTTAGCAGAATTGGTGTTAGTTACTGATTTCTTTAGCATTTTCACTTTTCAGGCTACGAAAACAAAAAAATGTCAGCTCTAGTAGATAGTTTTCGTACAAATCAATTTTTCTACCCTGAACTTAATAGTGCTTACATACCTACCACATCCTTCCTTCCTAAAAATTATCCTTAATCATCAAATTGAGTTGCTACCTCTTACTTACCTATCTACACATTGCTGAGCATAGACATAATATTTTCTTATAATCCAAAAACTTTGTTTTTTATTCTGGTATATCTGATGAAAACATACCCACATTCTAACGTAAATTACAAATAAAAAGTCTCCTTCACCTTTATTAACGTTGACGAAACATTTAAAAATAATTTAAAATAACCCTTAGGCTAAACGGAAATAGGAAAGATACAAACCATTAACCTTCGATTACAAGTCTTAATTTATTCATGGGATGAGCTTTTGCTGCCCACAAAAATATTCAGAACGGTTCGTCCTCTGGATTTCTCATCTTTAATCCGCATCTTTGTATATTGTAATGTGTATACGCTTCTTTAAGCATCGAGAAACATCTAGTGGCTTAGAGGGGAACTCATTCAGCGCATACAAGAACCTCGAAAGGGGTAAGCATCTAGTGATAAAGTGGAGAACTTCGTTAAGCATCGAGAACAACCTCGTAGATTCTCGAACCGATTTGAGGTATATAAATAGGCGCTCGGAAGCGAAGCGGTTCAGTATGAGTATGGATTATTGGTTGTAAACTGCGATAAGTAAAGACTGTGTATAAAAGTAATAATTGAAAGTAAAGACTGTGTTCGGAACGTAAAAAGTTGAGTGTTCAATAAATAAGTTGAAGCGATTTTAAATAAAGTAAATTTGTGTTTTATTTGCAAGTGTGAATAAGTTTTAATTAGCGGACCAAGCCGAATATTACAATATGAAAACTAGTTTTCATATACAAAGTCCGCATATAACGTAAAAAGAACTCATCCCAAAAATATGCAATACCTGTAAACCAACTTATAGAAATAAATGGTTGTTGCATTCGATCAGTTCGTTCAAATACACAAACCATTTCTTTTGAAATATCATTTTCCCAGTATTTTATATTTTGATTATAATAAAACGTTAAGTTTTTGTAACAAATTATAAACTAATATTCAATAAAAATATAAATTGCATAGAAAAAAAAAATCTCTACTTTTAATATCTTATTTAGTTGAAATTAGTTAAGTTTGAGAACCGTAAAATTGAGATTTACTAACAAAACAATTATATGATGATTGTTGGAATTATCTTTAAGGTTTAATCCAGTCATTAAACAGTCCTCAGTGATAGTGATACTTTTTTGTCTTAATGTGAAACAATGTATTTCTTACAGGTATGGTATTCTGTTGTCACTAAGAATTCATATATGTTTTAGATTTTTCTAAGTAATAAAATTAAGTATACAAAATTAAATTAAAACAAATATTCCACATACGCCACAGTAGCCCACATTGAATTTTTCCCATCCTAGTCTTACTTAATTACTATGTTGCATTTTTCTTAAAAATAAATTGCACTTGAGGGACCAAAAAACCTTTTCAAAAATGTGTCTCTACTTTAAAGTAAATACATATCAAGAAATTTCAAAATTTTCCAGTTTGTATTCCATTAGTGCATTTGTCCAATTTTCTGTGTGACTTCTCATATATAAACTACCTTATACTTTTCATCATCGTGATCCCCTTGCCAACCTCCTTTCTTGTGTTAGTATTTTATATTTTCTCTTGAAAAATAATTATTACTTAGATGGAAATGTTGATGTATTTCTCATGTTTGCCATCAAAACAGAATGTTCTGTCCTTAACAACTCAAAGCACTTAAAAGATATTAATTTCAGAGAAAGTTCATACGATCCCAATCCCAATTCCAATCCCGCAATCCAAAGCGAGCATAAAGAAATAAAAGATAAAAGGCTAGGTGTCATATAATATGCATTGCGTTTCATGCAAATATTTTCGTGTAAACGCCTACACCGCATACTACCAACAATAATAATTGTTAAGCATTATGAAAACGGTCTTCTGTCTTAGCTCCCCAAAGGATAATAAAGTGTATCAAACCAGCCCACCTACACAGCTACATAACATATAAATATATCTTGCTGAATAACAAAATACCTAATTTGCCATTTCTGGTTGGAATTGGTATGACACTCATAAGTTTATTACCACGCACCCCAAAACGGACTCATCATCTACAACACGACTCGACTATATGTTCGAAGTGGGAAAACATTAGTTGCCATTACCATTTGCCATCTACCATTTGCCATTTACCATACGAATGCTTCCATCAGTTGGAATGACATTATTGATGGAATGTAATTGCCTATTCGTTGCCATGTGTGGACGTCGTCATCGTCATCGTAGTCTTTAGTCCTTAGAAATATGTAGACAGAACGATAACTGTGTGAAAGCACCTACTCTTCAACAGATCATACAAAAGTTCCTTTGGCAATGAATTGCTAATTCCCAATCATGATACCGAAAACTACCAACTACGAGCAAGGCAAGGATACATGGAATACGAGATACGAGAACTATATGAGCTCCAGGATACAAGTCAAAGCATGTGTAGGTATATGTGCCTTCTTCTTTTCATATGAAATAAGGGCAATTATTTGCTCTTCACTTTCATTTTAAATCCTTCCGGTTTCATTGCTGCCACAAAACGGATCTTGATAGGCTTTTTCTTGTTTTTCTTTTTTTTTTTTCTGTTTCTTTCTTCATTCTTTTTCTGTTCAATACTTTTGTATGACACACCAACCAACACTTCATAGGTCACTCTAACAAAAGGGTCACAATACAGGAATACGTAACAAAAGCGTCTTTAAAAGAAAAGTCTTTTTTCTTGTGTTTGGAAAGTCTACCGGAAACCCCATAATCAGTAATGGCCGAGAATAATGACGTTCTTTGAGGTATAGTTCAGTTACTTAATGCATCATGTCACAAGAATTGTATACAACACGATACTAATTAGATTGATGTTACAGTGGGGCGGTATACGTGCCTAATCAGAGTCGCATTTGTTTAAAGGAACGATAACAAGGCCCCCGAAATTCCATGCTCAAAAATGCTGAAATAGTCAAAGCTATATATATTCTTAGAATTTATTGCAAAAATAATTTGTGTACTTTTATTTTTTTTAGTACTCATAATTATTATTTTAAAAATAATTTTTTAAGCCTTAATATAAACAAATATAAAACTTTACAATTTATAACATTTGTTTTGGAGTTAAAGAAATCACTCAAGTTTGCTAAGCATACAAAAGTTTATTTAGCATATTTTTGGGAGACATATTTGAATTTTTCAGCATCGTCTCTGAGCCATGTTTCAGTGTTTCTGTTCCTCAATGTTCCAAAACTAATGCTCCTAATTTCTAATTAAAAGATTGTTTTTGAACAACATTCCGACTCAGTGTTGGATTTTCCGATATGGATAGCGATTTCTTGTTTGTTTCCTCGTTCGGTAGAGACAATCCTTCCAAGATACTAGAAGATCTTTACTTTCTCTACGGGATATTGTACAATGTTTATCAGAGAAGGGTTTTAAGATTATCTTCATTTTTTCAGTAATGACATTAAGCTCCAATATCTTTGCTTCTCCTGTTGTTATTTGAGGGAGATCCATGGTCACATGAGAAAGCAAGCGTTTTCTGTCAGGCCTTCTCGTAGTACATAACTGACCTGATTACCAATATAAACAGACTATTCGAAAGTATGCATACCTGTGTGAATCTCGAGTTTAAACTTTACAACCTACCTCCGTGTAAGACGTGATAAACGAACCAATCATGAGTCAATAAGTCTTAGGAAAGGAAGCCAGATAAGCTCCTTTTTGAAAGAAAGCAAAATCAAATTTATACAAAGAATTTCCCCTCTCTTGCTACACATTTCTTCCATCTTTCGGGAAATGTTTGATTATCATGGCAAGAAAATTCTTTCTCTCTCGGGACAAACCACTTTTTAAGCGTAAAAATCGAAGTGCGCGTTTTTGAAAATCTTAAGAACGATTTTTTTAAATTTATTTTCTTGATAAAATCCTTACATTTTTTCTTAAAAAAAATTTTTTGTAGGTACAGATATTAAGTGCTTATAAGTATACGTTTTACATTTGAATTTCGTTGAAAATTGTTGTCCCGTTTTTGAAATATCGCATTTTGAAAAAAGAAAATACTAAAATTTAAACATTACTGATCATTAAAAACATTCCTAACCGTCAAAAAGTATTTAGTTCCTAAGAAAATTAAAAAAACAAGTTCTTAGGTCTAGCGTTCTGGAGCGAGTAGCCAAGTTAAGAAAAAAATATTGGAAAAAATTTCATCAAAATCTATCGTCGCGTTTTTCAGAAAATTCGACCTTTCGATTTCTTACCATTTTAGTTATTAATTCACTATCAAGAAAACAAGTAACGCAAGTCTTCTTAAATCTATAATTCCAACTCAATCGTTCCAATGGCTTAGGCTTTTGCAAGGACAGACAGATAAACGGAGGGAATTGCCAGGCCCGCGTTTTTCGATTTCTCTACCATTGTTATGTTATATTTGATAAAAATGTTGAGTTCAAAATTGTGTACAAAACAGTACTTGCCAAATACATAAGTATAATTTTGCATGTCCATCTTCCTGTCGCTCAATTCATGCGGCGACTATTTTCTGGTCTTTTGAACCTTTCTCATTGCACAGAGACTCTTAGAAATGGGTGGAGTAGATCAATAGCTTGAGAAGCATTTACTGCGATTTCTTAATGTCCTCACCCAAAAGGGACTCCATGATAATCCTCAACCTCAACCTTCTTTGTTGGAATTTCACGCGAGTTATTTGGAATCCATTTAATGGCAGAACATCTTAGCCTATTGCCATCGTATACCTACTTTACAGGTAGACACTTGCATAAGGTCAATGCATTCTATTTCCAGTAGCTTTTAGGTATTGAGAATTTCTAATGGGAGAGTACTGCATTGACACTTTCATTTGTGTAACTCGCGCAGATCAAAATGTCCGTCTTTTTTGATAAAGCTGTATCGCGAAAGCTCCGCACAAGCATTTCATGCTATTTGAAAGCCGATTTCTTTAAATTGAAGCAGGAAGTCAGAACTTCCCTCATATGCTTTTTTTCTTGCACAAAATTGTACATGATTACACAATTAAAAATGGACTTTTCCTTCTGTTATGAAATTGCTGACAATGTGCACTGATTAATGTTGACAGACGTCAAACTCATGATAAAAACATAAAGGTATGTATCAGGTAGCTTCATACGCGCACTTACGCCATCTTTAAACCTGAAACTGCACAAACTAAAGGGGTTATACTATCCTTAACATTTAAAAGGTTTAAACACAGTGTAAGTGGGAAAATAAATAGGGACACTAGTCTTAAATTTTTGAATTACAGAAAATAACATACAATTGTGTTATTCCACATTCATTATGTGCGGTTGAAAAAGGATTATCTTTCTTGATAATACGCTCAAAATTGAAATTCTAGGAATTGTGAGTATAACCGTTCAATTGTTTGAGGAGGGGTTATGCCACTTACTAGTTCGACAGAATTATTTAAGGTTATACATCTCGTCTCGATTTTGTATGCAAAAAAACAGATTTAACCCCAATTTTAATGGCTTAAACACTCGTCCGGCTTTTAACAGGCTTCTTACGGACTTTGCGATATTTAGTGTCATAAAGCACTATCTGAAAAACGTAATGTAGCCTAGTGCGTCGAGAAGTAAGTTACTCAAAGTCTGGAGGTAACATAACAGATTGCCTCGTAGGAGTCCATTGTGTCTATACATTTCATTTACATTACATTTGTCAAAGCCTGTGCGACCGAACGCGTAGTTGTGGTTTAGCTATAAAAATTCTTAACATTTTAAGCAACTTGGTGACCAAAATAAAAATCTTAACAAGTTCGTTCAATGCTAAATGTCTCTTGAAAAAAATATTCGAGATAAGTATGTGTTTTCGAAGTTGGATTAAACATTGCACATTCCTGATATGCGGTTGAAAATAGAATTTCTTTACTTGATAGTATACGCCCAATTGAGTTCAAGGATAAACTAATGATGGGCATTTCTTGTAGTGCGAGTATTACGGTTTGAGGGAGAGAATGCTACTGTCAGACAGAAAGATTTAAGGTAACATATCTGGTAAATTTGATTTTTATCTTAATTTTCTCTGCAGAAAACAGATGGAACTCTAATTTTTTTAAATTCTTTAAATTTCAAGCTACTTGGTGACCCCAATAAAGATCTTAACAAGTTCGTTTAGTGCTAAATTTCTCTTGAAAAACCTATTCAAGATAAGTACGTGTATGTACAATTCGATAAAACATACCACATTCATGATGTGTGGTTGAAAAAAGAATATCTTTAGGTACTTGATTGTATGGGCTAAAATTGAGTTCAAGAGTAAACTTATGATGGGCATTTCCGGAAGCTTGAGTATTACGCTTTAAATGAGGAAGTGCCACTTGCTGCATTTTGCAGAACGATTTAAAGGTATAGATGTGGTAAACTTAATATACGTCTCCAATTTCTCTGCAAAAGACAGATTTAACTCCTTTTTTCAAAATTATTCAAATTTCAAGCAACTGGGTGACCGCAATAAAGATCTTAACAAGTTTGTTATATGCACAACTTCTCTTGAAAAACCTTTTTCAAGTACTCAGATAAGTATGTGCCACTAAGCTTTAAATTTTTAATTTGTCTTCATACCAACTAAGAAAAGGATCTCATTGAGCTATTAAAACAAACAAACAAAAAACAAACTACGAATTATTCATCTCGCACTTAATGGAGTCCTTTATTAAACCATCAGACATCAGTTACTGAATATAAAATGGGCCAAGAATTATTACAGATGCGACCTAGTTATTTACTGACTGTGCCTGTCCTTCTGTCTTACTGTCCACTTTTTGCAAAGTCTGCTGTCTGGTCATTTAGGAAATAGTTCCCATTGCTCAATGTTCACTTTATGTTCTTTGTTCCAGCTCCTCCAATTTTCTATACCATCACATTCTTTTATCCTTTTATTATCCTTGATATGTTTTAATTCTTTATTTTTCCATTCATATTATTTTTGTTGTTGTTGTTGTTGTTGTGGCCATCGTTTTCTTTTGCTGTTTTGTTATTTAGTTTTAATTTATAATGGATTTAGTTGAAATAACAAAATTGAAAGGGTAAAAGTTGTGCTCTGTGATGTTAATGTGTCAGAGCTCAGAGTTTAGTGCAGAGGGCGACGCGGTGCAAAGTAGCGCACGGCCAAGGAGCCAAGGAACCAAGACGCGCTCTGTCCCTTATCTACTTTCTGATTCATTGGATCAGTTCACCTTAATTGGAACGGTCCAATTAGGAGAATGCCTGTAGATCCTTTGTATTCCTTTCCGACGACATACAAGAGGATTCAAGATATATACTACATAGAATGAGACTCAGGGTGTGGGAGTCTGTTGTCTGATGTGTACTATGCTGGGTGTAGGAATAGGATGGATAAAGATGACTGAACCAGATAATGGGCTATTTTTTCCTGCAGTGATCCCGTTTTGGTCCTTATTCAGGCCGTGTTGTTGTCGTTGTCGTGGCAGTCGTCCGTTGCTCGGAGAAGTGGTGCTGTCATCTGCCATGGGCGGTGGTGAAGTATTTATTGGCAATTTCTTGCAGATTGTCGTCTTTCTACCTTCGTGCTCTATCGGCTTCTCTTCTGCGTCTATCTAAACGACATTCAACCCGATATGGAAGCAGATAGGCGCCCGAGCTTGCCACTCAGACTTCATTCAGCACAGCACAGCTAAAGCCAAGCAACATCACAAGGAATTCATAGCTGGATGTTTTGCTATTCCTGGATTCTGGATGAGTAAGTATAAGGAGGGTGTTTTTGTGTGGCGCTGCAGAAATAATTTCAAACAATTTTCGTGTGCAACATCAACAGAAGCAGCAACAGCAACAGCAGCGGTTGAAGATGACATTGATTTCTTCCATTAGACTTCCGACTCAACTCGACTCGACTCTTTCGTTCTGGTTCTGGTTGTGGATTCTGATTTTGACTTCGACTATGACTCCGGTTCTGAGTGAGCACCAGAGAAGAACAAGAACAAGTTTACATCCATCAATCAGGAATGGCAGGCAACTTTCTGCACCATGTGGGGGCGGCGTGCGTGCCTTAAGTACGTTAGCCCCGAGCCCCTGATGGATTTTTGTTTTCCTTTTTCATTATTCAAGAACATTTTACTTTCTGTTCTCGTTTATATGTTTTATTTGTCTTGTGTTCTTGTGTTCTTATGTTCCTGCGTACTGTACGTAACGTTTGTGGAAGGAGTTAACATACGAAAGCATCAGGAAGGGGGCTCCGGTGGAGTGGTGGCTTGTGGTGCGGTGCGTTGCGCTTCCGATGTGATGTATGATTGTTTGCTTGACTATGCCTTGGGGACCTCCAAGAGATGAGCATAGCTTAAGGGAAATGGAATCAAAAAGTTATACAGGGCCAACGAAAGTACATGTTCCTACATTTGTATCTAAAACACATACAGAAACGTATTTATTTTTTTTTGGTATACAGCTGATTTGCAAGTGTGGAAGCGTTTTAATTCTACTCCAGAGGCTGATGGGTTGGAGTTCTCCTTCCAATTCTCCAAACCATACCCCCCCCCTCCTAAAAAAACGCGCATAAATCTTTGGTTAACTGTAGTAAAAGAGAAAAAGTGTGATTCTTTACGCCATCAACATCCTTCTTCCTTTTGCAAAACTCGCTTAGACCCACCACAAAACTCGTAAAACTCATGTGAATTACCAAAAAATTTAAGGCTTTGAAAATTTAATGTGGCACTCTCAGCCCAAAATATATCTCTCTTATTTTGGTTTAAAACAATCAATTGGATTTTGGTGCATTACAGTTACAGCTATAACACTTTGCGGTAACCATTAGTCTAAATGAGCAAGTTGATTGATTATGTTTAATTTGAGTTCGGTTTTGAAAAAATAAAAATAAAAATAAAAAACGGGACAAAACGGGACGGGCAGGATATTGTGGTTCTGTAGCTGGAGCTCTCATTCGGCCTTTTTAAATAAATGCCACAATATCCGTGCAGGAATTAGTGGATTTCTATATAATATTGGTCTTTTGTTATTTTTATTTTTATAGTCGAAGCTGAAGTGAAGGGCGCTTTTGTACGCACAAGGGTAGACATTGTTTTAATATAATTGCTGATACATTAAATTCATAAATTAATATCGACAATAATTCATTCGGAAACGTTTTTTTTTTCAATAAATAAAATATATATAAATAAAAATAATTATAGAATAACAATGGTTTGTGCTATTTAGGCAATTAAAAGTTGCATATTTTATGATTTTATATGTAATTGACGTTTTTTTTTAATATTTTTTTTTGTTTATATTTGGAAAATGCTGTTTTAGCTATTATTTAAAAGTCAAGTAATTAGGTAGAGTGTAGATTTATTATTATATTATATTTGTATGCAATGAATATTATTTTTAGAAATTTATTTTGGATTAGCTCAACGGTGAGGGATTACAATCCAATTTTTTGATAAGCTTTAGGTTACATTTAAATTTGATAAATAATTCAAAATTGATGTCAGGTATACACTTTTACACAATTAATTAACTCGAAAAATAATAATTTTGTAATGAGAAAAAGTAGAGTAGTTAATATTGTGTCCCTTGGGACATTTGTAATGACCTACATACGTGATTTGATTTGCTTTCTTTAAATAAAACTAACTGCTGTTAGCAATATAATAAATATAAATTTGTATTCTTTTTTCATAATTAACTTATACTAAAAATAGCACCGCTGAACACTTCTAAACAGTAGTATTTCATTAAGAGAAGCTTACGAGTCTGCATACATATTTTGATATAACCTGACAAGTAGTATATAAATTAATCTATAGCAATAATGAGTCCAAGTGCTATGGTGGCGGGAAAAGACGCATAATTTGCTATGAAAAATTAAACTTCGCTGTGATTGAATTCACACCTACTTTTTCCGTCAGTTATAGGATAAGTGAAGCTCGTTTCCGAAATCCCTATTTCATAAAATTTCTCCCTAGTATTTTGTTTTTTCATTTCATAAAAGAATTGTCTGTACAAATTTTTCAACTTCCTGACAAATGTGGAAAAATACTTGACAATTTTCGATTATTTTCCTACAATTCAACAAAATTGTCAAATTTCTTATAAGACAGATTTTGACAATCGTCAATTTGTAAATCAACAAATTTTCAACAATCGCAATTTACAGTGTTTATGAAATAGGCCCCAGTAAGTCGAATAGAAGTTACAATTACAAACCAAGCTACGTAAGATGAAGGCTGCAGAAAAAAATAGGAGAACTTACTCCTCAAGACAGAACTTTTCAACAAGCTTTGTTGAATCCTTTGAAAACTTTGAGTTGATTTTTATTTTTGGCACTGCCTTTTTTTAGAATAGTATTTAAAGTACTTGAGTGCCACACTGCTATTAAAAGTGCCAAAAGTGCACCATAGTGCTACTTCGGCAACGCTACCCCTACCAGTGGTAGGGGGTCGTGAAGCAAATATCCTAACACCTTTGATAGCGAGCGAAAGCTTTTGATACCCGAAGAAAGTAATTGATAGCTCTTGAAAACCCTGATAGTCAGCGAAAGTTGCTGACAACCGTTGAAAGCCAATGCAAACCGGTGAAAGCCTGTGAAACCTGTTTATAACCATGCAAAATTCTTCGATAACCAGTGAAAACGTTGGAAGTCTAGGAAAAACCGAAGAAAAACATTGGAAGTTGTTGGCAAGAGCACATAATAAGCTGTTACCCGAAGTCAGTAAGCGATAGGACGAACCCCAAACCTTAACTTACCTCCAATGAGGAGGCATATGTACCCTAGATTTCATTCAACCGTAAATTGTCTAGTCAATTTTATCAATCGGAACACTGTTACCAAAGAGCTTTGAGTTATATATAAAAAGCTTTAATCTCAATCATATGTACTTACATTGATGAATAGTCGGAGACCAGCGACGAGCAAAACCTGCATTAGACAACAATGAACATCAGGCATCGATTTGAAATGTCAGAAACTCAGAAGTCATATAAAATTAAAAAACTCAGTAGGTAACATAATATTCTTCAAAATATTCTAGTGGAAAATAAATTCTTTCAAATTTGTAATGCATTTCTTTTAGTTGTTTACAAGAAATTTATCAATTGGGTTAAATGTTTTGTCAAAATGATATTCGGGGTGAACATTTTTTTACTTTTTATTTAAAATCGTCTTTCAATATCTTTTTCCTATACGTTAAAGAATATTTCACAAAATTTATTAAATTTTGCCGGTCTATGACTTCTTGTTCGCTGAAATAGTTTTTCTGCAATACTGTCGCCTATCTTCTACTAATATATGACATTTTGCTATGAAGTGAACAGCATTTTCACTTTCACTGGAGAAATAAAATTTAACGGCAGCAGTTCTTGATAGGAAAATCATTTCAATAAATAATATAATAAATCATAATTGCTTCAGAAGTAGCAACGAAAACTTTGTAATTTGTACTTAATTGGAGATACTTCTTCCAATACACATTTTTCCAAACTGTTACTTTCGCATTTTTTGATGCCAATAGTTTTTTTTTTTAAATGTGTGTTTTCAATGTTGAGGTTGCTTCATATTGTAAAGCTTAAGTTCTTGTAGTATTGACCCGTTTCGATTAAGTCTTGATCATAAAACCATTTTTCGTTTTGAGCTTAGCTTCCTGATTTTCCCCAAAAGACAATTGTTTTAGATTGACAATGAAGTTCCATTAAAAGAAATACATATCAATTCTGTTGATCCTCAACTCAGAAAATTCTGCTAAAAGGACGATATCATCGGCGTTCGTTAAGATCTTGATCAAGAGTCTATCAAAAGGAATCCAGCATGGTCTTAAGAAGGTCTTCAATGTATAATCAGAAACTTGGTGGACTAAAGTTGCATGATAAAGTTGATTAAAGTCTACGCGTATACTGATATCTCCATAAAAACCAGAAATTTTCAAATCATGAATTTTACAAATCGGACCGATTGATATAACTTCCAATTATATTTTCCTTAACATGATTGCGACAAGTTTCTTAATAAAGTTGAAGCCTTTAAAACTTGGTTAATTTAAAAAATAAACCACCATACCATCAACTAATTCGAATACGTTATACTCTGATTATGATCTCTCAGTTCAAGGTAGAATTTCGATTATAATAGATCCTCAAATTTAAACGTCTTAGGGATTAAAACTTAGGACTACATTGCTTTTATTATTTTCAAAAGCTATGCTGATACGAATTTCTTTTTGACTAGAGAAACAAAAACGAATATCTTTGTTGCGAGAGATCTTAAGTTTCTAGAACTTAAAAATGATTTTATGTATCGAATTCTGCATTTTTGATAAGATGTGAAAAATTACTCGAGTTCTTAATAACGTTTGATCTAATTTTCAAACATTCCAAATTATTTTCAGAACTTTTTCGAAGAATTCGTTCTCTCACAGAAGAACAAATTCAATTTTTTTTTTCTGTGATTTGATATTTTGATACATTTTTTGTCCATATCATGGTTCAGCTTTTGTATATTTATCTTAATGAATACCTAAAGTTTTCAATATTTTCTAAAACCTTAGCAACACTCCAAGAAAATCAACCCCAATCTATAATTTTTGGTAATGTTTCCGTCAATCTTGGATAAAATGTCTGTAAGTTGTTTAACACACTTTATTGTTTTTCCGAAGTGGTCTTGTTTTTCCTTTTTATGATCAAACGAATCATACTAAACCTCAATCCCCTATCGAAACATTAGTGACAGTTTGGAAATGATAGTTAACTTACTTTATTAACACTTATTTCTCATCCAACAATAGACCTATAGAAATGATAATCTTTTTTTTATTATATTTTCTTCTATCATTCCAATAGACGTTCCGTCCGGTTCGTCCTTCAACGGCAATATAAACATCAGCTTTAAGATTCTATTGTTCATTAACTTTCATATATAAGGCAAGGGCATCAAAGCGAAACTCCAAGAGGTATTATCTTTTACGACATGAAAACATCAAAGCCATAATAATAATATTAATTTAAAATAATACAAAACATCCCTTAGCGGTCTTGGGAAAGCCTTGCCTGGTGGAGCACTTTCAATTTACCAATAACTTAACCACCACAAAACCAAAGCCGCATACCGTTGGCGTCGTCGGTCGTTTGCGTTTTCGTCAAATATTTACTGTAATACGTACATATGAAGGTATAGAGGAGGGAACATTTGTCAGGATAAATGCCTCGATAAAAGCGCATATTACCACTGAACTTCCTCCTTTATTATATGAAAATTTCCTTCCTTCTCGCTGGCATTCGTTGTGGCCGTGCCCCATAATCCACAATCAAATGCAACAAAGGGAATTTCAATCCCTTTACCTCTAAAGTCTTGACCAAGTTCTGGAATGGCCTGACCAGCTATATATTGGTTTACCTATAGATACCGACGACCGACGACGACGAAGTAGATTCATTCAAAGTCCAGGCTTTTGTGTAACCAAAGCTATTCTCATTGGGACTGGGACAACAGTTATTGCGGCCAAATGTACACAGACAGCGTCAAGTGGTCACAGTCATTGATGTTCTACATGAGTAAGTACATCGAGTTGAAAAGGAAAAGAATAATAAAAAACGTTATTCGCTGCAGGTGAATTAAATTGACTCCTAATTGAAAGGAATATTGGAGTTGGGGTCCTTGAAGACATAAGGCTCTCTGGTTACATTGACCCTTCCAGATCCACCGGCCATTGTCGTCGTCGTCGTGGTCGTCGTATGGGCAGTTCATTCGTCTGTTCGTCTGTCGGTCTGTCCATACGTCCACCATCGCTCCCAAGAGGACGAGCCAGCGCAGCTCAGCGTTGGTAAGGACATGGAACTGGAAAGTGGTTTGAACATGAAAAATATCAATCGGTCTTATAGCTTAAGGGTCAATACGTACATATATAGGGCAGGACAATACAAATCTCATTTCGAATCAAAGGACCTCAAGTGCTACTGTGTATTGCAGATTTTATGGTTGGAAGCACAAAAGTGGCTTTACTTTTGCTTGAAAATAAATTCATCGTGTAATTCAGATCGATTTTTATTTTTTTACTATAACACAAAGTCACTTTGAGACCAAACAGAAAGTAAAGCTAAAGGCTAAGAAGTTCTTGATTTTTTTGTGTTTTGCCGATATGATGTACGAAGGGAATATGATTGAATGGCTTGCAATAATAATGTGTTCGATAAGAACTTCACTTACACAAAATGAATTCTATTTTTAATTAATAATTACATATTGGATATTGCCACTTGTAACAATTGTGGCGATGTTGAAGAAAAAATTGTGTAGCCAATGACTTTGAATTATACTTGACCTATAAATAAAGTGAAAATGTCTTTTTTGGATAGTCCTGAGAAAGTCATTTAACTCCTTTAAGGATATTATTGTGACAAGAACAATAGTCGGTAAGAAGCTGTATAATATTTTCTCTATAATATTTTCTGAATTGACTCTTGAGGTTCAATTGACATAAGACGGCTTGATTACCAAATATACGAACTCCTAATTGCACAAAACTTACAAATGTCTTTTAAGCTATACGATAAAGGCATTTGGTACAATGAAACTTTTACATTAATGTTTACTGAAAGTTCATACTCTGTACTTTTTAATAATTGCTCCGGAATTCCACAAGGTAGGAGTTTAGGTCCTCTTCGCTGCTTTTTTTTTGTTAACGCTTTACCGTCTGTGTTGAAACAGCCTAAGTGCATCTTTATGCGAACTATGTCTTGACTGAGCTCGACGAAAAAAGATTTTCGTAGTTTCTTTATATTTGTTTGCGGGTGCATCATTGTCTCTTGTAAACGATATGTCTGTCCTTGGTGTGTCCATTGATGATATACTTGAATTCTTACACCCTGAAAATACCATTATAATTAAAATATTCCATTCAATAAAGTTTTAGAGGAACTCAAAAACATTTTCTGGTCCTTTTCATATAAAGCTTCTTTTTCTTCAGCTTCAGTTTTTGAATACGCTTGAGAGGTTATGCCTAACATAAATCAAATTTAGAACTCATTTAAAAGAGGTTTCTGAGATCTGAGCCTTTGAGATTACAATGGAATAATCTACAACTAGCTTTCGAGTTTTGTTAAAATTTTTAATGACAGTTATGAATGTCTAACTATAAGGTTCATCAATTCATTAAGAATGGTTTTACGCCAGGAACAAGCTTCCAAATTGTCTAATTAACTGCAAATTACTTCTTCGAGCAATTTCAACGAAGAATTGTGTTTGAAGATGAAGCTCGTTTCTAGTTTAATAGCTTTGTCAATATGCGGAGGGAGAAGACAATCCTTAAGCCATTAAGAAAGCACCCATACTTATTTACTTAATTAAGGTAGCGCTACAGTCCGGAGCCGACCTGAGTATCAAACAACACTCGTCTCCAGCCAGCTCGGTCTCTAGATAAATAAATTAGGTGGCGCAACAGTCCGTTGAGAACTAGGGCCTCTCAACCATTCCTGTTTGCGAGCAATGTTGTCAGGGATGGAAGGGACCTACAGTTTAAAGCCGAATCCGAACGGCTATTTTGATAAGCATTTTTCATGATAAGAATGACTCTTGGAGAATTTGTCAATTCCTCGCAAGAGGCAGTACCCGTGAAAAAAACTTTAGATGATACAGGCACCAAATAATAGACCTTCGTCAAGTGCAGTCGCATTTTCTTTTCGCTCCGCAGTTGCCTTTTGCCACCTTTTCACCGACCCCAAATATCATACAAATAAATAAAACAAAAAAACCTATCAATATACTCGCAGCGCGTGTGATATACATACCTACCTGACCCACTTTACTGCCCATCGCCGTTTCCCATTACACCAGCATTTTTTATTTTTTCTTCTTGTGTATTAACAAGTATAGAAAAAATTAAAAACAAGTGAAAAAAATCATAATCAAAAACCCTAAACAAAAATAAACCATATCTTTGTCTTTTTTTCTGTTTCAATTAATTATGTCGTGCGCGAATAATATGTGTGTCATCGTTGACTCAAACGCGGAACTGTTGAAATGCAGTGGTCTGTGTGGGAAATACCTTCACCCCTCTTGTGCTGGCTTGGCCAGAAAGGCAAGTGTATACCTGAAAGACTATCTACGCAATTTTGCGTTTTATTGTGATGAATGCAATAAAATATCCGTGTCGGATATTATGATTGCTATTCAATGTCTAAAGGAATCCCTGTGTAGTGAACATTCCGTGTGCCAAGATCAAATTTCTAATCTCTCTAAGAAATTTGATCACGTATGCAATAGTGTTGAAGACTCAAATATCCAATGTCAACAATCGTCCACCCAATGCCTTTCCACGATACGTTCCCTGGAAAAACAATATTGTGACGTAATCGGTGGATTGAACTCTCTTCGTTTAGACATTGATGATAAATTAAAGGTGTTAACTTGTTCGGCTAACGATCTAAAGAAAAACTTGTCTGACCAGTTAAACCTACTAAAGTCGGATATTGATTGCTGTCTTCAAAGTTCGTCATCCCGGCTCTCCCCCTCCTCCAATCATTTGAGTGATGTTGCAAATGTTAGACTCGTTAATGAATTTGAAAACATTAAGTGTATGCTATCGCGGGTTTCAACTGCACTCATATCTATTGCTTACGATGTAAGTAATCAAGAACAAAAATATATGAGTGTGCAACGTGAACTTGAAAGCCTTAATGTCCAATCGCAGAAAATTGAATCGCTTCTCTACGACGTCATTAAACAACCTGGCATACCGTCGTGTGATATCGGGAACGTGTCCATTCGTGATGAAATCCATGCGGCAAACCTGGGTGCTGACCCTCTGCAACAATCCACCCCAGTAATTACCATTGCGGAAGAAGATGTAATCTACAAATGTGGCCATTCCTGGAAATTATCCGATTGGAATTTGAGACTTAGCAGGCTTGAATCCGCTAACAACACATGGTTCGTGCTAAACAATTGTCCCGGATATGCTGATGCTACATGGATTCGCTCCTACTTTAAACGAGAATTCTGTGTCGATATTTGCGAATGTCTTCAATTGTCTGGAAGAAGATTCAAGTTCCTGATTCCTACCAAATATAACTGGATGTTTCATCACCAAAGAGGATTTATACGTATTGGTCAAATGCGGCTTTCTATAATGAGCAATAATAAGTCTAACAAACCCAAACCTAATCCCAAACATGTTAACAAACCTAATCCCATACCTAATCTCAATCCTATTACCAAACCTAATCCCAAACATAATCCCAAACCTAATCCCAAACAAAATATTGAAACAAACTGGACTCTCAAAACAAAAATCTTTCCAAACTTTTCTCTCTCTAACCAACTTTCGTCCCTTAAACGGAAAACCTCTCCTACCTCTATAAAGCCTCCATCCAAACGAGTTTCTTTTAACCCTTCCCATCCGGGTCTTGGTTTTCGCCCTCCGATGGTTGATCCTCCTGCCAAAACACCCGAGTATCCAAATTTCATCCATTCTCACACCCTTAACCCTGCTTCTTCTTCATCAGTTCCCCAAGAACCGCAAGGATTCCTTAACCCAATGATCCCTCCAAATGTTAAGCTAACCAAACATCTATCTGAGGCCAATATTAATGATCGATATGTTATGTCCCGTCTTAGAGACCACAAAATTTACAACAATGTTCGTCTTTACCTAGCTTTCCTGCATGACAAACCAGATTCTGTTTGCTTTGAAGGTAAAACAAATACGAACATAAAGGTTTTGATCTCCCAAGAAGGCCTCCCTACCAAACGAGATGCACTAATGGAAATATTCTTGAAATTCCATGATGGTCTTGAAATTTCTCCTCAAAAAGTTAGAGAAGACCTAACCTCTTTTGCTTCCTTTATCTCTTCAAAACGATTATCTCATATCCAAAAATCCCGTGCAGATATGAAGAAATACTATCGCTCCTAACCCGAAGACCACTAAACCTAAATGTCTTAGCCTGTACTATCAAAATGTAAGAGGGTTAAGGTCTAAAACGTCTGCCGTCTTTAATATATCCCAAAACCTACCTTATGACATCTTTGCCCTTACCGAAACCAACCTCACACCCGATATCCTTAGTACCGAACTCTTCACTTACGACTATTCCATCTATCGAATGGATGTCGTGGAATGTGCGAATAATACACATGGCCGTGGTGTGCTTTTAGCTATCAATAGTAATTTTGAAAGTTCACTACTCCATATTCCTACTTCAATGGAATTTGAAGGTGTATCAGCTAAGGTTACACTCCCTAAGTTTTGTCTTTTTGTCCTTTGTTGTTATATTCGACCAGCCCAACAAATTAAAGCATACCAAGCTGCTGTTAATGCCATTGATTATCTGCTCGAACAAGTGCAGCCTAATGATATGATCATCGTTCTTGGCGACTTCAATCTTCCCCATCTCAATTGGTCCACCTCAGATGATCAGACATCCTTCTTTCCAACTAACATCTCCTCTGAATCTGAATCGCTGTTCATTGATCGTCTGTCTGATTGTGGTCTTTTTCAATTAAATGGAGTAGCAAACTTTATGGGAAGACACCTCGATCTCATATTCTCATCTGATTGCGATAACTGTGTTGTCTCCGCGAGCCCTCACCTCCTCTCAACCTTGGATCGCTATCATCCTCCTCTTAATCTCTCCTTCCCCATTGAATTTGAAAACAACTTGTTTGAAATGGAGAATTACTGTTATGATTTTCGTAGGACTGATTTCTCCAAACTCAACAATCTTCTTAGCTCAGCCGACTTTGAATTAAGTTCCCTCCACTCAACAGTAGAGTCCCTTACAAATTGGTTTTATTTGATTCTCTCATACTGTATTGAAGAATCAGTACCGTTCTCTCGTAAAAAAGATTTCACTTCTGCTCCCCCTTGGTACAACAGAGAGCTCCGTAACCTAAGAAATAGCCGTAATAAGCTTTGGAAGATCTTTTTACAGTCCAAATCTGATACCGACCACAACAACTATCTTCTCGCCTATAATTCTTTCTCGGAATTAAGGGAATCCCTTTATAACCAATACCTTAACCAAATGGAAAATAACCTTCTTTCTGATGCAAGGACATTTTTCAAGTTTATCAATGTCAAACGAAAATCTGATGGGTTTCCACCTTCAATGAGTTTCTCCAACAAAATCTCCTCAGATCCAACAACCATTTCAAATCTATTTGCCGAATACTTTAGCAAATCGTACACTGAACATCTTCATGATCCTGATCCACACTACTTTAGTTATTTGGATGGCTGCACTCAAACCTCTCTTTCATCTTTTACAATAACTGAAGAAATGGTACTTGCTAAAATCGTAAGCCTCAAAGAAAACTTTAGCCCTGGTCCCGATGGCGTCCCATCAGTTATTCTAAAAAAATGTATGCATTCTTTGTCAAAGCCTCTAACTGCACTCTTTGAACTCTCTCTTTCCCAAGGTGTGTTTCCCCATGTATGGAAAGATTCATTTATATTTCCTATTCATAAACAAGGCAATAAAACCGAAATTAACAATTATAGACCTATTGCGAAACTTTCATGCATTCCTAAACTGTTTGAAAGCCTAGTTTATGATTCCGTTTATTTCCATTGCAAGCCCTTATTCTCCCCCGCTCAACATGGTTTTCTTAAAGGTAGATCCACTACGACTAACTTAATTGAGTTTATATCAAAAGTTTTGTCAGCCCTTGAGAAGGGTAATGAAGTTGATGTTGTATACACTGATTACAGCAAGGCCTTTGATAAAATATCTCATAAGATAATTTATCTCAAACTTAGAGCCCTAGGCTTTCCATCTATGTTTATAAACTGGATAGGATCCTACCTTGCCAATAGAACTTATAGAGTCCTCTTCCGTAACTCAGTTTCCAGTCCCATACATGCAACTTCTGGCGTCCCACAAGGTAGTCACCTTGGCCCCCTTCTCTTCGTCTTATCTGTTAACGATGTCTGTCTCAAATTAAAAAACTCAGATATCCTAATGTTTGCGGATGATAAGAAAATTTTTAAAATTATCTCAACTCCATCTGATTCCCTACTTTTACAAAATGATCTTAATATCTTTTTTGTTTGGTGCATGCATAATTTCCTAGAGTTAAATCTAGGTAAATGTAAACAAATGACCTTTTCGCGCAAACAAATGCCATCTCATAGAGTATACTTCTTCCTTAATGACGCCGTCAACGAAGTCGATTCTATTAGAGATCTTGGTATTATGTGTGACAAACACCTCAATTTCCATTCCCATTTTGACCAAATTATTAATAAAGCTAATAGATCTCTCGGTTTTATTAAGAGATGGTCAAAAGAATTTTCCAACCCCTATGTAACTAAAGCACTTTACATTTCCCTAGTCCGTCCTCATCTTGAATATGCATGCCAAGTATGGTCTCCCTTTTATGAAAACCATTCACTCAGAATTGAAAATGTTCAAAGACGTTTCGTTCGATTTGCCTTACGTGGCCTCCCCTGGGATGATACATCCAACTTGCCTCCTTATGCCGATCGACTTAAACTGATAGGTTTGCAACCCTTATATATTAGGCGCAAAAACGCTGATATATTATTTGCTCATCAATTGTTAATGGGCAATATAGATTCCCCGGCACTCCTGAATGATATTCATCTTAACACCAACCCTCGAAATCTGCGAACTGTCTCCCTTTTCTATATCCCTCATCACCGCACTAATTACGGGCACTTTGAACCAATGTCCAGAATTCTCCGTCACTGCAACGCTGCTATGCTAGTCTTCGACTTTAACATTTCCAAATCCCATCTGAAAGATACCCTTTACTTTTTCCCTTTTTGAGTCCGAATTCCTCGTCCCTTTTAATTTTAAGTCTAATAAATTCAAAATTGTTAGTTCTTGTACATTAAAGAGCTTTTATGTGGGCCTTAGGGCCCACATGATTTAATGTTGAAAACTGATAACAAGAAAAAAAAAAAAAAAAAAAAAAAAAAAAAAAAAGTTAAGTTAGTGTTAAGTTAAGTTAAGTTATGTTAAGTTATAGCTTGTATTAAGCTGAATAAATAAATAAATAAATAAATAAATAAATAAATATATTTAAACCGTGGTTTTCCTCTTCTGCACCGTTCTTCTGGATTGGATTCAAAGACTTTCTTGACAGAGCATCGTGCATTCTCCATCGTCATTCTTCACAAACGGAGAAGTTTGACAGGGATATCAAAGCTAGACATTGCTCTGTAAAACACGGGGCTTTGAAATCGATGAAGAGATGGTGGTTATTAATTCTTAAGCCACACTGATATGGACCTGACAGGTTTTTGACGAACGGCTTCAGAAGTTCACATAATACCGCAGAAGCATCTTATACGCGATGTTCAGTAGACTCATGCCTCTGTAGTTTAGAGGGTCTCCTGTCTTTAGGAGTGAGCAAATTATGCTGAAATTTAACTCATACTTTCTTCCGACCATATTATCTTCTATGAGTTATCAATCCATCGCCTCCCTTCATCTTTTGGATCATGTTCAATGTCATCGCCATTGCCATCACTCGATCCCTGGTATCCTACCAAAAAAGAAGGAATGATTTTTTGGTACTTTAAAAAAATTCATTTTATTCCTAAAACTCCTGGCAACTGCGACCAACAATTATTCCCTCCAAATTAAATGCATTCCAATGGTTTTAATGTTTTTTCAACCATTTCCGTTCAGTCATCAGTGAAATTGCTGTGAATTAGAAAAACGGCTTGTGTTTCCATCAAAACAAGTTCAATTGCCAACAAATTTACGAAAAAAGACAATGGAACATCTATTAATGGCAATTTTATTGCGTTCCTATATCATCATCATCATCATCATCGATTAAATGCTATGTTTTGGTGATTATCCATTGAATAAATAGATAATTTAATTCATATGATTTTTAACGACTCCCAGGACTTTCATTAAAAAGTGCACGTGATTTGATGAGAGCCTAGAGTGTTGTGATGTTGTGTATTGCGGTAGACCATCAGCTTCTGAACTTTAAGACATGTGTGCTTTCTGGTCAATTTGAGTTAATGGGAAGAAAATCTGTCGATTTTTACCTTCGATTTCGAAAAACCTAGAACAAGCCAGAACTATGTAGAAGCAGTAGCAGAAGCTGATGTACAATCTTCTATGGTCCTGGTCTCAGTTCCATATATATGGTATAGGTACGAACTTGAATTAAGAACGCCCATGCAGCTCACACTCGACTGAATAATTATTTAGTCAAGTGGAGAGACAAATTCGTCCTTCCTTCCTTCCCTCCGTCCGGTCTATATGGACGGTCTATGGATCAGCATGCGAATATCGGTGCGATGTGGAGTGGTGTGGTGCGATGATGGTAGTGCGGGAGCTCAGTGCATGCTGAACGGAAATTACAGGAATTTGCGATACATTCTATGGCGAATTCGACTAAAATTACTGGTTGCCAATTGCATGGCATATAGAATAGATACGTACAAAAGTATCTACGAATAGGTACATATTATCTTTTCATGCTATTCGATGCTCTAACTGTATATAGAGAATATAGCTTTCACCTATCTATGCACATAGGTGTATAAAAATACATATATAGTCCTGGAAAAGCGAAACATTTTAGATGTGGATGGCGGTGGATTAGATACTGCTAATTGAATTCTCTCCCATCATTAAGTTCCGTGCTTGCTTGACTCCGAAGGGAAGCATATAGCACATACCATCCTGCCTACGAGTTTAGAGTATGTAATATAATATGTATTTCAAAACCAACTCAAGCCCAAGCCCAAGCCCACCACCAATCGAAATGGGAGGCCGAGGACGAGACACAGCACATGGAGCCTGCTTGGTGATAAAAGTTTATGCACCAGCATCGCTGGTTTAGTTTTATTTTTCATCCATTTTGCATGTTTCTGGGAAGAAGATTAGCTTTAAGTAAAATATTACAGAAACACAGGTTAGCCAAGGCATGCAACGATGAATGTAACACATATAGCAACATATAGAAGGATGTACTTCGGTTTGGTAAGGGTAGATACCTGACATAGAAAATATTGTGGGGTTTGACAAACTTTTTTTTTAAACTTTTTTTTTTCTTGGCTTATTGAGCTGAAGGTTTTAGAAAACCCATGTAGTTTAATAAAATAGTAGGTTAGGTATATACTCTTCGTTCCCATTTGGCTAAGTCCAGTAGTGAAGGTAGTTAAGGTAGGAATGTAGCTTGTAGCTTGCAGCGCTGTCAAAGCTGTGAAATTGGGTTAGTTAAAGTTAGCACTATAATTGACCAAAGCTGTTAAGAGGAAATAGCGTCAGTCAACGAACAAGAAATTCAGAAAAAGGCATCCAGATATATCTTGATCTCAAATGACATTATTCCCCTTTTTTGTCATTATAACCTCCACACTAATTGCATCCAATGAAAAATAACATTTTCGACGTCTGCTGTAAGTTTTAGAAAAATCGAAAGTTCAAAAAATAAAAACCTACAAATTAAAAAAAATATTAATTTTCAGCTCGGATATCTTGAGAACAAATAAAGTCATCGACGTCTTACTTTTAAATAAAATAATTTTGTTAGCCTTTGATGTATGAAGATATACTCAAAAACTTGTTCACAAATGTTTTTTGACTCAAAAATATCGAGAACAAATATAGACATCAACTTTAAACTTATTTTATATTTTAAAAAGCTTTTCTCTTTACATTTTAAACTATTTTTCGAAAAATCCATTTGACATTCTTTTATTTTAAAAAGAATTCAAATGGTAAACAATTGATTTCCGAAAAAAATATCTTCAGAACATTAAACTTAACTTATTTTGTGTTATAAAATTCTGTTTTGAAAATTCTAATGGACAGATTTAAAAAAATAAACAAAAACCTACACAAATGTTACCAAGCATTGGTACAAAATGTCATTGACTCGAATTTCTTCAGAAAATATGTTGAAACTTATTTCATCGTATACAAAATTGTTTTATTAAATTTAAGTAATATTTTCAAAAATCGGGTGATATTTTTGTATATATTGTGCGCTCACTTCAGGGGTTATGAATACCCTTATAATGATAAAACACAGTGCCAGCAATTATGAAACGAGGAGATTTGATTGTTTTTGAGCCTCATAAAGCGTTCCACATTCGTGTAAAGAAAGAATTCCTATACTCAACAGTACGTCCGAAATTTATATCAAAGGTAAACTAATGAGCATTCCTAGAAGTTTGCTATTACGGTAAAATTGTTTTGAGGGAATGAATACAACTGGCTATGTCACTAGAGTATTGTTTGTAAAAATATCGATCATATGCATGAAACCTATTTGGCTATGTCAATATAATAACTTTGCGAGAGATGGTTTGTGTTGCACAGATCTAGAACTGAAAGCTGCTAAGTCACCTCGATCCAAGTACCATCCATGGATAGTGGCATTGGGAGAGGCTTACGCTTTTGTGACGGTAGACAGCATTGAGTTTTATTTACGGTTTTTGATTCCCCATTAGACAATGCTGTCAAGATCAGAATTTAATGATCTTATCATACGCTACCGTTGGTAGTTTGCTTCCAAAGAGCAAGGATGAAAATCTACGAGAAAAAAGGAATGTTAAATGCTGAGGGTACCTACTGTCTTCAGCGAAACAATTTGGTGGGAAAAAAGTTTCAGGCAAAAGATCATTAAAAAATATAAAAAATAGTATCGGTGACAAAACGGAGCCCTGGGGTACACCAGCGTTTATTTTTTGAATATCACATTTGAACTCGTCCAATATTACTTGATTTAAACTCTCTGGTAGGTAATTTCTAACCCAACAAAGAAGAGGTTCATCAATATCAAATGCATGCATTTTTGAAAGAAAGCTTGATGTAAAACACTATCGAATGCCTTTTAACCTTCAAGCGGTCGCGCGTAGTCGAATCGACCGTGCTTAGTACATTTTCGTTCATATTATTATTTTTACCCATCATTGTAATTCTCATTTCTTGTAGCCTTTTTCATAATTTTAAGTACTTTTTTGACAAATTAGACTTTAAAGACAATGATAATGTATCTGAGTACAAATAAATAAATATTTATGGAATAATTAGTACTTTATTTCTCTTATTCATCCGATAGGTCTTTTCGGTTACGCGCACCCGCTCCCGTTACAAATGACAGCGCGACCGCTTGAGGATAAAATATCAAGTGCAATAATCTTAGTTTCTCCAAAACGATTTATAGATTCCTTCCACTGTTCAGTGAGATAAACCATGAGATTACCAGTGGACCTATTGATACGAAAGCCATTCTGCTGGTTATTAAGAAGCTTCCGAAAATATTAAAATCCATTTGCTAGTTCCTTACAAAATTTAAAAACAAAATAACGGTTCAAGAAGAACACCTCCACTTGTGGAGCTAGCCAACACCTTAAAAAAATGCTTCGGAGGTACCAGTAGGTATCGAACCCAGTCTACTAGCCGACTCTTGCTCCTACGGGTTAACCATCACACCACCGATACTACTTCCATGTATTGTAGTTTAAAATGCAGGTGTAAGCTATCCTCTTAGACTCCCTTACCTTTAATTTAATTATATTTGAGGTGCTCGAACCCAAAGAAAAGCAATCTTTCGAGAAAAAAAAACACAATGGAAGGGTTAAAAGAATAGCGAAATTCAAATTGTTCACCCGTTTTAAACTTGCAATATTAGGTCATTAATTCAAATGCCCCATTCATACGCTGTACAGTACATTGTACCAAAATGATAATAGAAAATGTATTTCTTACCTTCGCTTAATTGCATATTTTGTCACCTTTGTATATGTACGACGTACGTACTTAGGGGAAAAGTGAATATATTTATAGTGAAAGAAGGATTTCTGTTGAACCTATAGCATATCACCTCAGCAGTTCTTTCATTAAATTAAAATTATAAAACAAGGAAGATAACATTGTTTCCAACCTCTGACATAACCTACTTTAAATTGAATTTTCTTTTCAAACAAAAGCTGCTGCTGCTGTTGGTGATGATGATGATGCTGCTCTGCTACTGCACCAAAAAGCTGAAGTCCTGAAGTCCTACGGAGTTGAAAATTGAACCACCCGAACAATATTTCGAAAGAAACCACAACAAAGAAAGTTGCATAGAGATACATACCTAACCTCTCTACCGTTTGTTCGCCCAAAGCCAAAATCTAATAAATAGATGCAATTACCATAAAACTCGATCTATCGCAATAAACAACAAAAGTGATGTGCAAACAATGCCGTTATAAGAAACTATTAAATCAAAAGCATCGCACCCATATTCCGCCCCCTTAGCCATCTTCGTCGCCTGCCATTCATCTTCTCTAAAATCTAAACTCTCTAAACTCAAAAGATACATAAATAGATACAAAGATACACAGTATCTAAACACTGTAGATACATATTATGTATGTTATTTTGTAGACAATCTTCTCTCCACTCACTCAAATATTCGACGAGGACGAAATTGCTTTTATGTCGATTCGTTTCACTTCTATACATAGTTTATCCTTATATAGAGAGAGAGCGATTCAAGTCGAATAGAATGCACCAACCTACCTTGTACCTATTTTATGGTATCTTTGCACCTACATAATTTGGAAATGGGGTGAGTCTGAGGATGCCTTGCCTCTGATGAGATGAGATCCCCGTTGGAAATCACGTAATGAGGTCAAGTTGCATTTTTATTCGGTCTTATTTTTCTATACCATCTTTCATATCTTCATATTATATACCGTACTCGAAGTCGAAGACTCATTTTTTTAAGGTACGAGTATATGAAAAAGTGAATTGTGAAAATTGTCACACGCATCGCATCAGACTTCAGACAAAATCAAATGAAGTGTGTTTTCGTTATTAAGTACGCTAGAGCTGTTTCAAGTGCGATTTCATTTCGTTCAGACGCAATTTAACGCTACTGTAGACCTTTTTTGATTGTCTCGAAAGCGAAACATGGAATCAAACGAAAAGCAGACGAAAAATAAAAATAAAAATAATTTAAAATAACAATTTTAATTTTATGGATGACAGTGACAGTTGAAAGCTGACAGCAAAAAGAAATCAGCGAGTTATGGTTTTAAAGGACGAAGACAACAAAGGTAATTTGTCAATCTTGAATTCTAAATAAGAAATTTCTAGCGAGCGAAGCGTCGTCGAACTCAAGTTTAAAAAAAGGTGCTTTTTGAGGTCAGGTTTGTGGGGCAATGTCTGAATAGGCAAATATTGATAGACACCAGGGGCTAAATATACCTCCACATTATTGATTATAGGCGGGTAATAAAGCACTTGTTTGGTCTGATGAAAATATGTTTGTGAATAAAAAGGGGTTTTGGGATGGGAATTCTCCTCATTGGTGCCCTTAAAAATTTGTTATTTGTTTGCACATGAGCCAAATTTGCATTCAAAGAACTTCAAAAAGTATGCAATCAATAATTGTTGAAGTTTAAGCATCTTTTTGGCGAGATTTTTGGAACGTGTGGCATTTTTGATAGCTTAGTTTAGGTTGTTAAATTCAATGCATAACTAACACATTAAGAATATAGTTTTTAACTTCCCATAGGAAGTTATTGTAATGGGTCCGATTTGTCAAATTGAAAATTTTGACATTTCTCGACGTTTCAAGGTTCAAGTCGAAATAAAATATTTTTAGAAAGATGTCTGTGCGTGCGTGTGTACGTACGTTCGTACGTCCGTACGTCTGTACGTTCGCGACGTTTTTGTCGTCGTCCATAGCTCAAGAACCAGAAGAGATATCGACTTCAAATAAATTTTGTTATACAGATAATAAGGCAGAAAGATGCAGAAAGGGCTCTCAAGAAAATTTAGTGGGTGGTTTTTTTACCATAGCAGTTTAAAAAAAAGGTGAAAATTTTGGTTAAACACAAATATCTCATGAACCAATGACGCTAGAGACTTGGATTAAATTTTATATTATATAATTGTAACGTGATACAAAACAATTATATTTTTGAAAAAAAAAATCCAACTAACGGTTTTTTTTATAAATCAAAAAACTGAAAAAAAAAATTTGTCACCTCGAAAATTTTACGACTAAAATATGAATTCATCTCCAAAACAATTTTGTGCATCGAAAAATAATGTTTTTGACAACTGATAAAATTTTGAGAAAAATCTAATTGACAGTTTTTTTTTTATAAAAAATGAAAATCTAAAAAAAAACATTACTCAAAGTTGGTTAAAATTGAATTTCGACTCAAATATCTTTTCAAAAACTTGAGATTAAGGCTTCAAACTTATTTTATCTTATAAAAAATATTGTTTTCAACATTCTGAAAAATGTTGAGAAAAATCGAATTGACAGTTTTTTTTACAAAAAAAATTAATAAAAGTTTGTAAAAATTGATTTTCGACTCAAATATCTTTTCAAAAATTTGAGATAATGGCTTTTAACTAATTTTAATTTTTTTAAAAAATTGAGATAAATTTTGAGAAAAATTGAATTGACAGTTTTTTTCACAAAAAATAAAAACCTAAAAAAAAAACAACACTAAAACTTGGTAAAAATTTGCTTTCGACTTAAAAAGTTTTTCAAAAATTACAAATATTGGCTTCAAACTTACATATTTTATTTCACAGAAAATATTGTTTTCGATATTCAGTAATAATAATCCAACAGTCCGTTTTTTCATAAAAAAAATAAAATCTACAAAAAATAGTACGCAAATTTGGTAAAAATTGATACATATAGACAAACTTTTAAGCAAGACAAATCGACAGACGGGATGTGAAGTTATCAGTGTGGGTCGCATCCCAGACTCTTTTTATAAATTAGTGTTGAGCTAAATATTAAATGATGCTTTGAAGAAAACTACTTTAAATATACAATTTTTAGAAATAATTAAAAAAACTTGACACGTGATCAAATCTGTCCATTCCAAATACATAACGCGCGGTATTGTTGAAAGCAACATTAACCTTTCTCCTGTTGACAGCGTGTTTTAATAGAAGCCCACAACCTACGAAATGCATGATGTGGACGGTGAACAATTAAAGCCATACAGCAAGATTCGTACGAAATGTTTGAGTTGTTTAAATACAAGCTGTGTAAATAATCTTAATTTAAGTTTTTTCTTCTTATAATAATGCACTTGGATTTAAAGAGTTTGAAGAACAGACTATGGCTCATTGACCAGCGAGATATTTCTTATAGCTCCTAATTGATAGTGTTAGTACAATTTTCAATCAATCCCAAAGGACAGCTTTTATATAGCTGAACATACATACATCCCATATGTTTAAATGGAGGAGCAAGCGATTCTTCAGGGGAGTTCATTTATTTAAAGAAATAAAAGAAGAGGCCCTAAGATCAAACCCTGGGGAACTCCGCTAGTGATTGGTAAGAACTCGGAATTGTATTTCCTAACCGCTGAGAATTATAACCCATACAATGAAGATAGTTTGAGGCACAGATGAGCATGATTTACAGAATCGAATAATTTAGAAAAATTAAGCAATACAATTAATGTGATATGGTCTTCATCCAAAGTCAGTCGGATGTCATCAACTATGTTAATGATAAAAATTGTGCAGCTATGCTTTTACCTAGATGAGAGAATTTCATGTGCTATGATGTGACCGTTCAGTTGATTTTGTATTATTAGACAAAGTAGCATAGAAACAGGTCTATTTTCATTAACACTTGCACTTTTCAGAATCTGTAAAATTTTGGACAGTTTCCATTGGGATGTAAACAAACCTTTCATTATAAAAGTATTGAACGCCTGCGTAATGTAAGGCAAAATAATCGGTAAAAGTGACTTAATGAACACGGGATGTATTCCATCTATCCCCACCGCATTGCTCTTAACAGACGAAACACTCTCAACTATGTATCTACCTTCCATACAAGTAAAATCAAATCTAACCTCTGAAAACAAACCACTATAAGGACTCGAAAAAGTCTGCGTATTACTAGAAAAGACTGGGAATGTTATAAAACAAAGTTCTTGATTTAACGAATCACATTTCCGCTGGTATTTCGCTGGGCCTGCGCCTCTCAAGTTCTTCCATAGCTGACGCAAAATCATGGAAGAACTAAATTGTCTACGGAACAGTGTGGTTTTGGCGGATCGGAATGGACATTAAATTAAATAGGTTACGAATATTGTTGTCAAGAGTCGCTTTTTAATTATCTGAGGAAAAACTCACAGTAAATCTATTCCCAATCAACACTTCGAGTACTAAGTTCTAAGCCAGCATAGTCAATGTGCCCAAAATCTCTGTATTCATAAGAAGTCGCATTTGGAGAACTTTCTACTTTGTAGTTAAAGAACATATAAATAAGGTCCTAATTTAAAAAAGCTGGAGCCGACAACTGATGTAAAACAACTGTCAATTGATTTTGACTTGTGACAAATGTTTAGTATTGCATTCGTAAAACATTTCGAACTCGAATATCAAACATGATATTACGATGGTAGAAAAGTCGAAAACAGTGAGCGTGGCAATTCCGTCTATCTCGCCTACAGCCTATTAAGTTTAAGCTTGGAAATTAGGGTTTGAAGCAGATTAGCTTAATCTTTTTTTTCATTTTTTTAAGACCAAAAATAAAAGTAGTCCTCATATAAATTTTTTGGTTAAAGACCGAAAATACAAAATTTTTCGGAAACGTCCGATAAGTTTATATAGAGTTTTCTATAAATGATGTTTTTTCTTAACTTGGCTTCTTTCAATACAAGAAAAATCTTTTTTTATTGTTTCGAAAGAGTACCCCCAATAATCCGTTGTTTTGTTAGCTTTCTGCACAAGCTTGTTCAAAATATTTGCAAAATGTGATGTAAGGTTTAGATTATTTTGGTCCGAATGAAAAGCTGTTAAATTTCTACCAGAAACCCCTATCCAAAAATGTTTTGTTTTTGAAAGCTGGTTAAAAGCTTTGCCGTATTTATCTTGGATGGAGCTATAGAAAAATAAAATAGCACAGACAAACTTGGTCTGACATTTGGGCAGAAAACAATGTCTTACACTTTGAAAGTCAAAATAAAGCCAGTCAAGGGGGATATATGAAGTACCCTCTATTTGCTAAAGACACAGTAAAAGCATTAGGAAAGGAAGTGAGGGTTTAAATGGAGGTTTCAATGCTCATTTGGTTTTGGATTCCTGAATATTGCAATGACAGCAAAAGCCATTCTACATTCGCGTAGTACGGCAAAAGAACTAATCTGTCTACTTGACAATACGACCGAAGATGTTTAATCAATGATTGAAGTTTTCGAAAGTAAATTTTGTCATGTTTGACAGAGCTTAGTGTCTTGTGCTTTATTTTAAGAAAGTTTATATTTTTTGGATTAAAATTTTGCGTTATTTGGCATCACCGATTTCTTATTTGAAGCCAAACTCAATTTAAGAATGTTGTGTCCTAATTATAATTACACTTCTTTCTGCCTAATTACAGAAACATGTTTTCAACACTACCTGCAGCTCTACTTTAAACTATGTACACCTTACAGGTAGGCATAACACATGAGCCTTAAGTTAAAACTATATATTTCACGCTTCCTTGGTAAATTTCTATAAGGCATAATTACTCACGAAAGAATGGACCACTATTTAAGGAGAGCCACACTGGCATTTAAGATGATAATGCACAAATCTGGGCATTCCACATTCGCGCGGCTCTTCGGTGCGGGGTGGTGGGGCGTGATGTAGCGAGGAGACGCGGTGATGCTATGGAAGGGTGTGGTGGTTTTCATTCCATATACATATGGATTCATTTCATTGAATTAACCACTACGCACATGAGGAGTTTTTGGGGCAGAGGGACGGTAGCGAGGAGACGCGACGCTGCAAATCTGTATTCATATAATGAGTCCAATGGAAAGTTCCTTCCTTGAAGGCATGTATACGCGTATAGTTACAGCGTCAGGTACAGGTACCTGTAGCAGCAAATGTACACTTTACATATGTACATAATGCCTTAACTGCGCCCGCTCTGCCGCCGCCCCCTAAGAACTCCGAGAACGTGGGTACGAGGAATCTACTATACAAGGACGTTGAGAATTACTCACTCATCCTGCGTGCTCTGTGTGTGCTCTGTTTTTGCAGGGAAGGAGGAAAAGTTGGTTTCTCTGTGAAATTTACTGCCTCTGAGGCAAACATGGTCCTAATTACTTTATAAGGTTTTTACCTTCCATAAGTATGCTGCGTTACAATTGTAGCAGTTTTAATAAGATTTGTTTTTCCCTCTGTGCCGTTGCTGTTGGTGTATTATAGTTTTAGCTGTTCCAGAATATATCCTTATATCCTTATGTATCCCTTTTGGCCTGGTTTTTCTTTCGACCGAGATTTTGTTTGTTGTTTTAGTTACTTTAAGTCGGCTCCAACTCCACGGACGGACGGTAAAAATGTTATGTAGGTACAGGCCAACAACATATCAGGTCCTGGATGGGATGTGTGTGCTCTAGAGAAGGATTTGTGGTTGTTTTGTGGGCCAACAAAACTTTTATATAGGTAAGTACCTACCTAACTTTTTTAACACGGACCTTGCATGGCTTATTGTATATGTTCGTGTCCGTTTCCGGACAAAAGGAGACGAGACGAGACGAAGTCGAAGGATGTGCGGTGGCTAACGACGTAAAAGATTTCTTTCCCCTAATTGCCAGCGAGTATAACAAAAAAAAAAAAAGAAATATAAAATCAGAATCCAGGTTAACGAAAGGTATCCTAGCTTCCCTTCCCCTCCTCGCAGCTCTTCTGATCTTGGTATACTGTATGCACTCCTAGAGCACTAAGAGCTAAGACATAATAACACACCAATCCCAATCCAAGCCGAAGAAGTTCCGAAGTTGGTGGTAAGTTCGCTATAACGCTGCGCTGGCTGCCTTGCCTTATAGCTAAAGCTTTTTCATTCGATATACTTTGATGGCGCTGTTGCTTTTGCTGTTTCTGTTATGTTGTGGCAATATAGGGAGACAAATGTGTTGTCTATGCTTCTTTGAAGGATCTTCTGCTCCTGGGTTTTCTTATACTTTGGTCGTATTGCTCCTTTGAGGGACAACATGCAGTGAACGGTTAGTCACCGTCATCATACAAGAAGAAGCAACCTTTCTATATACCCCTCTAACGTCCAACGACCAACCAATATCTTCAGCTTAAATGAAAGGTAATGTTCTATTTTTCGTTTTTGTTGTTGTTGGTAGTTTTTGGGGTGGTGGCGAGATGTGAGCTTCACTTTTTGTTGAACTTGCAAGGTTTATGCTGCTTTATTTAGTTTTTCTTTTCTTTTATTTTCTTTCGTTTTGTTTTTGCTCTTTATAGGTTTCTCTTGTGAAGTAGAAGTGGATGAATTCCAAATGATAAGTAAATGCAAGCTGAAGTTATAGTACCTACCGTTCATGGTTGTTATACCTATACCTTCCTAGCTAACATATTATACTCGATGGATACACGAATATATCAGCACCATAATGGATAAAGTTGAACTTGCAGTAACTCATGCGAAAAAATATGTACGGTACGTATATAAGTGGAAGTACCAACCTACCTATGTTCCTTCGAAAAATAATACCTTGCATGGCAATATCTTTATTTATTTATTTGTGTACCTATAAGTTGATGACTTTGTTCGAGGCCGTAGTCGGGAAGGTTTTCTAGAAAACAGTGGTACATCAGAAAGTGAAAGAGAAATTATATGGCACTCGTTTGAATTCGGCATTTAAACTGTAGGTCCCCTAACTCCCTGATATAGCTCACACAAATGAATTATTGAATTACTGGGCCCTAATTCTTTACAAGTTGTAGCGCCATCAAATTTTTATATAAGTCCATTTCCAGTTAAACATTTTCACGAACTATTGTCGCTGAGGCACCTAGCAAATTTAGCGATTTCTGCACATTGCAATCAATTTCGTCTTGCTACCTGCAACAAAAGACCTAGCCCTCAAAATACAAGCTTAAACGGGTTGAAAAACATCATCTTCTGTCACAGAGTAGTTTACAAAAATGTTTACAAATTACTTGGAGTTTTAAAGGATCGGAAACAATAGAAGGAATTCAGAAACCACGGACGGGGCAACCCTTTACAAAATTATCAAACATGCATTTGATAAGAATAAGTACCCGAAGCGTGACGTTTAGTGCGTTGGACTGTCATGCAAGGGGTCTTGGGTTCAATACCTGCCTGTGCCACCTAACTTTTTTCACGGGTACTGCCTCTTGCGAGGAATTGACAAATCCTCCAAGAGTAATTCTTGTCATGAAAAGTGCTTTCTCAAATTAGCCGTTCGGATTCAGCATATAAACTGTAGGTCCCTTCCATCTCTGACAACATTACTCGCACACAGGAATGGTTGAGAGTTGTAAGTCACTAGGCCCTGGTTCTTCATGGGCGCCACCTAATTTTTTTTTTTTATTTGATAAGAATCTTCCTGTGAAATTGTATCCGATGTATCATATTTATATTCCTTACAGGGACAGAATGAACAGTATCGTTGGCCTTTATTTTTCTATTTTATTGCCTTGAAATGCAATGTGTCCCGATAACTAATAAGGTGAGACCACTGTTCTTTCTCAGGTTATTTAGATTTTTGAGCTGATGGATGCCCTTATTTTGGATCCTGTATAGTATCTTTCAAGACTACATTCTAAGCATAACTCTCCCATCGGTATTGAGAGTTTGGTTTTATGTCCAAAGGCTTCTTCACCAGTTTTTTTTATAATAAGCACTTTTTGAAGGGCATTATTGTAACCCTTATTATGCCGAGACACAGAGTGAGCAATAGGAAAGGGATTGAAGGTTTGAATGGATGTTGCAACGAAAAGTGTGATAAATCATTAAACATTCGCGTAGTACCGCTAAAGAACAAATCTCGGTAATTGACAGTACGGCTAAAGTTGGGCTCGAGCGGCGTTCCTGAAGATGCGATTAAATATTTTAAGAGGAGAAATGCAATTGGTTATTTTGCTAGAGCATACTCCGTTAAACTAAAAGTAAAAAGGGCGGAATAAAAACTTTACTACGGTGTTCAAGTGAGGTTTAGAATTCAAAGATATCTAATGCCCTTCATTTCATACCGTACAAGATTACTTAGCGAGGTGCAGAAGCTCAAGAGGAATTGTACTCAAGCTTTGAATGCATACAATTCTTAAAGATAATTGCCAGATCAGGAAGAAGGAAAATTGTCTTACTTCGTTTCAGGAAACCCAAACTTCCAAAAGAGATGGCTAGAGAAGCACTACGGATAACTTTAAAGTTTTCAGTTTCCTTTATACAAGTGACACTCATGCTCTAATAACAGCGATGACGGTAGAAAGCCTTGAGTTTTTGACGCATCAAATTTTGCTCGATTTTTGATTCTCCATTTAACACTGTTTTCTAAGTTTGAATTTAATGAAATTGTCATACAATACCGTTTAAGATCCACTCCACATCCATAGTACAGAGTTATGAATCTAAAAACGAATAAGAAAAGTTAAAGGTACTATTATCAGCTAAGCGGGAGGTACATTAGAAGTTTCAGACAGTAGATCATTTAAAAAAAAAAGAGAAAGAGTGTGGGAGACATAACAGAGCCCTGTGGCACGCCAGCATATATTTTGTGGTTTTTAGATTTGAACCCATCCAATACTATACTTGTATTGAAGGATCCGAAAAGTAATTTCAAATTTAATGACGGATTTCTACCTTCATCCATCAGTGTTTCTTGGTCTTTGATAAGAGGGCGTGGTTCTTATTTTCACCTTCATCCTTTTTTTGAAGTTTTTCTCGAAATTATGTTTTTTGATCATAGCATGTCATGGATGGTTCATTTCTGAGTTCTTGCAAAGGTGCTGCCCTTTTAAGTTGTTAACAACAACATTCCGTTCAAATCTCCAAATACCACCCCTTCCTATGTCTACGGCTAAGTTTTAATATAAAATGATGTTTCACCTTCATTTATTTTTTGTTTGTTTTGTTTTATAGATAAAAAGATGTGCTCCTGAAGTTAAGCTCTCTTTTCCAACTATATATACTTTGAGTTCCTATAAATTTTGTTTTGAGACAGATGAATAATTTTAATATTACTTGTATATGAATAGAAAAAAAAAAACAATATTTTAAGCACACGATATGATGCATAAAAGGTACTCCTCTCTAATCCCCCCCCCCATTGGCTTTTATAAGTTTTCTTGCTCATTAAAAAAAAACATATTTATTCCAACTTGAAGGTCGATATATGTAGGAATTTAACTCAATGCTTATACAATGTACAATACATTGACTATTTACTATACCTTCTAGAAGTTTTCAAACTCAAACATTATTTTTATTTTATTTATTTTCTAAATATGAAGGGAATAAAAAACAAGAATGAAAATGCTTTTTTTAAAATTAATTAATATCGGAATATTTGCTATCCATAAATTGGAGTTTTTGAGACTCTGTTAATTAATGAACTATTTTTGTTTTGTTGAACAATATTCTTGACGATTTTCCAAAACTGTGATTCCTATCTTCACAATTTGGAATACATTTTCCAATTTTTCTCATTTACTTTTTTTTTAAATCCTGATTTCCTGATCAGTCTTAACCTTTCTAACAAAGACCTTGAAGAAACGATGAATCATTTATGGAAAAATAGTTTTAGAAGAAAAGGAACACCCATTTTCGCAACATATCAGATCAGGTTCTTAAAATACATTGTATCTGAGCTGATATCTCAAATCGAATTTCAGAATCAAAATCAGCTCAAAAAATCAATTGGAATAAAGACTCAACACTAATAAGAATTTCTGAAAACTAAGTGAATTACTAAAAAGGTTTGAACTTATTTTATGTTGTACCTTAGCCTTAGAATAAAAGGTACTATGCTTTGTTTTACATTTTTAAAGACACGTATTTCAAAAACTTGACCTGATAGAGACATTTTTAGGTCAAATTCGAATTTCAGGACATTTTTTTTTTATATTTTTGCATCAGACAAAAAGCTTAAACGTATCAACAAAAGCTCACCAATGATATCGTTGTATGCGTCCTTTCAATTCAATATTTATTGATATTTTTATTAATTATGTTTTATTTAACCGAAAAAAGTTAAAATAAGCAAAGAGAAATCATCAATTTAATTCCGTTTTCAATTTTTAGCAATCAAAATATTATAAAAAATTCCTTTTATACAAATTCTAATGGTCTCCCCACAAAAACACACATCGCTCGCAATCGCTTGCAATCGCAAATATCTCCCAAATGAAGTTCCATAGTTTTGCGAATTAATTCGGTCAGCAACCCTGCTGGACTTAAAATTAACATAATCAACCATTTATGTGGGATAAATGGTGTTATCGATGTGCCTACACTTCTCATTAGCATTTTGTGATGATTGGTTATTCTCTGAAGCTGGCGGCTATTATATGGACCCATGCAATTTGAAAGCTGCATTCATATATATTCTGTATAGTGTATAGTACAGGGTGGGTCAAAATTGACAGAGACGGACTCTTTTCAGGACATTTTTGAGCTCTGCTTCCATTTTTCTACACGACTTTTCTCCTTTAGTTGTGAAACAGTTAAAAGTTAATTTTCGTGCACTTGACTCTACAAATATTTTCACTGAAAAGAGTTTACTGCGGTTGAATCCAGAGAATTTGGACTTCAATTAAAGCCTGAATTGGTCAAAATCATTCGGTCACCAAAAATTGTCCTTAGCCACCAGTGCCGTATACATATTAAATTCTGTATAATAAGTACCTTAAACAAATAAAAACGGAAGACTTATGATTTGTTTTCAAATTGGGAAGGAACTTTTGACCCACCCTGTACACGTGAATGAACTAACTTTATATGAATTGTGAATTGTCCTTGGTGTAATTTTCACCAGGCATTCGGAATTTAAACTAGGTTCTGTATTATTTGAGATCCAAATGAAAATAATGTTGAAGAGCTATTTAGCATATAAGTATGTGTATATATTTCCATATATGTATATATATAACATACCCTACATACATACTTACGTAGATATTTGTGTTTTATTGATGTGCTGTGGCATCCCTGGATAGAACTCTATACTATATATGGACACCATTGATGGTTTTCTGTTGTATTTTTGTTTTCAATTCATTTATAGTTAAATTTAATTACATCAGGTGCTTCGGAAATATTCGCTATATGCTTTGGGATAAAATAAGAGTTGGTCAGCAATTATAAATACAACTGAAACTCATGAATATTGTATACTGATAGTCACGTTAATATTTTATTACCTGTCTTGAAAACAAAGTTTTTCAAAATTTATTAATTTTGCTTTTTTGGTTAAAATAAAAAAAAATACGCATACGCAGGAGTGAACCGGGAAGAAGTTAAAAGAGTTGTTTGACTTTAAAAATCGAACCAACGATTTTAAATTATTTTTCTATAACAAGGACCATTCATTTTAGTGTAGAAAAAAACAATTGCGATGAATAACGTTTTTTAGCATTCTTAAACATGTATTTATTCAGAATGTGAAGTTTATAAGAGTTCTTATGAAGATGAGTACTTTTAGCAGAATATAAATATAAAATTGGTGTTTGATCACAATGTACAACTAGGGCATGTATCTTTCATTCAAATTATACGTTTTCTAAGGTTTTTGATAGTCTAAGTTGAAATCGTCAAAATCAATCTATCACGGAAGCTTTTTGAGACTTTTCGAAGCTTTGTTATAATCATAAAGAAGTGTTTTGTTTTAAGATTAAATTTGTGATGATTTTAAAAATCTATAATCACTTACTACAAATCGGGTTAACTATTTTCAGTATCTTTTCATTTCAAAAAATCCTTTTTAGTAGTTGTCTTCAAAAATGTGCATTTATTCTAAAACGATTCTTAACAGAAAAACACAGAGCTGTTAAGAAGTATTCTTTCGTTCTAAGACAGCAAATGTTATCACATAAAATTATTGAAATATATTTTAAATATAAATTATAAACAATATTGAAACCTGGTAGTAAAATCGGAGTTTGGATTCCAAATCAACAACAAAAATTAACCAAAAAATGTATTTTTCAAAATTATGAAACCTAACATTCAAGATTTTTCAAAGCTTCATGTAGAATCAAATGAAGTCTAATGAGTCATTTTTTAACTATTCAAAATTTGTCAAAACTAGAATTACTTAAGTTTAATTTATATTTTTAAATCTCTATTTTTCACTTTCAGTACGTCTACATTAGTGACATTTGAATTTCTCATTGTGTCGAAGAAATTTCAAAATATGAATTCAATTGATTTTAGTTTTAAATCTTCACTTGATACGTTTTCTAAATCCACTAGAGTGAATTTTGTTCCTCTTATCTGTGTACTGGATTATCGAAATAAATATAAATTGTTCTTAAGACTTGGATTTTTGAATAAAAATAAGAATTGAAGACCATTGAATAGGAAAATAATAATACTTTTGAATAATGTACAAATTTCGTCGAAAATAGTTTAGGAAAATCCATTTTTTTTTTTTTTAAGTTTTAAGTTATTATAATAGGTCCGATATATCGAATTGACAATTTTGATATCTTTCAACGTTTCAAAGTCCCTAGAATCAAAATCAATGGTTTTTTGGGAGACGTATGCGTGTGTTCAAAATTTGTTTATGTATCGAAGAATATCATTTTTGACACCTGTTTTCGATTAATCTAAGTACGAGTTTTTTACAAAAATATTAAAACCAACCTTTTCTCGACTCGAATCATGTACAAAATACAGTTTTTAACACTTAGTAACATTTTTAGAAAAATCCTGGAAGTTATTTTTATAAAAAACAAAAATCTACACAAAACTTGTAAGAACTAATTTTAAAAATAAATAGCTCGGACAAAAAACTAAAATTTATAGGAAACTAATATTATCATAAAATAAATAAGCAGTACCCGTGGCATGATGGTTATCATAGGGAAGTATTAATTTGGTTGGGTGCGGCATTTCTCCCGAAATTAAATAAATAAATTGGGTGGCGCAACAGTCCGTTGAGAACTCTCAAACATTCCTGTGTGCGAGTACTGTTGTCAGGGATGGAGGCGACCTACAGTTTTTAGCCGAATCTGAACGGCCAATTTGAGAAAGCACGTTTCATGACAAGAATTACTCTTGGAGAATTTGTCAATTCCTCGCAAGAGGCAGTACCCGTGAAAAAAACTTTAGATGGCATAGGCAGGGATCGAACCCAAGACCTCTGACATGACAGTCCAACGCACTAACCTTATTAAATATTGTTAGTTTTTAGAAAAGTCACTCAGGTGTCTTGAGAGCAAAGAAAGACATTAACTTCAAACTTTCTTTTATCTTGCACAAAATGCTGTTACTTATATTTTGTAAGCTTTTTAGAAATATTAACAGACGGGATAGAAAATTAAGTTTTGAGTGTTCGTCGCATCCCAGCTTCTTTCTTATTTTAGCTTTGAAAACTATTTGTACCAAAAATATGGTTACACCAAACTTTATTTGAGAATATCACTCAAGAATAGGTTTCCGGTTTTACGAAAAGTTATATCAGAATAATGAAATAGGTGAGTGTAGCCGTTAATTTTCAGTATTTACGTCAACTCAATTTTCTAAAAAATGTCTCCTCCCGTACCAATTTAAACTTTCCATTGGTACGAAAAATGATCACGGCAAACTTCCTATTTTTAACATTCTTATTACGAAGTTGCGTATTTTGTATTTAGTTTCTAAATGGCTGTAATTCAGGAACCCTTAGATGTTCAGACTTTGGAGCGTATGCATAAAACGAAAGTAATTACTAGTAGTAAAAGGTTGTAGTAAATACTAGTACTACTAGTAGAAGCTGAAACTAATAGTATTTACTACATTCGGTATGCATAAACCTAAGTTTCTACTAGCTAGTATAAACTAGTAGTAAATACTGGATTCATCCCAGTAAATACTACTAGTTCATCTGAAAGTAATAGTATATATTAGATACCTACATAAATGCGTTGAATAAATGCTGTTGCTTCTCTTTTTTCTCTAATTTACCGTTCTTTAATTTTCTTCTTTTTTAAACAATTTTTTGTGTTACAATTTTTAAGAGTTAAAAAGTGAGTGTTTGAAGTTCAATAAATGGCAAAAGCAGAAGGTTCAACAACCTTAGAGTTTGTTAAAATACTAGAAAAGTATGTCGTACTTATTAACAAATCTCAACAGCCCCACATAAAAAAAGCAAAGGCGGAAGCCTTAAAATTGTTTATTCGTGAGTTTCAAGCCAACACTGGTATTTTAATAACAGAAGACCAACTAAAGAAGAGGATAAATAACATTAAGACTGACGTGAAAAAAAACGGACCTTAAATCAACAGGAAATAAACCCATCAAGCTTAAAGAATGGGAACAATTTTTTTTAAAGCTTATCAATGCTGACCAAAACCCATCAATTTCAAGAATACAGTAACTAAAGTTGGGACATTCTTTAATTCGACTCGTATACAGTTTTGTAGGATTGGAAACCGGCTTTTCAGTTGTCCAAAACAACGTTCTATTATGACCCTCTCTTTATTATGCAATTTGTTATAAGCTTTTTAATGCAAAAGGGATAAATAAATTGATTAGCTTCAATTAATTTCAAATAAAATATCTTACCCATAAAATATTCGCTTAGCCACTCAACGTTATATTTTTCAAAATTGTAGAGCATTTTAAAATTATTATTCCCGGGCGTTCTTCGCTCTTTATAAACTTTTTCAGATCTAAAATTGAAAAAGCTGCCATATTTTTATACTCGTAATAACGTAATAAATGCTCTGCACACCAATTGCTTTGAAAGTAGAGTTGCGACTGTTGATGTTGGCATTTAACATGAGAAAGCATTTACTAGTAAATGTTCAAGTTGGTATTTAGAAACTTGAAAAATTTGCAGTAAATACTAGAAAGAAAAGTTCGTACTAGTTCTTTATGCATATCAATATAAGTATTTACTATAAAAATTCATCCAAAACCAGTAAATACTTTTCTTCCAGTAAATACTACCTTTACAGTATTTACTATGTCTTTTATGCATTTGGAAAGTAGTAAATACTATAAAAATTTACTAGTAAAAGCATTTGCTACCGTTTATGCATACGGCTCTTTGTCTCAAATTAAAATTTACTTAGAAGCCTTAAAGTATTTTACAACTGTATTGTATTAAAAACAAATTTCTTTTCAGTCTAAAGATTTATAATGAACGCGGAAATTTTATAATTTAGGGCAACATCATAAACAACTCACCACATAATCCGATGAACCGAATTTAACGCGTATATACTTACTGAATTATAAGCCATTCGAAAAGCATAAATCCAAAATTATTATTATAAAAATTAGACACAAAAATCCTGCAAGAGAAATATTAAAAAAAACTGTTCAGAATGAGTTTTTTAAATTAAGGGTCAAGTATAAGGTTTTGCAAGGGCAACATAAATCTCTGCTTTAGATGACTCAATTAAAACATTTTTACTTAAACCTACAATAACTGTTCTTTGTAAAACTTTAAATTGTTTAATTTTATTCTTTGTGATACTGTGTTTCGTCAAAATGCTGAATATATGTATGTCTTGAATTCTGTATTTGTAAGTAAAGTAAATTAAGACAAATGTACCAATGCCAAACAAAACACTGCGTCTCATAGAACTGTATCTCAAAATTGACAATTTCAAAACATTGTATTACTAAAATGTGTCTTTTTTGTATAGTTTTTGTTCTTTAACTTTTCTTCCCTAGTAAGACTGGAAGAACTGTAAACAATCGATATGTTCATTAAAAAAATAAGGCCACTTAACTAATAATAAACAAAACTGACTTAAAACGTTATGAATTTATGAAAACACGTTAATTCCATGACCTTTAATACCGTATATTATTTTTGTGATAATCAGTTATGATACCATATTCTCAAATATGTTTCTATTGTTTCAAAATTTTCTAATTCAAAATACTTTGAACAATATTTCTTTTTGAAATTTGACATAAAGGATTTAAGATCTAGTATTTTAATGCAAACCCCTAAATCAAACCACATATGATACCATCTTCAGGAAATACCGAAAGTATGCAACATAAATGTATCCAAAGAACACTCGTTCTCTAATCATAGATATTAAATTCAATTACTAAAACCGGGACTATTTAGTCCTTCCTCTATTGCTAGTGAACTTTACAATAAAGTCAATGACCCCACCTTATCTATAAATAGATCGTTACAAATTACTTGCCCACTTATACTTATTAGCGGAAAGTGGAAACCACAATGGTGGGCATCAGAGCTCGACTCTGTAGGAAACTCTTTAACCGAGCCAAAGCCACAAGACTAGCCTCTCACTGGGATTCTTACAAAGAATCTCTAAGAATTTATAAGAAGCCATTCATTCTTTCACTAATCCAGCAATGCCAAACTCTCTGAAAAATACAGATGGCTCCTGGACAAATTCAAATGAAGAATCGCTGAACTTACTACGGATACTCACTTTCCTGCTAGTTCTCTAACCACAACTTGCAACAATCATATTCGTTCAAGTTTCAATATAACATCCACATCCACAAGGTCTGATCACAAGGGACAAGATGCAATGAGCTCTCAACAGCTTCGAACCACTAAAATCTGCAGAACCAGATGGGATAATACCAGCCGAACTACAAAAAGCTTAAGGCATAATTGCACCAATCCTTGAGGCAATTTTTAACAGCCGCCTATATCTGGTCCATATTCCCTCGGAATGGTGAGAAGTTAAAGTTGTTTTTATACCCAAAGCAAGTAAATGCTCGCCTAAAAATCTACGACCTATGAGTCTATCATCATCCCTTCTTAAGACCTTAGAAAGATTGATTGATATCCATTTAATATCCAATCGCTAATGCTAGACGCTATGAAGAAGGCATACACCAGGTGGAATAACATCATCACGTGTCAGGTCGATTCAAAGCAATCAAGGTTGATATCTCTAAGCAGATCGCATATAAGCTCTATTATCAGTGTCATAACCGGACACTGTCTAATAGGAAAGCAAGCCAAGCGGCTAGGCTGTATGGATGAGGAAGATAAGGAAACAGTTCTTCACCTCCTCTGTACAGTGTACACGCCTTGCTCTAGTTTCAAAAACTTAGGAATTACCCCAAAAGAATTCTACTATAACAATCTAATTGATCTCAATCATATTAAAATAAGCAGATTCTCACGTTTCGTAAGGGACTTAAACTGGTTTCGTTGAGCTTAGAAGAAAGCCTCAAGATTCATGTGGTATCACAATGGTGTGTCCTACTCCATCACGGACAGCCACTTTAACTTAATCTCACCTAAACAAGCAACAGAATTAGCGTGTAAGTTCTCACAGTCATACGTAACCATTCAAAGTCCAAAAATAGGCATAAACAAGTATCCAAGTGGAAATGTCTATTAGTACATTTTCTTAAACAAAAATAAGCTCCGATAATAAGTCTCCCTCCTCCTTTATTTCAATTAAATATGCATTTAATTAAATAATAATTTTATTTTTAATACCCCCCTTCGTTCATTGATTTAGCCCTACTTTTGTATGACCTTTTGCACAAATGCAGCGCGTAGTATCATAAAACACAACTACTTTCCCCCCCTCATCTATATTCAATTGAAAAAGTACTATTTTTGTTTTTATTAGGTAGGCAGAAGGAGTAAAATCTTATCAGTTCTTTAATTATTTCCAATTCATTCATGAAAACCATCATTATTACCAACTCGATAATTTTATTGAATTATTTTAACCATTTCATTTCTCTCTCTTTCTCACTGTTCTTCTTCCTCCCTCTATCGTCCTCTCAAAGTTTTCCTTTCAGTGAAATAATATTAATTACAAATCGAACGCTCGTAAATTTTCATTACAAAAAAGTAATAAGAACGCAGAAAATAAGAATCCCACTTCAATCCTCTTATACCGTTGTATGCAATAAAGTATATTTATATATGTATATTTTTCCAAAGGTACCCTTATATATGTATGTATGTGTGTAAGTATAACAGATCCTGATACAACCGATGAAGTATGGTAACACAAACTCGACAGGTAAAGTAATAAAATACGTGCGAAGGATGCCACTGCCTCCCCAAATAGATAACATTGTGTCGGTGTCCTGGTTTTTCCGGAAAACTTTTTGCCCCGCAAATAAAAATAAGGAAAAAAGAAAACTTTGTTAATAATTCTTCCTGCTGCTGATGCTGATTCTGATTCTGATGCTGCTAGGATTAGACTGGTCTTCCAGTCCTTTGCTTCGCTTACCAACCATCAACTGAACTGATAAAGAAAGTTGTTACTTTCTATATTTTCCAGACGAACTACGACGACGACGACGACTCGACGGGATCCTGCTGAACTATGGCGCCGCCACTGCCAACGCCGAGAAATAACATGAAAAATGAAACAATACTATACGACTGCGACAATGACAATGAGTGAGATGCATTGCATAGCAAAGGCGATAGGCCCCGAAAGCTTGAAGTTGAAAAACAGAAGCCAGCAGAGGAAGAAGGAAACAAAAAATAAAGAGGAATAATGTAACGGGAACGGAAATAATAATGCGGCGTTAATCGTTGTATAAATTCTGTGTCCTTATCACCAGCAAAAAAAAGGGGTTGGAAGTTGGCAGAAGGGGCTGAGGAGGCTTGATGGTAATTGGGATGTGTTTTTTGTGGTAGTTTTTTTACTTTTTTTCTCGGAAACGGATGAAAGCATCTTGTTGCATGTCAGCCATAGGAGGCCCCAGGAAATGGCTGGCCGATACCACGACCGCAGGGATATGCGCCAATTTGCGGTGCACATGTTGTGCAACAAGGACTCGATGGACGTTGTTGTTGGTAATACCAAGGGACGAACACCGCCGACGTGATTTGCACTGTCGGTACTAGCAGAGGGGGCGGTGGTAGCATTGGTATCATTGGTAGCATTGGCGGTGGCCGAAGTGGTGGTGGAGGTGGAGGAGGAGGAGGTGGTGGTGATCTTGGTGGGAGCGGAGGAGGAGGCAGTGGTTGTGGGTACTGCTGCGGTGGATAATTGCAGCATGTGGGACAGCACCGAGAGCAGCACCGATTGCAACAATTCTTCGGATAAGCGGGCACATTATAATGGCACTGATTGCAGCCATCGCTAAAGAGTGCCTGGAAGATATCGGAAAACATGTCGAATGTACGCGGCTGCACGTCCTGCGTCTGCGGAAGTCCCCTCTTCGTCCGGATGCCTGTAAATAAATAAATGAAACTTCGATGTAGGAAATATTCATGCATCACAGCGATGTGCCATCATTGTGCGACCGATACGCCGAGAGTACCGAAAACATATGTGCAACAGAAAACCCAAAACTCATAAAAAGTGCAGGAAACAGTTTTTATTCTTGTGCTTCAAAAACAAAAAGAAATACATTTTAACCAAAAGCATTGGCCTGACCTCTACCGAATGGAGAAAACTGACCTCGTTGACCTCCCTGGAATCCCTGGAAACCAGGGAATCTTTGGAAACCGTTTTGGGACAAGGCATTGCTATTGGCCCCATTGGTATTGGACAAACCTTCGGCATTAGTGAAAGCTCCATTTGGTCCTATTCCGGTGGAGGAAGAAGCAGAAACCGAGACAGGTCCGCCATTATTTGAAAAACCTGCTGCCTGACTGTCGGCTGAGTTATTGATGGATCCATCGGCGTTCATTATGCTTGAAGTCTTGGTTCCAGTGTTGGCAGTATTCAGCTCACCATTAGGTCTAGTCAAAGATGACTGACTGTTTGAGTTAGTCTCGGAACCCTGGCGACCACCAGCCTCGTCGAAAGTTGCGGTGTTAGTCTGAGCGGTATTTGCTGACGAACCGAATTGTCCCTGTTCGTTAGCTGATGCTCCGCTGTTAGCATTCATCCTCTGCGAATCACCATCCTGAACGACGCTAGTGTCGGCATTGGACGATGTAGCTTGAGTGAGGCCCATTTCAAAGTTTAGCGATTGACTTTGGGCTGCGTTTTTATCCCCAAAACCGTCAGCATTTTCATAGCTTTGTTGAGCAGTATTAGCTGAACTAACTTGACCCGAGGAACCATCATTGGCAAGGTTAGATGTTATACTCGAGGCACTATTATCCTGGGTCTGACCGTTTTCGTCCATTGTGCTCTGAGAATTTGTATTGGCGGCAGCTTGTTGCATGAATGCCGGATCGTTGCCGTTGGCAAAGCCTTGAGCGTTATTATTAAATTGCTGTGGCTGACCGATTCCTTGAGCATTGGCACCAGTATTGAATTGTTGCTCCTGACCTCGACGTCTTCCGCCTTGATGTCTATTCCTTTGTCGGTCATTGAAACCTTGATTGTATCCGCCATTGCCACCATTATTGGGAAAGAAGAAACCTGCTTGCCTGATGAACCTTCTGCCAGAAAACAAGCCACCCGATTGGGCATAGTTGGGGCTTCCAGAAAGAAAACCATTAGCTTGTCCACTAGTCACTCCATTCAGAACGGAACCTTTGGCATTTGACTTGGAGTGTGTTGCAGTACTGGAAAGTCCTCCAAATTGCTCTGTTTGACTGTTTGTGTTGCTATTGGAAATAGCATTGGCTCCATCACCCTCGGCCTGGACGTTAGCACTTGTCCCAGTATTTCCCTGATTGGGTTGTTGGTTTTTCCTAGAAAGGTCAATATTCAATAATCCCAGACCTAACTCAAGCCCTCCGTTCTTTGATTGGTGAACACCTAAGCCATTCCTGAGGTTCTCCCTGGATAGGCTCGAGTCTACACCTAGTTGACCAACTTGGAAGTTATTCGCAACACCTCTTGACAATTGGCCATTATTTATCGCCTGTGATCCGGTAATGGTATTGGATATGCCAAGATCACCTAATTGGAAGCCATTTTTGGCAGAAGTGCTCCTTTCTGCGTTCAAGGAACCATTATCCCCAAGAGTTTCGGATTGTGATTGACTTATTCCTCCATTCAGACCTAAGTTTCCATATTTCAGGTCTTGATTGTAGGCTTCACTGTCTGCTGTTGTAACAGAACCGCCCTGGGGTTGCTGTGCTTGAGGTTGGTAATATTGTTGTTGGTATTGTGGCTGATATTGCTGTTGATATTGCGGTGCGAATCCTTGTTGATTTCGTCCTGAAGGAAATCCCAAAATTCGTCCTAAAAATTGTGCTTCACCTTGAAAGAAAGAAATGAAACATGATTTTTGATGAATCCGAAATGAGTGTAAACCTTTTATAGGTACAACTCTGAATATACAATTTTAGCTTAGTGTTTGAAAAACATATTTTTCTGCCAAAAGCTATTTTAAAAATAAACATTTTTCCTTTAAATTTCTGTTTTCTTTATAAACATTTAGCTAATTAAAAAACAAAATTTAAAATTTGCCAATACCATCTTTCGGACTTCGGTTGTTGTCCCAAAAGTCTATTTTCTCTTTGGTTTACATTGTCGACCTTGTTCAACCTTTTCAATATTAAATTTTAAAGGGATAAAATGTTTTGCAAAATATTTGATGAAATAAAAAAGAATTTAAATATAAAAATATCTGTATATTGAAACTTCAATGACAAGCTTGGCATTTCTTCGAAGAAAGACAAACATTCCTTCGAAACTGCTTTGATATCCTGACACCACCGCACCGCAACACAACAACAATAACATCAACAACCCAACCTTGTCCCTTTCAATCAAGAATTATTGGCCTTGTTGGCCGATATAACGTGGTAGACCTAGCTCGAAGGATTTTTGTTGTTTTTGTTTCATTTTGCTAATTAGGAATAAGAGTAATCCCTTTGTTGTGGGGACCTTATTAACAATCTCCCAAACCAAAGGCAGTCTTTCTTGTTGATAGAGGTACTGTATATGAATTTATTTAAAATTTAAAAATGTTGACAAAAGATCTAGAAAATTGAACGTAAGTCAAAGGGAAAAATTGGGTTGAGATTGTAAGTGATGCTGTATTGAATAGGCATTTGCAAAAATTCTCTAACCGAATATTTTGAAGGAAATAAATTCCTAAATCTTTGGTTTTTGAGTCAAGAAATTGTCGACAAGGTTTTGTTCCCGGACTTTTCCAATGGGTTTTGGTGGCTTTAATTCAAATACGATTCGATATTACTTTTGAAAATTTGAGAATAAAAACATAACATAAGTTGTTAAATTTTCTCTCTCTAAAGAAACTCTGAAATATTTATGCGGAAACGGCTTTCAACACACAACAACAAAACGCTTTGAATGTGATTTTTCTAAAAGCTACAAGGCTATTATCAAGAAGTATTGAAGAAATAATGTTCACAACTTTGATTTTTAAAATAGAAGATATTTCAATTCTAAGTTTGTGTTCAAAATCAGCATTTAAAATCAACTCCAAACAGTATTTAAAAAAAAAAAAAAAAAAAGCATTTAAATGCAGGCTTATGAAAACATCATTTAGAGTCAAATGAAAACTCATAAGTCATAACTGATTTAAAGAAACTAGAAGACAAGTCTTTAATGTTTGCAAAATCAACATACAATTTGTTGTTAAGATCTGTGTTGCATTTTGCCTTAGCCTTAAAAAAGCCGTTTTTGGTTGTTTTTAAAAATATAAGCTGATGTGAAAGCGAGATTTGGATTGAGGACAACTTATTCCCTTAAAAAAGTATTGCTTTGTTTGTGGAACAAAAAGAAAAATATTTTTTTAGGCAGAGCAATACAACTATGGAATTTAGCCTTTAACTTTTTTGCCAAATGAGTTCACATGACTTGATTCCTTTATCATTTTTAAAGTGTTTTGATATATATTGAATTTTTTAGGTTTGCCTCCCTAGTAACGAAAACAAAGACTTAGAGACGTTGTCTTCATTATAATTTAAAATCAATTTGTTAAAATTTTGTCTGAACTTTCCACTTAATATTTCTTTACTTGAAATTGTCATTCCGAACTCTAAAGTTGATCAACTTTCAATTTTTTTAACTTCCAAGAAATCATAAAATTAACCACTGAACCTTAAATTTTCTATCAGATTTCGTGTTTGTTTCTGCAATTAGTAAAATACTTTTTGAACTACGCCTTAAAGACCCTTTTTTTGGAAGAAATTTCCATTATCATCATAAAATAAAGACAAAGAATTGTTAATTAAAAAGAGAAAATACAAAATGATTCCACGTATTTGACTTGGTAAATGGGACTTCTGCGACTTTGTTTACAGATTTCGACTTCAAAAGTCCATCACATTAATGGAGCTTCATTTAATAAAAGGTTCTTTGATTGTTTTACTCACAAATTTTAACGCACAACATATTTTCTAGAAGACTGCTGCGTTATTAAACACTATTGTAGCATCTGTATGTCAGCAAAATCACACGATATTGTTGAGGAGACAAAGCATCCACAGTTTGGTGCAGATTTTGGAGTGGTCGCATCTTTAGACGACAAGATCACAACACTTCGGTCAACGGTAGGCATTACAGTGCCATGTTAAACGACTTTTTTTACTGAAACTGCAATTCACTAAATGGATTTGGACATCATCTAGTTTATACTTTGTAAAACAGCCCATGTCACAAAAGATCTCTTCAATAATAAATTCCCAAATCGTTTTATCAGCGATTTTGGAAACGTCTGTTCGTTGGTTCTGAGCTACCATTTGACCCCTTCGGGCTTATTTTTTGTGGGAAACCGTGAAGGACCTATGTTATGCCAACAATCCAGAAACGATTCAAGCACCGCAAACTAGAAGCTAGAAATTAGACTGACAAAATTCGTATCAATTGGATCAGCTACGGAAGTGAAAAAAAAAGCAATCTTCAACTTAACTTTCAAGTTTAAGTTTGATATCAATTATAGAGTTGATCAACTGCGGAGTTTTAGAAAAGTTAATTTTTGTCTATCTACTCATGTTTTTGAAAGTTGAATTGATATGAATGTACACTTCTGAAATTGTTATTTATTAACAAACAACCAAAACGTGCATCAGAACCAGATTGTAATATTCCACTTTATCCATGAAACTTGATTCAAGCTAGAAACCACAACAACTGTAGTAGGTACGTAAACTTTGTCGCATGATATCAATTAAAATAAAGTTTATTAATTATATTTTTATTTAAAAAAAAAAACTGTTCATTAACCTTTTCTATAAAGAAGTTGTTTCTTTATAACTTTTAGTTGTTCTTTGTTATTAAAACCACAAAAAAGGAAAATACCGGCTTAAAAATGTGAGGTACTTTTTTGAATTATTAATATTTTGATTTAATCGAAAAATAAATAAAAATAACAACTGAGATGATAATTAGAACTGCTAAACCAAAATATTTATCAAATCTGGCGAATTAAACAGGTTGACAGACTTATTTTTGAACATTTATAATAACAGGTTGTACCTATACAAGAGTCAGGGTCAGACGTCAATAAAATATTGGTAGAATCATATAAATGATATATCAAAATATGCACGTGCCGATAATGTTGGAAACTTGTGGAATGGTGACACTTTTTAGTAGTGGCTTTAAGATAATAAGTTATGACAAACATCTTTATGATTACAAGGCATAAAACCAACCACAAATATGGGAAGCTTGTTTAGCGAATATCCAAGAAAATACAAACCTACTGTGAAAAAGGAATTAGAAAATGAGATATGAAAATTCGCTCAACAAATATCAACTATTTTGTCTAGCTCTGATGTAATATCATACCTTAAAATCTTAACACCGGTTCAAAATCTTGACACCGGTTCAAAATCGATTCTAGTCTTCATGGAGAATTACATCGGCCTTGCATCAAAACTTATTTTCAGAAAGATCAGTGGAAGTATTTCAACTCCAAGAAAATGCATTAAAAATATATTATCGTTTGTAACGAAAATATTGGAACTTTACCGAAAATATGTTTCTGGCCCAATTTTTAAGGAAGAATAAATCTAGAGATTCTACTCTAGTCACTAAGGTTCTGTAGATTTCTGTATAAAGGTCACTTAGCTCCCATGCACGAAGGGCAATATGGTCAGAAAGACTTTTAAACTTGTAATGCATTCGTTGTATAATTGATACATAATTAGATGACGTTGGCTCACAATTGGAACAGGTGGAAGGACATGATGAAGAAGACCGAGACTGGACCTCAGTTTTCAAACCAATTATAATGATGATTTAAATTAGATCCAATAATTAAACAGTGCAATGTATTGAAGATTTAAGCTTCCAGATCGAAGAATATAAAGAGATGCACCTACTAATTTTGTTCAACAAATATTAATGCAGCAACTCTCAAGGGATAGTAAATTACTTCAAGAGCTTGTTGTTTCCAAGGTGAAATTAGAAATAACTATCAAACTATCACCGTACATTGTAAATAAAAATAAAAACTTATTTAAAATTCTAATTATTCAAGAAATTCCAATTAACATCAGCGGAATAGAAAGAAGGGAAAATCAATTCTTCACTCAACAACAGCAATTAAAATACCGATTAAAAACACTTAAGACTTACGACTCGTACATGAAATACTTCAACTTATAATTATTTGCAAGCTATTTTCTTTTTACAACACTAAAAATTAATATTTACCATTTGAAAAATATCCAATTATCAGGATGAAAAAACTTAAAGATCCAACAACGGAAGGAGACTTCATATTGCCGAAAGAACAAAACACTTATCAAATTATTAAAGAAAAGAAATCAATCCGATTAGTTTAACGTTAAGATATCGTCTAATCGTGATTTTTGTTAGAACTCTCAGTTTTTAATAAAACAATATTCTTAAAAATATTAAAATTTATGGAAACAAGTTATTTTGTATTTTTTCGGCGATCATCATTATCCCCGGTGGCGGTGAGAAGACCACGACCGCGGTGGTGGTGACAACGATAACGTTAACGACGACGACGACGACACAACCGTCTTCAACTTGCTAACCAAGCAATTGATTTGTTAGCAAAAACAAATAATAACTTTGCATACGATTTTAGAATATTGATTAAAAAATAGTTATTTTAATCAATTTTTATTATGCGGGACTGTTTTGATAGACATTAGGTATTATTTTCGTTTTTATTTATCATTATGGAGACCATGACTTCTGTGGGGTTTTTAATGATCAGATTAGTCATTTACCATTTTGATGAGTTTGTGTACACTTAGAGAAAATATATAGTTTTTCTTTAATTATTTATTTTTTTATTTCTAGAAATATAAATATCGATCAATACCTCGGATGAAAGCTTAAAAGACTTTAGTAATTACCTTCTAGCATGGGTTTAAGGTTTTTTAAATGATGCCTTCAGGAAACACTATTAATTTTATTATTTCCAAAAACTGCTGAATATTAATAATATTTGTTTTCTCAAAAACTGATGCAATCATTTTCGTGCTGAACTCCATAGATTCTTAAAAAAAAAGATTATTCAATCTCAAATTTAAAAACATAGGTACCTGCAAAGTATTTTTGCCTTCAACATTTTAATGCCATGTAATTTTTCAGCAAAAAAACTTTAACTTATACATTTCTTTAAAAATAGTTCGAGCGTATTTTTTAAATTAATTGTTTAGTATCCAATTATTTACTACTTATAAATATACATATGCATTTAAATTTCAATGTTGACAAGTTTTTAAGTTATCGAATTTTGAAAAAAAATTATTGTTTTTTAAAACTCAAAAAAAAAAAAAGTTAGACATTTTTGATCATCAAAGATTAAGTAGATTTTTTATATCGGCTCATTAGTTCCTGATAAATTTTAAGTTAAAATAACGGTTTGATGGGGGAGTAGAAAAGGATTTTCGAAAAGATTGAGTGGGTGGTTTTATTACTTCAATATTTTTAAGAACATATCTCCCGAACCAATAACAGTTGTGACTTCAATAACATTTTTAACTTCCCATAAGAAGTTATTGTAATGGGTCCGATTTGTCGAATCGAAAATTTTGACATTTCTCGACGTTTCAAGGTCCCTAGAGTCGAAATAAAAGATTTTTAGAAAGATGTCTGTTCGTGCGTGTGTACGTACGTTCGTATGTCCGTACGTCTGTACGTTCGCGACGTTTTTTTCGTTGTCCATAGCTCAAGAACCAGAATATATATCGACTTCAAATAAATTTTGTTATACAGACAATAAGGCAGAAAGATGCAGAAAGGGCTCCCAAGAAAATTGCGTGGGTGGTTTTTTTACTATAGCAGTTTAAAAAAAAAGGTGAAAATTTTGGTTAAACCTAAATATCTCATGAACCAATGACGCTAGTGAAGTAAGCAAATCTGTTGGCCGAATAATTATTATATTTAAAGTCTTCAGAAGAATAATACGCACAACTTATTCGTTTCGAGTTCGTTTTCAGACTGACTCATCTTTATTCTTTCTTCTTACAAGCTAGGGGAATTTGTACAAGAGGGAAATTTAACTAGGGAATATATACTTATGTACTAGTAACAACGGTTTACATATGTTGATGTGTGAGTATAACTATTATATATTATTATATTATTGCACTGATACAGTGTTGCCACTGGGCCTGATTACTACAATTCGGCCATTCTGACCACTTAAGATCACCTGATCTTTACAATTTATTGAACGTTTTTATGTTTGGCACCTCGATTTCCGAACCATGGTCTCATATTACTAACTGCCCATACACCCTTATATGGTAACCGCGTTTGTTGAAAATTGTCCACATCTTTGATTACATATCTATCGTTTCTTAACACTTTTACTATTTGGTATGGTCCCTTAAAATTTGGTAACAACTTTTTCGACGCTCCCGGATGTGAATCAAAATTTTTTATTAACACATAATCTCCTGACTCATACTTATTTGGTCGTTGTCGTTTTTTATCTACATACTTTTTATTATAAGCCTGTGCTTGTTCCTGTTTTACTATTGCCTCTTGTCTTATCTGTTTGTGATCCTTTTGAACTATCTTTTGTTGAACTTCTACTAAATTGTCTTTAAAGTCGTCTATAATTTGTCCCCTTTGATCTACTCCAAACAGCATAACGCTTGGATGCTTTCCTATCATTCGATTGACGGTATTGTTTAATGTGAACTCGACTTTTTCTACAACGTGGTCCCAGTAGACTCCTTCTTCTGGTTTAACTAACTTGGCTAACATCGGACCTATATTTCTGTTGACTCTTTCAACCTGACCATTTGCCTGTGGTGAACCTGTCGCAATTTGAATATGTTTTACGTTGTTTTCTAACAAAAATCCTTTGAATTCTCCAGACGTAAACGCGCTTCCTCTATCTGATATTATACACTTTGGTCTGCTGTATGATCGAAAATAGTCAGACAACGCTTTAACTACCTCTTTTGTATTCGTTGTTTTCGTGGAGTACAATCTAACAAACTTCGTAAACGCATCGATGACCACCAAAATATGTTTCTTAACGTTGCGGGAATTGTCGACCGGCCCGTAATGGTCTATGTGCACCACTTCGAATGGAACATCGCCTTTGGGAATATTGTTCAAAAATCCCACTTCTGAGGTTGAAGTAAGCAAATCTGTTGGCCGAATAATTATTATATTTAAAGTCTTCAGAAGAATAATACGCACAACTTATTCGTTTCGAGTTCGTTTTCAGACTGACTCATCTTTATTCTTTCTTCTTACAAGCTAGGGGAATTTGTACAAGAGGGAAATTTAACTAGGGAATATATACTTATGTACTAGTAACAACGGTTTACATATGTTGATGTGTGAGTATAACTATTATATATTATTATATTATTGCACTGATACAGTGTTGCCACTGGGCCTGATTACTACACTAGAGACTTGAATTAAATTTTATATTATATATTGTAACGTGATACAAAACAATTATATTTTTGGTAAAAAATCCAATGAACTTTTTTTTTATAAATCAAAAAAACTGAAAAAAAAATGTGTCACCTCGAAAATTTTACGACTTAAATATGATTTCATCTCCAAAACAATTTTGTGCAACGAAGAATAATGTTTTTGACATCTGATAAAATTTTGAAAAATCTAACTGACAATTTTTTTATAAAAATAAAAACAAAAAAAAACATTACTCAAATTTGGTAAAAATTGAATTTCGACTCAAATATCTTTTCAAAAATTTGAGATAATGGCTTCTAACTAATTTTTAATTATAAGAAATATTGTTTTGAACATTCGATAAAAAAAAATAAAATCTACAAAAAATAGTACGCATTTTTGGTAAAAATTGATACATATAGACAAACTTTTAAGCAAGACAAATCGACAGACGGGATGGAAAGTTATCAGCATAAGCATCCCATCCTCCTTTTTATTATGTAAGAAGACAATACCATTTTGGTATAAATTTGAAAAAGAACAAAAATTTGACTAAAATAAAATATTTATCACCTCGAATATATTTCGAACAAAAAATGATTTTACCTCCAAAATAATTTTATGCAACGAAGAATAACGTTTTGACATCTGGTAAAATTTTGAGAAAAATCGAAGTAACAGTTGTCTTACAAAAATAAAAACCAAACATTGGCAACTCGAATATCTTTTTAACAATTTAGTCTACAACAAAAATCTACGCAATTGGTTCTATTCGAATATTTCTAGGGTACACTAAGGGAGTGACTTCAAAATTATAAAATTCTATGCAAAATTTCGTTAACTTAAAATAATGTTCTTAAAATATCCAGACGCTATTTTTTTAGAAACAAAATCTTTCAAAAAATGCTGTTAAAATTGATAAAAATTGGGTTTGGACTGAAATTGTTGGGAACAACAGTATTGCTGCTAACTTTTAGTGAATTTTTTTAGAAAAATTCAACTGACAAATCTTTTTAAAAACCACGAAAACCTACGAAAACAACACAAAGTATTATGAAAGCAAAGAAGGATATTGACTTCAAATTTGTTATCCAATACAAAATGTTGTTATTGATATTTTGTTAAAGTTTTGGAAAAATCAACAGACGGTACGGATAAGAAAATATCAGTGTGGGTAGCATTCCAGCCTCTTTTTCTCAAATTGAATGGAGCCAAGTTAAGAAAAAAGAATTTATCGAGCAATTTTTGATATAATTTGAATTTCCGGTTTTGAAAAAATTCGTATGGGGACTACTTTTTGGTCTGAAGAAATGAAGGACAACTGCTAGGTTTCCAAAATCCAGAGAAATGAAATCGAAATTTTCAGAGTTTTACCATTCGACGATTTTATAAATTGGAATACTTTTCGAAATCACTTCAAGTGAAATTTAAACAGCTGACATATATCACATGAGTCAATAAATAATTCAATTGATTGTAATAATTTGTATAAATTCTTATGTTTGTATTTGTTCTGTGCTTTTCAATAATTTATTCGTATTTCGTTGATCCACATACCAGCTAGCTGATAGTCTGCAGTTCTTTGCGATAAAAAGTTTTCGTGTCGAAGATTAGTTTTTGAATGTGTCAATTTTTTAAAAGAACTTTGTTTTACTCAAAATGTTATGAAAAAGACAATTGACGTGCTGAAAAATCATTTTAAATTCCCTCAACTACAAAGATGAAGCTGCAACTTCTCACGAACCAAGTGCATTACATAAAGAAGTTAAGGTTTATTTCCCTTAAGTGAAAATACCATTGTTTTTAAACAATTATCTCTTGTCGAATTGAAATCACACCAACTCTGCTCGAATTTAAATCAATTGAAAATCGCAAATATCGAAATGTAGAACACGGACATTCACTTCGTTTTGAGTTTGAAAAAATGAAATAAATATCGAAAAAAGTGAATTTCAGATCTCCAATTTATATTTTGAATCGATTTCAATTTTATTTCGAGTGAAAGTGAAATGTAGAACCTAGGTGAAAGCCAAACGCGAATTTACTTAAAACCTTAGATTTAAGGTTTAAACTCGATTAAGCTGAAGGGGCGAGAACGGACTGACAGACAGACGGGCAGAATCGCCGGACCCATTTTTTTCAACTTCTCTAACATAGTAATATTGTCATATTTTCCATAACCATATACAATAAACATAGTTCGGATACGTGCGTAGCGAGTAAAATATGATTCCAGCATTATTTCTGTCTTGCGTTACTATTAACATTTCTGATACCGATACTTTTCATGAAAAAGTTTGTAAATCTTCATTGATTTCAAAACATTTGTGAATGTTGAACCAAGTTTCAAAATTAATAATATGATCTTGCTTATTAAAAGCAACTTTCGCATTCCTCTATATCTTTTTTGAAGTTTATTAATATTTAACAAATTTTATGTAATATATGATTTTCTGACATTTCAAATTAAGTCGTCGTTTTTTTTTCACGAAGTGTCACTCTTGAGGCGTGTTCAGATAATAAAATTCACCAGTTAGCAAACTTATAGCTAATAAATTGCTAAATATTCACAAAATTTCTATTGAGTAAAATGTTATAAGCCTTCAAAAATTTATTAAAATGTTGTTTCATTTAGTTTGTAAATTTGATGTTTTTTTTTCATTCAGTGTACGGAACACCCCTAGTCAAAACATCGATTTACAGTGTCAGTCAAAGCCGCGCTTGTGAGATCATTGATCGTTTTATTTGATTTTTCATTTAACAACTGCTTTGACTGGTTTTTCCGCACTCTTTGTGTGTTGCCTTCAAATAAGTAGATCCCCTCCAACTTCATCGCCATCGCCATCGCCAACGCCAGAGCAATAGCAAAACAAACATGTTTGAAATTATTATTATTTTTCATAGCTTTACCCGCGCTAATAACCGGAACAATCGATTTATCCATCTCTCGATTGAAAATTGGGTCATTTGCTGGAGGACTATAAGCATTTATCATTTATATAACTTTGTGCAAAGGCCAATCTAACCAACCTACTCTATATGTTTATGTATTTTCCCAGCTGCGGTCGACCTACCTACCTACCATACCGACCGACTGACCGGAAACGGAATGGGCGATACGATGCGATGCGATGTGAAGATGAGATATTTTACACATCATAATCGTCCCTTCGGATATACAAAGGATAGTCGAAAATCTAGCTCTGGGGAATAGAGCTAAAGCAGAACTCTTACCCTACCCTTAAAGCCGAAAGCCCAAAGTAGCTAGAAGCCATCCGCTCCGCAGTACCAAATGTACACATTATATTGAACTCGCGTGTGAAACTTCAGTGCGTAGAGTGTAGCTTTGTGGCAGCCAATTAATATTTTCCACTCGGTTGACCTTAATCGAAAGCGAAGGTAATTGCCAGAGTAGACTATAGATACCAACAACAACAACAATAACTGACAAGAATGATTAAATAATTTTTGTTTGTTTTTAACTGATGTATCTTCGATATGTGACTACACTCTTAGTCACTTGATTATGGATATTATGGACATCGGCATACCTCATACCTCAATACTAATAAAGTTTTCCCTTGAATCATCATCAGGAAGTTAGAGTTATACGAATATCATCTGTGACCAAATTAATTATTTTACTAAAGTGGTGTTATAAAAACAAGCAAATTCTAGTGGCATTTCAGAAATACTACTCATCTTATTAATTGTTTTAAAATATGTGCATCATAATGAATGCAAAATTTTATTCACAAGTTGATAGTGTTTTAAAATGCGGGTTTTCCTTAAGTGAATTACAATTTCATTCAATTATAATTACCTTTATTATATGATGCTCGGAACGGTTTGATGGACATTGACATCTGGAAAAGTACGAAGATCAGGCACGGAGAGAGAGGGGTTGTCCGAGGGGCTCGTTGTGATAATTTTGTATATAAAGCACAGGCTCAAAGGGCATTAGGATATATAGTTTGGTTTTAAGTTCTTAAACATTGCAATGACAGAGATATTTAGTTAGACATTCCACATTCGCGTTGTACTGCTAAAGAACGAATCTCTGTATTTCACAGTTCGATCAAAGTTAGGCTGAATGAAAAACTGATGGAAATCCCTAGTAGTGTGATTTTTACGCTTAAACAGTTCAAGGGGTAGAATTTACTTAATTTAATTTGGGTTTTTAAAAAAATAAAAAAAATTACACTTTGTCAAAAAAACCTTAGGTTGCTCCCCAAATTGAGAGATAGTCAGCTGAAAGCTTGTTAATATGTAATTGTCTTTGGACTTTTAAACTTTGTGTAAGAAACTACCTACGATCTCACGCTTACGGATTATTTTCTGGAATGTTAAATGGCATGAGAATTTGATATTCGGAATTGACTCTGTTTTTTCGAGCTCTAATGATATTGTGACCAATAATAAAAAGAGGCTGGGATGCGACCCACACCGATAACTCCCCATCCCGTCTGTCGATTTGTCTTGCTTAAAAGGTTTGTAGGTTTTCGTGTTTTGTTAAAAAAGTTTAAAAATAATGTTTGCATATGATGAAAAAGTTTGATTTCAAAATCTATTTTAGGTAACGAGATTTTTAGTCGAAACCCAGTTTTTACCAATTTTGCATTTTGCAAAAACTGACTGTTGGATTTTTATAAAAAATTTACTGAATGTCGAAAACAATATTTCCAGTGAGATAAAACTTCAATTTGACAAATCGGACCGATTACAATAACTTCCTATTTAGAATCAAGCAAATGATTTGTAACAACTTTTGTCTTGCTTAACTGTTTTTTAAAGTTGTTCCAAATCATTTGCTTGACAATTTTTATTATTGGTCACAACATCATTAGATCTCGAGGAACAGGGCCAATTCCGAATATCAAATTCTCGCACCCCTTAGTTACTTACTTATTTACTTACTTGGTTACTTACTTACTTACTTATTTATTTACTTACTTACTTTCTTACGTACTTTCTTACGTAGTTACTTACTTACGTAGTTCATTACTTACTTACTTACTTGGTTACTTACTTACTTATTTATTTACTTACTTTCTTACTTTCTTACGTACTTTCTTACGTAGTTACTTACTTACGTAGTTACTTACTTACTTACTTACTTACTTGGTTACTTACTTATTTACTTTCTTACGTACTTTCTTACGTAGTTTCTTACGTAGTTACTTACTTACTAACTTACTTACTTACTTACTTACTTACTTCTTTACTTACTTACTTGCTTGCTTTCTTACTTTTACTTACTTACTTACTTACTTATTTACTTACATACTTACTTTCTAACGTACTTACTTAGTTACTTACTTACTTACTTACTTACTTAATTACTTACTTACTTACTTACTTACTGACTTTCTTATTTACATATTTACTGACTTACTTAATTACTTACTTCCTTATTTACTTTCTAAAGGTACTACAGTCTAGTACTCAACCAACAAGCTTCCCGTTGTCACTAGCTTAGCTAGCTGTGTCTAATATCCACCTGCGTACAACATTTGGATGTGTTTTTTTTTTACTACGCCTCACCGCCGCACCGTACCGTCCCTAGGGATTGAACTCGGGCCGAAGAATCATTTTTCTTTTGTTCTACATGACCCAGCCATTTAAGTTGTTGGATTTTGACCCCTTCGGCCAAGTCAAAGTCCCTATACATCCCGTACAGTTCCTGGTTACATTTTCTTCATCACTTTCCATTTATTCATACGGGACCAAAAATCAAAGGGAGAATATTCCCCTCGAAGTATCCCTAGACGTTTTCACCTTACCTTGACTCGTTCGAAGCATCAGCGCCTTAAATCAGAACTGAGATGATAATCATCTTATAAAGGGTCACTTTAGGTACTCGAGACAGTTGCTTTCAAAGTTCGAAGAAGCAGAGATTCACAAATTGTTCTCCGTCGTCTGAATTGAAAATGGGGACTAGGTAAACGAAGTCTTCAACTACCTCAAAGTTATAGCTGTCTATTTTAACGTTTTGTCGAAGACATCGGCACAATGTACCCTCTTGACGTGACGCTGACATCACGCCTTGGAAAGTAAGTTTAAAACATTTTTTTCTAGAATAGTGTAGAAAAAGTCGCAAGACCGTGCATTTCCATTGCCTTGTGTGAATCATGAAATGTTACGATGACAACTTCATTTTCCAAAAACATTCTGCACAAACCGATAAGCTTGACAAATGTTCCAAAACTAGACACTGCTCTGTAAAGTTCCTTTCTATAAATGCTGTCGTACGCGGCCTTGAAGTCGATGAAGAGGCACTTCGTATCGATTTAAAGTTCCTGGGCTTTTCTCCATGAACTGCTTAATGTGAATAGTTGGTCTATGTTGGATTTAATGGTCTGAAGCCATACTCATATAGGTCTTACAGATCTTATAAGCAACTTTAAAGAGATTGATGTCTCTGTAATTTCTTGGTCTAACCAGTTCCAGTTCATTCAATGCGAATTAGGTACACTTGTAATTTATTTTCTTTCTTAATCAAACGACACGGAGTGTTGATACTTTTTTATGAATAGTTTAGTTTTGTTTCGAAATTGTTGTCGTTGGAGTAGTAGATTTCATTAGATCACGTATTTGGAGAGATAGGTATTATAGGCAAGGCATTCTATGCACCTACATCCGCATAACAAACATGGATATGCCCTCAGCTAGGGGTTAACTTCCTTTTTCCGATGTTGTGTATTTGTTATTGTTCTATAGCATTGAATAATTGAAGAGCTACAGTAAAGGTACGTTTGTCTATCTTCAATGCTACTGTATCCCAACTATACAAGCTACAGGCTCCATCAACTACGTTATCTATTTCTATAGACCTATACTACCACTAGAATAAGTTCAGCTTGCTGTTGCTCTCTCTCACTGTGCTCCAGCTTTTATATTTATTTTAGGTCTGTTCTGTGTTTGTTTGTAATTTGCAATTGGAATCATCAAACCCTCTAGAAATATAAATTCTATAGTTGGAAGTAATATCATAGTTGTAGAATAGGTACTGCTACATGCTTCATATACATACTATAAGATGGATAGATCTTTACGTAGTTTGTTCCTGATGCGTATAGAGTCGAGAAGAGTCGTTTGAAGAATCATCTCGTTACTCTGTGGTTTATTATTTTCGTTATTGAATTATTTCAGAGGCTTCAATTTGATTAGAAAGTGTTTTCTGTACATCTTCAGTCTCATAATATAAATTAAATGAATTTTAGTAAACATGAAAATATTGCTTGAAGTTATTATTGACAATAACAATAAGTAATACTCATCTCCACAAAAGAGGTTATATTCGTCTTCGTTTTCAAAATTTTAAATTGGATTTTGAATATTCGTATTTCTTAAAATAAAATCTCCTAAATTACAGACTTGCAGGTATACACACAATCTTTATAAGGGCAAAATAGGTAAAGTAAGGCATCTATGGAATTAATTGAGGTAAATTTGGGGTCCTCAAATATCACAGGATGTACCTTGAAAACTATATCTTTTATACTGAAGTCAAATTCATTTGCCAGTTCCGAGAGTAGCAAAATATATATACACAATGCATATTTTCCAAATTAAAAACTGGGAATGCTTACCCCACTTTGCACAATTTTTATTTCCTGAAGTATATGCTTGAAAAATGGGGTAAGTCTTAAGCAAAGCAGATGTACCCAATGTTAAAAAAATCTTTATTATTATTAGCAGACTTTTGGCCTCAGAATTTTAATTTTCTCTTTAGTAAGGAAAAACACTGTATGTGCTTTTACTCAATTTTTGCTGTTCTTTAGCTTTCTAAAAATGTTGACAATCTTCCAAAAAACGATGTACCCTTTATGTACCCGATTAACAATCAACCGATTGACAGTTATCAATTGAAATAAAAATCGGTATTGCGAAACTAAATTAATAAAGCACTATGCCATGGTGAATACCTCCGATTATTTTTTATTGTGAATGTTGGTCTCACAGATGTTTACTTTATTTTCCTTGCGGAAGATGAACGGAGAAAGGAAATAATTTAGAAAATTAATTAAATGAAAAATTAATAAGGAGTTCAACTCAATTTTTTTTTGAAGATAAAAGGAGTTACCTAAATGATCCTGTTTTGGGTCAAAATACTGGACAAGTTCAAAGTTCTCTTCCATCATCTGGACCAATCAGCACAACTGTTTCTAACTGCTTACTACTTGTGGTTCTTTTGTGAACACAATACTTAACAAATTTATACCTTAATTAAATCAAAACTTACATTTTTAATTATTTTTTAACTACAACAACTCATCGAATGCAAATTTACGATTAAAAGAAAATTTGACAGCTAAACGGGAAATTGTTGAAAATTATTGTTCACAATAACCATTTTGCATTTAAAATAAATAGTTTATTAACAAATATTCACAATGGGTCAAGATTATTGGAAATAGACCAGTCACATTGACATTAACTTGAGTTGATTGAAAATCAAACAAAATTCAAATAAAAATCGAAGAAATTGCGGAAATTTTCGGCATAATTAACAAGTTATGAAAACGATGCGTATATTAATTTTGTCTCTTACAGTTAAAGGTTATATTTTTAATAAAACGGGGTTATTATATCAAACCGAAGCACCATTGAATAAGTAAATATTTTCTTTTTTGGGATTCAGAAAAACCCATAAAAACATTTTAAACCCCCATTTCCATGTCTATAGGGTTCTCTAATTTTTTTTTTTATAAAGAATGATTTAGTTGCTACAGTATTTCCCTGGGCAATAGGATGACATCCCCTGCTGACTTTCCAAAGCGAGTTTGTATGCTGTAGTACAAAGTAAAGTATACCCAATACAAATTATGTGATCATTTGTACCCCCCTCCAACATTTAAGGGTTGAAAATTAATTTTTCCCTGGGCAATACGAACTTGTGCGTCGATCTTAGGCCATAGAATCCATTGCGTCAGTTTGTTTTGCTCATCAACAGAGAATATTGGTGTGCTCGTATGAAACTGCGTGCCGTGGTTTCAATTCTTACCCAAAAATTTACAGAACCATCAGACGACAATATCATATTGAAAATCGGGAGAATACGGCGTCACATGGTAGCTTCAAAAAAAATTAAATATTTAACAACCTTGTTTTTAGCTTCATTGTTAAGTGGGACTTTTCAGACTCTTTATCGGGACTATCATTGGTGATGATAAGCTTTTCAAACTTAAAATAAAACAAAAGACTTATGTAAGACCAACGATGAGCAAACATAGGCGGAATAATTTGGCTCTACTTTCAATCGAAAAGGAACTCACGCAAATTATATTAAAGATTTAACCGAAACATTCAGTACAATAAGAGATGAAATTATCTTTAAACTGAACTTATGTTTGCGTTTTGTGCTTTACTACCCCGGGTCTCACTGTATCTTAGTCCACCCCTGACTCACAATACATAAGAGTGCCTATGTCAAATTTTTGTCATTTTCCGTATGTTTTAATTGAGCAAAAGTACTTTTTACTAAAACTTGTGTGTTTGTTTGGTTGTTTGTGCGTCCTTCACGTCGCAACGGTGCAATATGTTGACATGTGTTTTTGTGTGCTGGTAGTTACGGGGCTGAAAAAGTGTTTAAAGTTACTTTCTACCGCTGTAAAATGTCTCATTCCCAGCTTATTTCAGCCGATCCTATGGGAACACTTAAAACAAGATATTTGATATATTTTTTTTAGAACTCTAATTAGAAACATATTATTAGGTGCTCTCTTTTGGACCTGTCATCGTTGCGTGTTATTAGGCGTTTTTTATTTTCTTTGGTGGGTTGGGTACAGACTACCTTCCTACTTAAATTCCTAATTAAAATAGGAGATGGTTTGTTAAGAGGCGATGCCGAGGGCTGTGTGACGCGTCATTCTGAACTTATTGCAAGTGCTTACCCCTGATTTACAAAATAATATACATGACGATCAATTTCTCCGTCAAAGGGCGATTCTAGCACCAAAAAACGATGTTGTTTTGAAAGTAATTTTAAAAATATTGGATGAAGTAGCAGGAGATATGAGGGGGTATTTGTCTATTAGTGTATTAAAACAAAAACTATTTTTTTAAATACATACATTTAACATTTATCACTTTAACAATACGAAGCGTTACTTGTGGTTCCACTTTTTTTCTTTTAATTGTGGAAAGCTTACCAACTTACTTATGTGTACTTGCTCCTGGAATGTAATATTTTCCAGCTTGATTTTCTCTTACCACAAAGGCAAAGCCGCTGGTAACAGTTACTAAACGCAATAAATAAATAAAAATAAAGTCAATATCTCTCTTTATTTCAAAATATTTGAATCGAAAATCAAAACTTCTAGAAGACATTAAATAATTGTTTGTTTTATATTCAAAAATTACTTACTTTAAATTTCTTGAAATTTTCTCACATAATTAAAATAGTAACTTTCCAAAAACAATCTAAAAAAATGAAAAATGTTCAATAAATCGAAAAAAATATTTTTGGCATCACTGAAAATAGTGAAGTTAGAAATGTAGAAATAAACAATTTTGCCTATGTTTTATATTAAAATTGAAAATTTGAAAATGAATTAAAAAAATAAAAATAAATGTTTCCCCACCCTTAAATTGCAATACAAAATTGTTTATTTGCTCAGGTAAAAAAGGGCGCCTGAAAGACCGAACTTCTCTAAAGGAAAGTTCAACATATTTATTTGAAGATTCTTATTTTGTATTTAAAAAAAACTATCAATTACATTTTTATAAACATTTTTCAACATAGTAGTGAAATATTGTTCTAAAGGTTTTATTCTGTATCTCAAATTTTCTGCAATAAAAAACGTGTATGGCATCACTAAAAATAAAAGAAAATGTCGAAACAAACAATTATATGTCATTTAAATATTCGTTTGTAACTAAACTACGAATTCTTTAGCCCTTGAACATTTTAAAAAAGGTCCAAGCTAAAGTCTTTGATTCCAAAAAACTATAGGTTTCGAATATAACCTGCCAAATAGTTATATTAAAGAATCGTATTTGTTTATTATTAGTTCCTTCTAGAGAACCTGTTTTATACTTTTATTAACACATTTATTGCGTTCACATTTCGAAATGGGTCTCAAAATACTCCAGTGTTTTTGAAAAATTATTTTTAAAATACTAGAATGATATATGAAACTAAAATTCACATTTAATACCTCATTGAAAACAAAAAAGAAAATAAACATCACACCAACATTTTCGTTTCAAAATAAAAGTTACGGTGAAGTGTTCTTTGTCAGCTATAAAATCGTTAAAAATCCATTTTTCCGGCTGTAGGTGGTAAATATTCCTCAGCTCTCGAACATATTTTTTCACCCTCTCATTTTGTTGTTGAAAGTTAATCCCGCAATACAACTTTTTGCCCCCGCCAACCCCAACAACAACACTCTTGCATTGTTCGTTGAAATGCATCCCTTGCCCTAATCAATCATCGAGAAACGAGTATGCTTATGATAGAAAACGTTTTCCTGATGCTTGATCCCGATCCCTCGTTGCAGCTTAAAAAGGTTTACCTATACCTACTCTCCAAAAGAGGACCCTCTTCCAACTCATATTGTATGTATATATTTCATTCAAATGAAACTTTGATCCATCATCATGAATCATTTGATGGTTCTCGAGAACCGAATTCCAAAGCTGAAATTGCCACATACTCACTCCCTTCGAAAATATGGTAGAAAAAGAAATATGTACATACATAATAATAAAAAATAATTCTTCTTAGGGAAAAAGCTGTTCACTTTTGGCCCACATTTTGCCGTCATAAAGGAAGAAATATGTGTTTCCAGGCTTTTCAAATTACGCTACAAATTTGTAAATGGTTCCCAGAGCCGAGAGCCCAGAGCCCAGAACCGCACCACACCGCGCTCCAGAGTATTAAAAATAAAAACCAGGAGTCTTATACTGGTGGAATACCTATGCTATCCCTGTCCATCATAATTCACTAACACCGGTGATTTGATTGCATGTACTGTGGCTTTGTTTCCGAGACATAAGTTTTGCCGCGTTATCCCTGAATGTGAATTGAATTTTTCCTGACGGGTCGACACGGGTGGCGCGAGATTCGCCGTCCTCAATATGTTGTGTTGTTGTTGGAGTAGCTTTGGTATTTTTCTTTTATGTTAATCCCCAATCCTCGGCACAAATTCCAAGAACGGTATAGAAGCATTTAGGAGAACCATTTTTAATAGCAATGGTGGGAGGAGACGCGACGATATGGATGGTAAGCAGGTGCATTGATATACACGAAACACAAGGCCCAGGTGTGGAACTATGGAGAATACACCAGGAGCACAGGAAATTTGTTTCCAGATAGTAACGGACATAAGGACGCAAAAGCAATCAATAAGGACAGCGCTTATACGTTTACAAATATCAACTGAAAAGTACACGAGTAATTATTTTCTGGCATCTCGCGTCCTTTCGCGTCCATATAGTCGTCGTGCGTCGTTTCCTCGCAGTCGCTTGTCGTGGCACCAATCCGCCATGCAGTGCAACACCGTATGCTGATGCAGAGTTCTTGATCCGTTTTTGCACGGAGCCATCATGGATGGATATGCCCTATTCAGTTCTATGCCAGACTATCGACAGGAAACCCACATTAGAGGCTCATGTGTGTGCCTCATCACCTTCACCGAAGGGCATTTCTATACCACAACCACAGTACCGTGAGCACTCTCTACTCCGTTGAGAGTCTATGGCGAGCATTTTCAATGGAATAGGTTAACATTTTTGAATGGCAGGAAGGCCTACTCATGGCAGTTAGCAGCCCCGAGCTCCTATAATTGATAATAATATGAGTTCGTTGTATGGAACCCCGACAACAACCAAGAATGACATTCACATTGCTTGCAGTTTGTAGTCTAACGGGGAACTTGACATAATGCATACTAGAGTTGCCAACACGTCGTTTTAATAGAAAAATGAATTTCTTATGGCATCCTTGATTCATATTAGGAGCTATACATTGCATAATTCAAGGATTTTCGGCTTTTGGGATTTTGGGTTTTAAGGATACTGAAGTTTTGGGATTTTCGGAAATTTGGGTTTTTGGGTCTGTGCGTTATATGGACTTCGGGATTTTGCCAGTCTCCTATTAATATTATATTCGGGATTTTCGATTAATTTGAATTTTTTATTCCGGGATTTTGGTTTTAACGATTTCATATTTTTGTATTTTTGGATTATCGAGATCTTTGCTTTTACAATGGCTGATTTTTAGGATTTTATGCTTTTGGAATTTAAATTTTTTCACATGTTGGGTTTTTGGGATTATGCGCTGTCAAGATTGTGTCATTTTCCCATTAATGCTACGAGATCGTTGTAGATCGACACAACAACCAAAAATTAAATACTTGACACAATAATAAAGTTGCCATCATTTCGTTTTTATTGAAGGTGCTCTTGATTTAAATAAAGGACATTACATTGCTTCAAAGCGGGATTTGGGGATTTCTGGTATTTTGAAATTTTTTGACTTTTTCATGATTTTGGGTTTTTGGGACTATGTGTTACATGGAATTGAAGATTGTGTTCGTGTCACATTGATAATATGAATTCGGGATTTTGGTTTTTAGAATTGTAGGTTCTTGGAATTTTGAATTTTTGGGATTTTGATATCTGGGATTTTAAGTTTTCTGAGTTATATCCGTCTTCCGTTAAAAGAGTTTCGATGAATGAATTCTCAAATATCTAAGTTTTAAATCCCGATAATTTTAAATTGAAATGGAAACCCTCCAAAACACGCACCTAGTTTACACTAACATGATTGTGTGTTATTTTTAGCCAACGCATTGAATTGGGAGAACCTGAAGTGCTTGTTTAGCCAACCAACGCCGCACACAAAGAACATCACCCTGAATCGGCTAACGAATTCGACCACACTACATGCCATTCCCAATAACCCACACACCAATAGAGCTTCAGAAAGAGGTTTCATATGATGTCAGATGCCATGTTACCATAATAATTGTTGCATGTCACATTAAATTCCTAATGCCACGGTACTAAATTTTAATCACGACACATGACATTTATGCGGTATCTTCGTTTTACAGTGTTTTCGAGCCACCCTTTTGTCGAAGTGCTCAAAATGTCAAAGTTTCCCGGACTCAGTTGTGGGTAAGCCTCTGCTCCGATGATACTTCGCCCTTTAGGATTTCTTCTCGAGCAATAGACAGCTTGCTTTTGTTGATGGGATGCGTCGGACAGCAGAAGCAAAACATCAGCTTCAGAGTCAGAGCAGATTGGTAATTGCAAAGTACGGGTTTTTGTATCCCTATTCAATTATTATCCTCACTCACTGATGTATAGGTAGAATTGAGCTCTGATTAAGTCATCGATACAGCGGAGAGATATACTATACTTAAAAGTCTCTTAATTGGCATTAAAATTCGAAGCAGCGAGTTAATGATCCAAAAGGTAGTTACGCGAGCAAACCGCGTCCAATAATTGCACTGCAACTCACGTTCCACTCATCGAAGAAGGCGGAGACGTAGACTGTCTATAGTGTGTAGTGCATGGGGCTTTCGTATCGTATTCGTTTTCCATATGTCCACAGTCAGCATTCAAGCTTCAAGGATTCAGATTCATGAATATGAAGTGCAGCGAGTCTTTGTACTTTGTTGCAATTACCAGTGCAAGTATAATGTCCTTGTTTACAAAAAGGATATTTTTTTAAAAGCTATATACGAAATGATGAGTCAAGTATGAATTGAACAGTGAACACTATAGACAGAATGAATTGGAAGGTTTTAAAGTTGGTTTATTTATTTTGGCGATTATGTATGTACGTATAAATTAAGATTTATATTATGATACATAGTTTGTATTTTTAATGAGTATGTTCATATTGTCGCCAACTGTATAAACCGTTTCATTTTGAATTTAATATTATAAATATATGTTTTTATATTTCTCTTGGAAATTAAGTGCATAATGATGGGCACTCATATTTTTTGGTCTTCCTTAAGCGATGCGATTTGCGATGTGTATATGTATAACCTTAAATCCACAATTTTCTCATAGATGGCGTATTGCCCTATACTCATAGCATAGGCCAAAGTGTTTTTTTCAAAAGTCTGACATCTTTGTGTATACTTCAGTACATTGTGGTTTTATTACAGAGAGTCCATTTTTCCTGAGCTAATCATGTCCTCGGCTTGTCTGTTTCACTTTGAAAAAATCGGCTGTGAACAGCTTCGAATGCTTGGGCAGGCCTATGTCGGAAACAACTTAGGAAGATTTCTTTCGTTTCTGTTTAAGGCCTGCAAATTTCCCATGAGGGTCAAAAAACCCTGAAAATCAGCACAAAACGTTGAAACCTGCTGAAACTTTCAACGTCAAGTAATTGAAAAACTTGCTTTACTTACACTTACTTGAGACATATTTCATTATAAATTCGAAACTATGACTCAATTATTTCTTATTCCCTTTCATATGTAAGAAATTTTCAAAATGGAGGACTTTAAATCAGTCAACCCATAGTTTTTATCCATATATACTTGCTACTCGAAAACGGAGGCTGGAGAAGTTGAAGCTTTCTTTTCTGGAACACTCAATCTTGCCAACTCTTTTAGATTCCCCGATCAAAGCATTGTCTTACAAGCCGAAGTATTGGCAGTGACAAATTCTGTAAAACAGGTCCCAATGATGGCGGTATCATGAGCTGATAGCACCATTTTCATTGGTAGCCAAGCAACAATAAAATCGATTTCTGCCACTTACCACCTATGACATGTTAAAAGACTGCAGTGATGGGGAAGAGCAAACAGACACAGCCCAGCACTATGTGATCATAGAAACAAACTCTAAGGCAACCAATTCTTCAATAATTTAGAAGAACTAGGAGACATTCCAAGAAACACCCTATTAGGCTATTAAGCTTCTAATGGCTAGAACAAGACAATCACATAGACATCTTAGACTTTTATATTTTATTTTCAGAGAAGTTCAATACTTCGGGATATCGCAATGGATCTGCATTGATCTATGTGTGGCAATAACTTCATCAATCGCCAGCCCGTTTGCCTAACCCATAGTTTTGAATATCAAAGACTTTGGGATCTGACGGTAAAGTCTCCAACAAATAAGTTTAGTGCAGAAGAAGGAGTACCTCTGTAGACGATGAAAAGATTGTGATGAAAATGTTGATAAATGTTTTTTGTGTAAAATGGGAGATTATCTTTTTCAAAAAGCGGGGAACATAATTTTAAAACCCCATCTGCTAAAATACTATTTTTTGAAAATCCCGTCTTCTAAAGCTTTTGAAAATTTCCTATCTTTTATAATCGACCGATCTTTTATAACAAATTGTTCTGCAAAAGATCCAAAGACCAATGATAGAATAAATATTAGGTAAAATTTAACAGCGAAGTTAGCTCCGTTTCACTATTTGACTCGGCCGTTAGCCTCAGTATAGAGTCTGTGCACAGCGGACTCATACAACAAGGAAGCAAATGATCACTGAATTTGGAGGCATGTTCAAATGATCGATACAGCTTGAAGAACTGTTTGCACATTAACCATTAACCTATCCCGTTTCTATTTGATGCAAAGATTAAATGACTTTTAAGAAATTATTGTAATTTTAATACTCTTTTTACTTCGATTAATTTGAAAACATGACAAACTATCGATCATCAAAAACTTGAGTTCGAATGTTGTGTTCTGCAAATGTCAATCTTTTGTTTATTTTACAGACTTTAAAAATGTAGGTTTTGTAGGTATTTGGCTGACTCATAAAGGTAAAGATGTGCATCGTAATCGCTGCCGGTCTCAGCATGGACTCCGCGTAGCACGGGCTCGCGAAACAATGTGCCAGACAAACGGAAATTTTGTAGAATTTAACATAAATAATTTAAAAATACTGAAATTTTCGTCATGGTTGACTATAAAAATGTGTAATTGAAAATGTTAACCTCGAAAATGCCCATCAAGAAATAGAGAGCCATATCTTGCAATTTCAACTAAAGTCGGATCAGAATGTGGTATTTTAAAGGCTAAATTTTGCTAATAGTCCCTCGTCTCAAAAAACACCCACCAAAAGTTCTTTTCAGAGCATATTTAACCATTTCTTGCTATTCAAAATCATCTCATATTTTTAAAGCCTATCTGTTTCTTTCTCCTTATAAAAGACATTTATTGCTTCAATATAATAATAACTTCTTCTCGATTAAGCAAGGATGATTTCTTGCTAAATTAAACTTCAAGCCGATAGCGAAAGGAATCAATTTGATTCTTTATGATGTCATCCCTTTCTTTCTTTTTTTTTCATCTGATGGATTGTTTCCATTGGAAAACATTTGAATAAAAATTTATCAAAAATTCCACCCAACAAAATTATGATCTGTGTTATCTCTCCCCGCACATCATCATCATCATCTCACATCACATCAAAAATATACAAAACAAGACACAAATTTAAAAAACTTTTTTTCGCACTATGCATTGGCGTTGGTGGCGGCGGCTTCAAAAGGCTGCTGCTGCAAGGAGGAAGTTAGTCAACAATGCGTGGTCACATTGACGACTTTGAAAACTTAAAGCATCAACCATATCCTCGCCTTTTCGTCCTTTTCGTTCCATTCTGCTTTCTCCTGACATCACTCACATTTACATTTGAAATTTCATAATTTATGATGACACCCTCGTCCTGTGAGGGTGCTCTGCTCTCCTCTACTCGTATGTGTGATGTCGTTGGGTGGGCGAAGGATGGAGGGCGATAGCGGTTGGTGTTGGAGCTCTGGCAAGGCAACAACAACAAAAAAACAGAAAAGAAGATCTTTTAACTACAAAGCACGAACTGAAAACGGGGGGAGCTATAGAGTACGGCTATACTATGTGTCCCATCCTATCCAACCGGAAATTCATGCATTCATGCAAAATCTATAAGGACGAACCGATAGCTCGTCCTGACTGCCTGCTTGCCTGCCTGCTTTCATAGGAAGCTATATTTCTCTTTTCATCACACCATTCATCCAGAGCAGCACTAGCGCGCACTATCCCAGCTCCTGCTCCTGCTCCAGATCCTGCGATGGTACCGCACACTCCACACTCCGTGTGTCAAGTAATACATTATTACATATCACGTGATGTCGTATTAAACCCACACTAGATGTTGAACGTTGTTGCCACCGTTGTTCCGCGCGGATAGAATATTTTATAAGCAACATGTAGTGGGTTTTGTTGTTATACGTTATACTCTGCTGTACTGGTAACGAATGACGGGTAACGGGTTTACGGGTATGCCGCCGAAAAGGATGTTTTTGGTGGGCCACTCTTCTCTTGTTTCTGTTATCCTACCACCCTACTGGGAGAATGGGGGAAAAGAGGAGGGTTCCAGGATAACGGTTTATGTGTCACATGAAAACTGCTCGTGTGTAGAATATCCGTTTTGATGCGTTCAGGGAAAGGACCCATGTCCCGCTCCCGGTCTCTTACTGGATTCGTATTTTGATATCTCTGACGAGTGAATATTATGACGAAGGCATCACAGACCAAGGGTGTGGAAAAAAGAAGGTAAGGGCTGAAGGCTGAGAGCTGACGACTAAAGGGGATGGGTATTTCTAGTGTCCTTATTTTGTAGGTATATGGAATAAGCATAAATTCCTGAATATAACGTGGATACCCACATTTCAACTCACCAACCGACATAAAAAGAAGGAGGTTGAGTTGGAGGAAGATGGTACGGTACGGTATAGAAGAGCTAAGCTCTGACGTTTTATAGAAAAATAGTTTACACTTTTAGATGGGATGCGTATTCAAAATGTCGGTAGGTAGGTGATGAACGAAAAATTGTTAAGAAAAAGAAAAAATAATATTGAAACTGGATTATGGGATTATTTCGTTTATAGAAAGCGCAAGAAACTTCCTTTTGAATATTACTCGGAAGGAAAATGTATTTGTCTCCACAAAAAAGAAAAAATATATGAAATAAGAAGTAAAAAAGTTATGAAGGTAAAATTGTGTCTCATCATAAAATTCATGCATGCATTTCATGTTCAAAGAAAATGAGATTGAATATCCTTGAAGGTAGGTGTGTATGGTATATAAGTTTATGGATGCAGCTTCAAGAAAAACTTATCCATATAGAGATATAGAGAGAGAGATCTACATAATCGATTAACAAGGACAGGTTTTCGCATCGCACTGTATGTGGCAAGATTTTCTTTTTTCTGGCAGTCAAAATATAATCTTATTATGTAAGTCAAAGTTTAATAGAACACCGAGATCAAGACACGCGGAAGAAGGCAGGAATTTCCTTCAAAATAGTCAAGTTGTTAAGTATTTCGGAGGTATAAGAAGATTTGTGAGGGTTGGGAGAAAATTAGTTTTGGTAATTATTTTTTGTCAAAATACTTCCGTTTCCTTTAAGGAAAAAGCAAGTTCTGCAAAAGATGTCGGGATTAAGGATTTACTCAGGTTTCTTATCATTTTTTTAAGAGGATTAACTTTATTTTTCAATATTCGAGATCTTACACCAAAAAATTGTCTACAAGTTTACTTTCTACCCAAGGGATTTTATGTAAAGTTTTATGAATGCGGTATTTACGTTTGAACTTCTTCCCATACCATAAATAATATGACTTTTGGTACAATATCAAACCACTCGTGCCTTAAGCTCGGGTACAGACAATTGTCAGTACTTAAAATATTGTCAGGTCTTGACATTAATTTTTTGTATAAAAGTCTTAGAATCGTGTGAACTGTTGTTATTGCATTGCCAGAAACGTCATTGTCAGTCATTATTCTTTTGGAAATGTCAGATGTCATTATTGAAAACTATTTGACATTTGGTGAAAATTTCTTCGCTGTCATATAAATAGTTTTTTTTAAGCTTCATAATAGTTTCGATGTTTGGTGTGTATAGTTTGACAGTTGAGAATTTCAAACTGTCTCACAACTTTGACAATACGTCAGAAGTATTTAAACGCCAAAAATACGCTTACAAATTTTGGAAATTTAATTTGTTCGATTATTGTTATTTTATTGTACTATTCGTACTAGAATGTCAGCTTGTTAGACTTGACCATTCCTTATTCCGTCAATTTCACTGAATGTTTGAACAACAACAACAACTTAAAGGTGCTACCACTCATTGTTTTGGCTGGAGATATAACTATTTCGTGCTTTGCCACTTTTGCACTCATCAGTCTCCTTTTTGTGGTGCTGAGCTTTAATCCAATTTTATTTGAAAAACTTTGTATGCACACCATAGGTTTCGAACCCACGCATATCAGATTTGCTTAGTCTTAGAAGTCGTGTGCACTACGCACTCCACTACTTTTGACCACTGACGTCACAGATCGAGATGTGATAATTGTTTATCAAATGCATTTGAAGCATCAACATTTTTATAAGCTCCTTTAAGTATGCTGTTCGTTATAGAGTATTTAGTTAGGAAACTAATTTATGGTTAAATGGCTTGGTCAATAAGCCGCTATATGCTATGCGGCTTATTTGCATAAACCTGCGACTTAAGTAAGCCACTCAAAAAAAGTTTAAAAAGGTCAAATTACTCGATCTAGGTGTACAATTCGTATTGCCTCGGCCTGAGATAACCATGCAATAAAACCGCTCGCGGAGAATCTCGATTGTGTCTTGAGCTGTGTGACACGTAGCGCCATCCTGAATAAAACCATATGGCTTCGGTGTCGATATCATTCAATTAAGACCAAAAGAAGTTGATGATCATCGACCTATAACGATCGCCCTTGACGGTGATGGCCTGGGAAGTATCATTTTCGAAGAAGTAGTTACCGATGAGTATTGTGAGTATTGAGGCAGAGGCGGAAAAAATGGGTTTAATGGTTAATTGAGGGCAAAACAAAGTACATGCTGTCGTCAAGAAAGGACTAACAACACCGACGTCTCGGTCAAAACGTCACCATCGACAGACATAACTTTGAGGTAGTCAAGGACTTCGTCTACCTAGACTCCGCTATTAACGCAGAAAACAACACCAGCGCTGAGATCAAACGAAGAAAAACTCTTGCTAACCGCTGTTTCCTTGGGCTAAGAAAGCAATTGAGTAGCAAAGTCCTCTCTCGAGGGACCAAAGTGTCGCTATGTAATGCCCTCATTATCCCCGACCTGCTGCAGAAGCATGAACTATGACAAAAGCGGATGAAAGCACCTCGGGTCGTTTCGAGAGAAAAGTTCTTCGTGTGATCTACGGTCCCGTATGCATAGAAGGGGAGGGGAAGGGAAGATTTAACGACGAGCTGTACGGGCTGTACAGCGACGTAGACTTAGCCAGAAGGGTAGAAGTTCAACGACTAAGATGGCTGGGTCACGTAGAGCGCATGGAAACAATGCTCCGGCCCGAAAAGTCTTCGATTCCATACCCACAAGACAGCGCAGTGGAGGAAGACCGCCAATCAGGCGCGCGCAAGTGAAAAGTGACCTCACCCAACTTGGAGCGCGAAACTGGAGATATCTAGCTAGGGACCGAGCTAGATGGAGAAGTTTGTTGGGTGAGGCCCTAGTGCACACAGGACTGTAGCGCCACCTTAAGTAAGTAAGTAAGTTACCGATGATGCCTCCAGCCCGAATTCCACAACAAACAGTAACTTTATTTGGATGCATTAGCAACTCGTGAATCTCGCGTGGATTAGTGTCGTCCTAAATTCGGCAAATTTTGCCTATTCACGTACCCATTCATCCAAAAATTGGTCACATCGCTAAAGATGATTTTTCGACCCAAATTGAGATCAACTTCACTACTTCTTTAGTTTCAGCTCCTGGGTCATTTCGATTCTGTATAGATGCATGCCCAAAACACAACGCAAAATTCGACATGTGGTCTGCGATTGGAGAACACTGCAACTAGCCATGATGATTTTGCTCAAGTGATTGATTTGAAAAAGATATTTTGACAGAAAGTAAAAGAATTTAATATGGCTGGAAAAAGCTGTCAAAATCAACCTGTCTCTATTGGAAAACTCTTTATTATTTCCAGGCCTTCACGTATTTTCAGATCTATCATTAACAAATGTCACAAATATCTTTTGATCGGTTGAATTAACAATTATTTTGTGTCAAAACATTGCTGAAAACGTCATTTTTAGACTCCGTTTGAAACTGTCCGAAGTGTTTATTTCAGTGATTATGACAGAATTTCACAATTATTTTAGGCGACAGTTACATTTGGGAGAAAATGTAGAGCAATAAATACAAAATCCAAGTGTTAGTTTAAAACTTTGACAGGTGTCACATCACATCATGTTCTTGAATGCATTATAAAGAGTTGAATTGAAATGCAGTTAAAAAATTGGATTCTACCACTTTTTTTCTTCTTTCTTGTCAACCCTTTCACCAAATCCATTATTTTCAAAAATGTTTATTGCGATGCAGAATTTTTGCACAAAAGAAGGTTAATTTACACCAATTAATTTAAAAGTTTTCACATAACTTCAAATGATAACATTTTCGCAACCTTTTCTATTCCATTCTTTTCTCTATTTTCACAATCAAGCTCCCATAGAATTCAAGAATCATATTGAGGACAGCGAGCACCTGTATTTCAAAGTGTATATAGCGTACTGAGTATACCTACGCCTTTTGAAAGAACAATAAATGGTTGTTTTGCGAAATATTTATGGCAAAGTTTTTGTTTATAGCTACGCACAGGACACACAGGACTCTGGACTCAGGACACAGGACAGGTACACCGCACACAATGCAAAATCCACATGGCCATAAAGGCTTTCGTATATACATATAGGTAGATCCCTATACGAGTGTACTCTCTGTTATACCTATAAGCTATAGTTCTAGGCTTCGCACAAAATAATTGTTTAGAAATCATCTGTGGCGACCCGGAGTTGTGGTTGCCGCATTCTTATCGAACCGCACACAATTAGCCATAACATGGCTTGGCCATTGCAGAGGGTGTCCTTTCAATCCAGAGCTATGTATATTCAGTCTATGTTCTATCCGCACTTTGTTTTCTACGTCCGTCGTCGTCGTCTACGTCGAGGTCTACGTCTAGGTCTATGTCCTCGGCCTTGTCATTGCCATTGCCGGTCCCGGTGCCGTTGCTGGGCCGAAAGAATTTGATGTCCTAGGTGATTCCATTCCTAAGCAGTGATGTTCATCATCATTTGGGAAGACTGTATTGTGGAATGCTGCTTACACCATCGCATCGGAGGTGTAAGCATTTTTGTTTGAATTTTTTGCACTCCTCTTAAACTTGTTTGTTTTAAGAGGTTTTTCATTTATATAACAATCTTTTGAGAGGTCCTTGAGAGACTTCTTAGTTGGCTTTTCCAATTTCAAGGGTAGTTTAAGCTTTATAGCATTAATCTTTTTCTTTGATTGAAAAAGTTTCCCTACCAAAATGTTTTTCTTTAATAAGGAAACACTCCAAAAAGACATTTCATGAACAAATAAAAGTGACATCTTTTTTTTAAGGATACGAATATATTCAAATTATGGAGTTTTTAGGCTTCTCCTTAGTTAAATCAAAATTTATTCTTTTATCGCCCCTTAAAATTGAAATGAAGCGCCCTTTGCATTTGGTTGCATTGCCTTTCTAAATGAACCACTTCTGGAAGTCACGTTTAGAACGGAGGCAATAAAAGAAAATAATTAAAAGTTTTCCTCTTATCGGACTGATTTCGAGTCATTTGATAATTCCTCTGCAGAGGAGAGCATTCAACATCCAGCATTCAGCATCCCCATCACCATTACCACAGAGAGCACACTTCCCATCTCAAGAAATTGCCTCAGATACCAATCGGATTATACGACTATATAGGGCTATAAGGATATTTCATTGCAATAGGCTGGTGGATTTATTCAAAATTAAGGCATTCTAACCTACGACCGACGACGCTACGCTACGCTACGTATAGTTATAGTTTGGTCCTTAATTCGATAAATGAATGTTTGTACATATATAGAAATAGATTCTTATACCTGTGGACTGCGTAAAGGTGCTTCAGGTTATAGTCTCGTCCTCGTAGAATTGTGGTATCCTTGTTAGCATTATTGTCGTTGTCGTCATCGGAGGGTTTGCGCCTTCATTGTGACAGTTTACATAAGGATAATGTCAATGATAACTTAGAAAACTTTTCCCCGATGCGATGTTCGACCAAAGTCATAGTAGTGGGAAGGGGCGCGGGAAGCGGCAAGAAGATGATAGCTTGATGGTACCTAACATTTTTCCCTGTAATGAAATAACAATAAAACTCTATAGCGTTGAAAATAATTCGTATCCTTTTGAGAAATGAATCGCCCGCTCTGCCCGATCCGACCATCTGTATATAAAAACTTAATTAAAAGCTGGCGCCAAATTATACCCAGTTAAATATAGAAAAGATGGCGGCACGAAGACGCTACGCGGTGTGATGGCGGCGGGCGGAAATGCTATGACGACGATGACGTGAGGAAGCCACATAGACGGCATTCTCTGAGGGTGTCTGGCCTCTGGGTTCAGATCTGATGGGAGTTTTTTGGGGGGAGGGGGGCAGGTATTTTTGGGTTGGAAATAACATAGGTAGTGTATTGTATTGCTTTTTAACATTTCCACCACCGAAAATCCCGAGAAATCAGCCCATGGTGATGCGATATTCCTCTGGAATTTGATGTATTGAAAGCAGGAGGAAATTTTTAGTATGTGTGGTATACGAGTGATGGCGTCGTCAGCGTGCGTCGCGTCGTCGTCGGTAGGTTGGTCGGTCGGTCGGTCGGTGAGATGTGAGGATTTAAAGGGGCCAAAAGAAGGCATCTGGTTGATGCTATGCTCGATCTCCAGCTTTAGCTTCAGCTCCAGGTACGTGTTGTTTCGAAGTTTTTCGTTCGAAATACTTTGTTCTTTGAGAGCGCGGCATGCGATATCAAAAGAGGATTATGGTTTTAAGCGAAAATGAAAATGAATTTTTAAAGTTGCGAGCATCTGGAAATTAATTTGAATGCAGGAAGAAGATTGATGTGGTGTTTCATGTGATTTTGTTCTTTTTGTTTTTCAATTTTTTTTTTTCTGTTTTAAAAGAGTTTTCTTTTTGCTTTTTTATATTTTCTTTTAAATAAATAAGACCCATGGTCTTTTGCGTATTGCGTTATACAAGTTAAACAAGAGTAGTTAAGCATTATGGAATGTTTTATGGTTGTATAAAGTTTTCTTTCTGGGGGGAATGAGGTATATGATGTATTCAAAACATACATCAAGAGTGAATTTATGAACATTTTATTTTTATCAAAAAACATGAATTTTAATAATATACGAAAGTTGTTAATTGTTTTTCAAACAAGGATTAAGGAAATATCCATGAAAGGACTTTAGTAAAAATAAAAGAACACATCACACCTAAATCAACTCAGAACACTAAATTGCTGTGAATGTCAAAATATATAAAATATGTGTCTGTCGAAAAGTTAATTTGTTGGTAGTTGTGAAAATCTACAAGGTATGTATATAGAGAATTAAACAACTTAAAAATGATGCGGAGCTTAGACCTTAAAATTCCATCTACAAATTTAAGACAAATCGGTCAACTGATTAGAGCTATATTTTGATAAACCATTGACGGATAGAAATGCGTAATAAATAGATATTCAATCTGAACAAAAATTCTGAAAAAGCTGAATTTTGGTGGAGAACAATTTTTTGCAAACTGTAGGTTTCAAAAAAATCAAGATACATAAAAAAGCTCGGGTATAATTCTACACACAACAAGGATTACTTTTTTAATTCCGATATATGTATATGGACCACATTGCAAATTTGTGGTCTGACAGTCTTTATTCGCCCCTACAGTCTTAACCATTATAGGTCGATTGAGTTTAAATGTGGAAATTAAGGTTTCAAGCTGATTCGCCTTAGGCGTTTTTATATTTCTTTTTGATGAAAAACTGCAAAATTTCAAATTGTCTCTAAAACGGCCGGCCTGACAGACAATATTCTCTCGAATTAAAGCCAGCTGCATTCCCCTCCTCAAACAATTTAGCCGTAATACTCGCTCTTCCAGGAATGCTCATCAGTTTACCCTTGAGCTCAATTTCGGAAACCGTACATCGAGAATGTGAAATGGTGTACACAACTCAGTTTCCTACTCATTTCGATATTTAAGACCCATGTGCACATGTATCTTCTCTTTAATCCTCCCTATTTTCCTAAAGCTCGAAATGTGTTAAAACTTTAAACATATTAAGAATATTTTTAACCCTTTGATTGCGTGCTATAGCTAAAAAAAGAGACTTTTTAAAATTTTCCAAAATGTTTATTCTAAACTTGTCCTTTTAAAAAACAAATTTATGTAGGTATTGCTCCAGAAGTGTAATTTTTTTTAAACTTTCTCGGGAATTAACTAACCGATATCAGTATTTTATTTTTTTAACAAGATCTTCTAAATAACACATTTTTGATTACTCGGATTAGCCGCGGTATACATTTTACATATTAAAGCGAGTTCAATTTAGTACTCACCTCGAACTTTTCGCTTCAAATTACATTGAGCGTGGTCACCGGAAAACTACTATAAAAATGTTATGAGCGATGTTTGCTACGCAAGTTGTACATGTGCGTAGGAAGTTCTGCCTCTAGCGAGTGGCGGACTAAGGGGGGGGGATGGCGGTCCGCCCCCGGTGGCAGACTAATAGGGGGTGTCATTAGTAACAGATATGACAATGCTGCGACTATGGCGGGTATTCATGGAGGAGTTCAAAAATTAATTCAGCAAATTAATCCAAAAGCTTTGTTTACGCCATGTGCAAACCATTCTTTAAACCTTTGTGGAGTTCACTCTTTGGGAAGCACTCCTTCAAGTACAACGTTTTTTGGGACAGTGGAAAGACTTTACACATTTTTCTCAGCATCTACGCATCGTTGGGATATTCTCATAAAAAATGTAGGTGTGTCAGTCAAGCGACTTGTAGACACTAGATGGAGCGCTCATCACGAGGCTGTTAAGCCATTGAAGGAAAATTGTGTGAAGATAGTTTCAACTCTTGAACTCCTTTGTGATCCTGAAAAGGAAAATTTAGATACAAGAGGTTCTGCAACCATACTCTTATCTGCTGTATGCGACTTTATGTTTTTATGTTATCTTTCATTCTGGTTCGATATTTTGGAAGAAGTTGATTCAGCACAGAAATACTTGCAAAAATCCGGGCTCACTCTAGAAAAAAATGTAATAAAACTTAAGGCACTAGCGAGTTTTCTTCGTGAACACCGTGATGAATCCGTGAAAAAGGCCGTAATATACGCAAGAGAACAATGCACCGAGCTAGAAATTTCAATTGAAAGGCGGGGAAGAAGAAAAAAGAAGAAAATTATGCCAGCCGAAAAGGCTCAAGATGCTGGTTTGACGTTGGAAGAGGAAACACGAAGAGCCATGTTAGAATGTGAGGATACATTTTATACTGAACCTGTGCATCGATCTAAGGCCATGGAAGATATTGCGTCAGTTTTCTCAGCTCTTCAAAATATTGCTGTATGGAACGGAAGAAGAACTGCGGGCTGTGGTTCCAATGCTTACCTCGACATTTACAGAACTTACAGACAACAGTATCATATTGGAAATCCAGCGAATTCGGCGTCACATGGTAGCTTCAAAGATAAATTTAAAAGATGCAGAAATTTGGACAGCCTTTGAATTTTTAAGCTTCATTGTTAAGTGGGATTTTTCAGACTCTTTACCGAGTCTGTCATTGGCGATGAGAATTTATTTATAACAATTTGCGTCTCAGTGGCATCGTGTGAACGAAGCTTTTCTAAATAAAAATCAATAAAGACTTATCTAAGATCAACGATGAGCCAAAATAGGTTGACTAATTTGGCTATACTTTCAATCGAAACGGAGCACACAAAAAATATAGATTTTAATGATATAATCGAAACATTCAGTACAATAAAAGCTCGTAAGCACCTTTAAATAAAATATTTGTTCGTGTTTTTTTCTTAAATTTTTCAAGGGGTGTAAGCTTGCCTTACCGCCCCGGGTATCACTGCCTCTTAGTCCGCCACTGCCTCTAGCTGTTGTTGTTGGTGGTGAAACGCAAATTGGAAGCAAACCTTCCTTACTGAATCCCTGTTGGTGTTAAGCGGTAGTTGGATCGGCCGTGAAGAGTTTAAAATGAGATCCCAAGTTCGCGACAGTTTAAAGCTGGCGTCTCGATTGAAGTTTTGGTGACGTTTTATTTCTATCGCTTCGCGTACCAGGCGAGGGATGTAATGCAGCTCGTTCACTAGAATCTAAGCTTGTTCAAAGTTAATCCAGTGGTAGAGTATAGCAATGCTCCTCTGAGTCTGTCCTTTATATGACGAACCACAACTGAAGGGTAATGCATATACTGCAGGTGTTTGGGAATTGGTCTTTTGGCGATTGGAGGCAATTAATCACTTTTTTAGATAGTGAAAATATGGATTTTATACCATATCGTTTTAAAACTTTCCCTACCCTGTCAGTTACACCTCTCACATACGGCAGGAAGGTTTTTTTTTAAATTTGTTTTTTAAATTTATCTTTTTTATTTTTACAATAATTTAGTAAATCATAATTTTAAATGACATACTCTAAAATGTATTGTAAAAAAAGGAAAAGATAAAAATTCATTCTGTAACTATTTAAGGCTAGTGACGAATGACCGTTTAAAAAAAGAAACTTAAATATGTATTACGCGTGGGTTTACGTCTTTTTTTATCTAAACAATAATTTTTATATAAATAAAATTAACAGGAACAAATGCTAGAAAAACTAAAATGCCAAATGTAATAAATTGTCTAATTGGCTATCTTCCTTTTTCTTTGACGAAATCGGCTTCCACGATATTTGTTTTTTAGAGTAGCCATTTAGTGGGAAGACAGTCGCTGTCAAATATCCTGTGGGCTCGGTGAACAACCGTAAAGATAACAGATCTCAAATTCTCCGGATAGTGATGGGAAGAAGCGTGTAAGTATCTGTTTGTGTACGTGTTCTTTCTGTACCGATGTGCCATTTTCCGCATCACTTTCACATTCAAAAATGCAATGGAGCCATCATTTTCTTTTTCCAAAGTGAACTTTATTTTTGGGTGTTGTGTAAGTTAATGTGCTCCAGGAAATTTACAATGGCGGAATTTTTGGTTTTGCTTAAGAGATGTTCAAAGCTTTTTTCTCAAAGTACTCCTTCCAGATATCTGAAGTTAAGGCAAACAAATATCTCAAAAATCAGTTCAAAATTTCTTATTGAAATTCAAAAGCAAAACGTATATTCAAAAGAAATCAATAACTGCATACTGATAAAATTTTGAGAAAAATCTAATTGACAGTTTTTTTTATAAAAAATAAAATCCTAAAAAAAACATTACTCATAGTTGGTAAAAATTAAATTTCGACTGAAATATCTTTTCAAAAACTTGAGATTAAGGCTTCAAACTTTTTTTATCTTACAAGAAATACAAAAAATTAGTAAAAGTTGGTAAAAATTGATTTTCGACTCAAATATCTTTTCAAAACTTTGAAATAATGGCTTTTAACTAATTTTAACTTATAAGAAATATTGTTTTCAACATTCGATAAAATTTTGAGAAAAATCGAATTGACAGTTTTTTTACAAAAAATAAAAACCTAAAAAAAATTTATAAAAGGCGGTAAAAATTGATTTTTGACTCAAATATCTTTTCAAAACTTTGAGATATTGGCTTTTAACTACTTTAATCCTTCAAAAAATATTGTTGTCAACATTCAGTAAAATTTTGAAAAAAAATGGAATTGACAGTTTTTGTACAAAAAATTAAAAACCTAAAAAAAATTTAACAAAAGTTGGTAAAAATATTTTCGACTCAAATATCTTTTCAAAAATTTGAGATAATAACTTCTAACTAATTTTAACTTATAAGAAATATTGTTTTCAACATTCGATAAAATTTTGAGAAAAATCGAATTGACAGTTTAAAAATAAAAACCTAAAAAAAACAATACTAAAACTTGGTAAAAATTTAGTTTCGACTCAAATATCTTTTCAAAAATTACAAATATTGGCTTCAAACTTATTTTATTTCACATAAAATATTGTTTTCGATATTCATATATCATTCGATATAAAAATCCAACAGTCCGTTTTTTCATAAAAAAAAATAAAATCTACAAAAAATAGTACGCAAATTTGGTAAACATTGATACATATAGACAAACTTTTAAGCAAGACAAATCGATAGACGGGATGGAAAGTTATCAGTGTGGGTCGCATCCCAGCCTCTTTTTTAAATTGTCGTCAAGTGGATTTTTCAAAACTTTTTTTATTTCATAAATTTGTATCAATTGGATAAAATCCGCCATCCTTACTTACTTTTTGCTACTTTCAATATTTATATTAAAACCACTAACGGACTTTATATCTATTTGATTGCTTGGGAAACATATAATGTTTCCTAATCGGAATGAGAAAAACATTTTAAAAATGTTCCTCGAGCCGAGCTCCCAGACATTTAAAAAACGTTTCAGAATCAGAGAAACTTTTCCGAAATGTTTCTAAAATGTTTCCTTGGCCTAGACTCATCTTTTTGTGTGAACACACTTTAATAGATGCTGTTATTTTATTTTGTGTGTAAAAATTAAGCCAACGTAAAGTGTAAAAACAAATTCAGACAGTTATGAAGAATTCGATTTTAAAAAGTAGGTAGTAGGTGTTAGAGGTACCAAGTCAACCAAGAAGTGTCCATGGCATGATGGTTAGTACTTAATACCGTCAACCAAAGATTTCAAGGGTTTCAAAGGTTTTAAAGTGTTAAATCCCTGCCTTTTCCATACACAAATTTTATTCAAGGGTAACCCGCTCTTACGAGGAATTTCCAAATCATCCAAGATTAATTGTTGTGCTTCACAACATTATCTGTTTGGATTCGGCATTAAAACTGTCGATCCACTCCATTCTTGACATTACCTGCAATCAGGAATAGAGTTGTAAGTCATTAGGCCCTGGTTTTTAGGAACTTTAGCGTCACAAAAATGTTTTAAACCAATAAAATGCTAATATTTTTCATACTTTTTGACCTCATTCGGTTCAAGCTTCAATCTCTTTCTACCAATGCTGGTCTGGCCTATTAATTAGAAGGTTTATGTAGATTTCCAATAATTATATGTATGATTTTTTAGATTATGGCTGAGATGCATGCACGGACTGAGAATTCAAAAATATCGTAGCACTTATCGGCAATTTTTTTTTAAAATAACTTTCCTGCTTCAAACTAAAATGTTTCAAAGTCTTCACATTCTGTTTCTATAAAAACTAAAACTTCTATAAACTTGTGTTAACTCGTTTGTTGACAAAATTCTTTTTCATGTGCACTTGTCCCAAAAAGTACCTCATTTGCTTTTGAGTTCAAATTAACATTCAACAAACTATGTAAGTTCAACATGTAATTAGTTACTTACATGGGTCATTAATCATTGATATTTACCAAATAATGTTAATCGATTTCTGTGAAAGACTATTTTGTCCAGCTCAAGCATTATTAACACTTACCACTGCTTCATCTTAAGGCAGAACGAAAACATCGTCTTATGTATGTCTGTATAGCTTTAAGAATAAAATCATTTTTAAGTATATGCGCGTACCTAAATGATGAATATTTAAAAACCATAAATTAATTCATCTAACTTCTGTCCAAAGAAACACTTTATAAGCAGTTAAGTTAATGAATTTCTTCACTAATGACTTAAAGTCGACAAGATTGGTATACAAACAGCTTAAGGGAGTTGAGTTAAATCGAATTAAATAAACTAACAAGAAGACAGTCAGTTTTGGAAGCATCGCGCCCATTTTGAATCAAAATGTAATTTTGTTTGTTTGTTATGATTTATTTACATACAACTATCAATCATTCTTAATACGAACGAATTACAATATCTTTTATGAATAAATTTATAAATTTAGACTAACAACAACAATAAAAACACTTAACAAACAAAAGATAGAACTAGCTCCACCGCACGTTTAATTTATTCAACGTGCTTCGAATTTTTAGGTTTTTTTTTGGCCTCTTCTCGCATCAGTGACGTGCGGTTTTGTTTTTGTTATTTAAATGTTTTGTTTTTTAAATTGATTTAATGTCATTTGTATACAAATGTACAGCTACACCCCTATGAATGAATTCAAATTAAAATCAGAAAGAAATTAAGTTAGAAGATGTTAATTAATCGAAGTAGGAGGATTAACGGGTAGGCAGTTTAATGTTTTTGCTTAAATTTCGTCCAACATTAAACTTGTGAACATAAAAATGAGACACCCTTCAATTAAATTGTGTGGACTGGTCGCATGAAACAGTTACTACTTCTTTTATTGATCGTATTGATCTTTTTTTTTAAATAATTATTTTGCGGGATTCAGTTGCTGTACTTATAACACCATCTCTCCTGTTAGAACCGCATATAGCAGCAAAGGCCTCTGAAAAGATTTTGACAAACCTTTCCTTAGCTTGAGTGTGACATAGAAATTCCATCAAAATGCGCAATATCATTGAATTCTTTTTTCTGGCGTTTCAAGACATCACTTTAAATTTTCTTCAGCAATGGCTATTCAGTAGTAACGTTCACTTCCTTCCAATTATGTAGTAATAAATTTTATATTTTTAAATATTTGTACAACACAATCCGACGAATGTCTACATTTTCATAATCCTTCGCACAGCTAGGACCTTTATTGCTTCCTGTTCGTCAATCAACAACGGTAGTATGTTTTCCGGATGTTCGAAAAATCCATTCCTTTGAATTACAGGATCAATTATATTTATTTTATTTTATGTTGGCCCATACATTTTCAAAATAAAATTTAAGAGGTGTAGAAGATTTTCAGTTGAAAAATTTTTCGAAACACAATTTCCGAATTCTATTTGCCGTAGTAAGCCTTAAAGTACGACTTCTTACCGGTTTGTTTCTCAAACGATTTTTGGTTCAATGACCAGAGTTAATAGCGGTACAAATCTGAAAGAGATTTGACTGATCAGTGCTTAGATCATTTGCATTCGATAATTCCAATATAGCACAACTTATTGATTTAAAATGTACTAAAGGCAGAATTGCTCCTATAAAGCTTTTTAGTACAGTCGTAGCACCGTCAAGACGATCAATTAAGCTGTCAGATGAACTACTGTAATGGTCGTTGTAATTGTTGTTCTGGGCACCTTATTACACCTCTTTTAAAACTTTTGTTAACTGCGGTTCTATCACATCCAACTACTATAAATTTATTCAAGTCTACACCTTTTTCATTTAAGAAGTTTTATTATTTCGTTGTAAGATTTTCCATTGGATATTGAAATGTGTCCCATGTATTCTGAATTCGGTTCCTTGACAAGACTTATATGCTCTTCGAAAACGATTTTCCTCCTAGAAAAATCTATCGTTGAAAGAGTTATTCTTTCGTCCATCAAAATATAGTCCAAACGATTCATGGATTGTTAAGAACTTCTTGACCAGAATACTCCTTTCCTTCCTTTCCATAAAAATGGCGATCTCAAGGCAACCTAGCCTGAGATCCAATTAGCGCTGTAGTGCGCCTTCCTTATCATAAACTTGCCTTATTTTATTTCTATCTTCTACAAAATTGTGTGTTGCGTTTACAATTGCTGCTACAGCCCTATCTGCAATACCGTGCCTATCAGCTACATGAGCGTAAGTTGGCATCGAAGATTTTAAAATTTCTTTTAAGGCTTATCTTGAGAGAATCATGCTGATAAAGTAAACTTCTCCATTTCTTCTTCAATTGAAAGCTCGAGATCTTCTTCAGATGAAAACTCTATCGGCAATAATTAGACAAATGAGGCTTAGGTCTATTTTTGGTGTTTTATTTTTTCTGGTCAATTTCTATGTAATTTTAATAAAAGTTTTCAAGTCTGTACTCAAAATTCTCATTTTTCGATTGTTTTGTTGATCAATCAAATAAAATCTCTCCAAAATTGAAAAAAATATTGGAAGGTTGCTTACAAAGTTATTTTTAAAATAATGTTGCTAAGCTGATTAAGGTAAGTTTCCTCTAAAGAAGATATTTGTGAAAAGCACCTATATACATACGTAAGATACATATTTGCAAGCTTTAAATGACTTGAGGGAGTATTAAAAATGGGTGAATTCAAAAAAATTATTGATGTATCCATCCGTAAAACTTTTGGACCGAGGCTCATATTATACATTTTTACGAAGACGACATTTTTTCGTACCAAAACGAACAACCCTCAAAAAACTACAATTTTTACCTGCAGAACAATAAGCGTATAAAATGGATTCAAGCTGATTAAGAACGATCAATTATGGGCTCTTTTAGATGAGGACGATACATAAACCCAGAAAAAAGTTTGCTGAGCAATTGGAAGTTGGTCAAATATTGACATTTCTAAGCGTCTACGTGAAATGATAAATTTTCAAATGTCCGAAAAATGGGTGCCACATGAAAACATAATACATCTTTCTTATCGGACGAAAAATAAAACTAATTAGAGAAACTCAACTACCCCTTACCGCTTATTTGCCAAAACTGGGCTCTTCCATATACCACCTTTTATCATCAATGGGTCGCGCACTTGGTGAGCAGCACTTCTGAAAATGGCTTGTCTCGAAATAGAAGAATTTTTAACGTGATTTCCACAAAATCCCTAACAGATTGTTTGACCAAAAAACGTGGGTTTAAGGTTATACACCTGACATATATTTAAGACACAAAAGGCACAAAGTATTATAAAAATGGATACATTATATTCAAATATTATATGATCCACCTATTTCTAAAGATTGTACCTAACAATAGTTACTCAGAAAATAAGCACAGAGTGACTAAAGTAATCCTTTTATTTTGGAATTATATACATCATCATTGTGAAAATTTTGATTAAATTTATAATTTTGTACACTACTCGAAAACATTCCTTGAACTGATAAAAAAGGCTTTTCTATTTCGCGGTTTTTGATATAAAAGTCAGCTTGGAAATAATAATATGCTTAATCGAAAATATCTTCATGTTTTACCTTCAACAAAATTCAATTCAAAAACTTCTGAAAACATCGAAGCATAAAGCTTAAATAAAAACTTCTCTCTAAAATTTTGACAAAATTACAAACTACATGTACCTACCTACCTGTAAACAAAATACCTTCAGGTATTTCATTGCCATCAAGGTAAGAGGTTCACCACAGCAATTCAATCCCTTTTTAGAAAATAACTCTATTCGAGTATATGAAGGAGTGCCTCAACATTAAATTATTATATATCTTAAAGTTATGCCCTATCCTAATACTCAAACTTTATGACATCATTACCCATTTCCTTTATTATATCATCTACCAGGACGAAACTTCCCACCCAAACCATAACAATTAATCACAAAATTCTCCCCACCCCACCCAAGACAAATATGCCACGGATGTGTAGAACAATTGAGTTATATTCAACTGGAAATTATCCAAAAGACCTGATGCGGTCACCTGAACTTTTCATCAACCACCATACAAAACTCAAATAGGAAACCCAATAATTTAGAGGAGGTTCTTCAACCTCTAATTTTTGAATCCAGAACACACATCGGTACAACACTGTTCTTGTTTCTATTTCTTTCTTTTTGTGTTTTTAGTTTGTGTTTATTTTAATTCTTGTTTTGGTTATGTTTTTTTTTCTTTTCTTTTTAATTTGAATTTGTTGAAAATAATTAAATTCATCAAAACAACGGCGGACTTTATACACAAAAGCATTTCACAAACAAAACACCGCATTCCAGAGAATCCTGGGAATGTAAACTTACCACCATCCTTTCACCACTGCACACCGCCAGCAACCACAAGTAGCACCACCGCTGCCGCCGTCGTCGTCGTTTACACGCTTTTCCTAATTTGATTTACAACTTTAGCATTCAACCTAGAAACTGTACCAAAGTATACCTAAATTCTTTCGCTCCAAAAAATTCCCTAATTAAATTCAGAACTTTCCGTGCCTATGTCAGGCCCACCGCAATTCGAAGTTCTTCTTCTTCGTTCGAAAAACATTTTACTCGTATCGTCTTAAATGGTTGATACCAGATGGGAATATATACTCAAGTCTTTTCACAGTGGAGCTTTGTTGAATGAATTTTGTTATTAAATTAATGACATACAGTTGGAAGAAGACAAAAAATTGGAAGAAGATATAAGATATAGGATATAAGATATAAGATATAAGATATAAGATATAAGATATAAGATATAAGATATAAGATATAAGATATAAGATATAAGATATAAGATATAAGATATAAGATATAAGATATAAGATATAAGATATAAGATATAAGATATAAGATATAAGATATAAGATATAAGATATAAGATATAAGATATAAGATATAAGATATAAGATATAAGATATAAGATATAAGATATAAGATATAAGATATAAGATATAAGATATAAGATATAAGATATAAGATATAAGATATAAGATATAAGATATAAGATATAAGATATAAGATATAAGATATAAGATATAAGATATAAGATATAAGATATAAGATATAAGATATAAGATATAAGATATAAGATATAAGACATAAGACATAAGATATAAGATATAAGATACACTGCCCGACAACCGATTAGCGCCCCCTCTAATCTTTCAGTGTAAATGCAAATAACTCGGAACGATTAATATGTATAATGCTCAATCTTTTTTTTTTTCATTCTCCTTTTTTTACTCTATCTCTAAAAAAAAACTTGAGTTCTGGAAATAAACCGTTATTTTGCTTTGTTTTATTCCGTCAAATGTGACAAAAAATAATGTATTTTTTGTGCGACAGTCGTTTAGCACCTCTACGCTTTTCTTAAAGTTTTTGCATGTAAGTAGTCGTGTTTTTCTTTTTTAAGTTATTATTAGTTTATTTTGAATAATTTTCAATTAAATTTAGTAAAAATGGGGAAAGCAAAACAGTTAAATGAAGCCGAAAGGGCCAAAATAAAGGCTTATAATGAGTGTGGTCAATCAATCCATCAAATTTCCAAAAAAATTAACCGCAGCCGCAAAGTTATTTCCTCATTCTTAAGAAATGAGCATAGCTATGGAAAAAATATGAAGGGCCGGCCATCTTCTGTCATTACAGCAGCTGACAAGCGAATTATTTTGAGGCACGCATCGAATTCACACGACTCTGCAGCCAAGATTAGAGAAAAAACCGGTGTAAAAGCATGCGTGCGGACTGTGCAAAGAGTTATTTCCAATGCTGAGCATTTAAAGCGTCTTAAAATAAAAAAAAAACCACCACTTAACCAACTTCGAAAGACGCAACGCCTCGATTTCTGCAGAGCGCATATGTCCTGGACGAAGGAGTGGCAGCTTGTCGTCTTTTCAGACGAGAAAAAATTTAATTTGGAGGGTCCCGATGGTTATGCTTACTACTTTCATGATCTTCGAAAGGAAGAGCATACTTTAGATCGACTGCACAGCTGTGCTGGTGGTGTCATGGTATGGGGAGCTATAACGTACTATGGCACCATTGAATTACAATTCCTTACTCGTCGTATGAATGCCACAGCTTACAATGGTGTACTAAGAACGGCGTTCCCTGCAATCAAGGATATTTTTGGGCCCTTAGAATGGAAGTTCCAACACGATAACGCCCCTATCCACACCTCTAAGGTCGTAAAGTATTGGATTGAGCTCCAAAAAGTACCCTTTCTGATATGGCCGCCATACTCGCCCGACCTTAACATAATGGAAAATGTTTGGGGGTGGCTAGCACGCAAGGTTTACGAGTCTGGAAGGCAATATCCAACTGAAGCGGAACTCATTGAAGGAATAAAAAGTGCTTGGCAGACTGTTTCTCTGGACTATATAAAGAAATTATATGATTCTTTACCCAACAGGCTGTACGAGGTCATAGTTAACCGTGGTGGTACAACACATTATTAATTTTTTTAGGAATAAGTTGTAAATATAAGGAATTCAAATAAAAAAAAAACTTGGAAATATTCTCTGCCCATTTTCTTATGTTATTTGGCATTTTCAAGTGGGGGTTCTAATCAAATGTCCGGAAAAAAAAGATGATTTTTCTTATTTAATTCTTTAAAATTCTGTTAAAATGTTATTTATTGAGATCGTACCGAAACTTTCATTTATTTTCGAGGATAATGTTACAAACTTTCATGGGCAAAAAGTTCGTTTCAAATGTTTTATTTGATTGGCTGATATTAAGCTTCAAAGATAAGAAGCATAGGGGGCGCTAATCGGTTGTCGGGCAGTGTATAAGATATAAGATATAAGATATAAGATATAAGATATAAGATATAAGATATAAGATATAAGATATAAGATATAAGATATAAGATATAAGATATAAGATATAAGATATAAGATATAAGATATAAGATATAAGATATAAGATATAAGATATAAGATATAAGATATAAGATATAAGATATAAGATATAAGATATAAGATATAAGATATAAGATATAAGATATAAGATATAAGATATAAGATATAAGATATAAGATATAAGATATAAGATATAAGATATAAGATATAAGATATAAGATATAAGATATAAGATATAAGACATAAGACATAAGATATAAGATATAAGATATAAGATATAAGATATAAGATATAAGATATAAGATATAAGATATAAGATATAAGATATAAGATATAAGATATAAGATATAAGATATAAGATATAAGATATAAGATATAAGATATAAGATATAAGATATAAGATATAAGATATAAGATATAAGATATAAGATATAAGATATAAGATATAAGATATAAGATATAAGATATAAGATATAAGATATAAGATATAAGATATAAGATATAAGATATAAGATATAAGATATAAGATATAAGATATAAGATATAAGATATAAGATATAAGATATAAGATATAAGATATAAGATATAAGATATAAGATATAAGATATAAGATATAAGATATAAGATATAAGATATAAGATATAAGATATAAGATATAAGATATAAGATATAAGATATAAGATATAAGATATAAGATATTAGATATACGATTCAATCAATCATCAATTCGAGTGAAATAAGTTTTCAAGTTTTAACAAAAATGTTCCACTATATTTGTGGCTTTGATGGTTGCACAAATTTCAAAATGCTTAAGATTTCTCTCAAACGTATTCCAAATTCTTCGCTACGTTCTTGTGTTTTCGAACATAAAAAAACTCATCAGATTAACAAAAGAAATGTCGCGCATTGAAAATCATGTAAGCAGTTAGCAGTAAGCACTAAAAATTATAAATAGAAGTCGTTTAAGGCAAAAAGCCACACTCAGCGGTTGTGGTATAGTTGTCAGCTCGATTTAATAACAGGAGTTCTCCAAAGAAATGGTGGCAAAGCGCTAAGGCTCAACCAAAACATCCGCCCATATTAACATCACATCAGCAAGAGGATTTTATAAATTCAAAACTAGTATATGACGGAGGATGTGTGACCACTGTTTGTGGCCAATGATCCGCTGACAGGCACTTTGGGCCTGCTTCTGCTCCTAAGACGAACAAGTTTAACATAATGCATAAAGGTATGGGGGTTGGTATATATCTCTGAGAAGTCGTCTCTTGCTTAGCTTTAAAATATAATATGTGTAGGTATACGAGTATATGGAACCAACATCTCTTGTTTGATGCTCTTAAGAGACTTTACGGAGGCATCTAATTAGTATCCTTTGAATTGCTCCAGCACAGAAGGAGTGCTATAAGTAGATTCAACTGCAAACACATAGTCATGTGTATATCTATGCCCATATAGACACTCGCGTGAAGATGAATAGTCACCACAAGAGTAGAGCGAGTGTGCGGTGGATAGAACTTAAGCTATCCAAACCACCTGAAGCCTGAAACCTAGAAATGCAGATGCAGATACAGATGAAGGAGCAGAGGTAAGTATATGAGTATATCTACTATAGAAGCATCAGAGTTCTGGAACCTCCTGATGCAACTGCTGCGGTAGATGCTTCCCATTTACGGCTTACCTTGAAGGTGCACTATGATTGTGAATTGCAAATGTGCGGGCCATGAAATATTGCAACATAAGCTCTATATTGCTCTCTGTTTTCCCATATTTTCATATACTCTCGCTCTTACTTGCTCCCCTCCCTTACCAAACCTCTATCCGAACCGCGTGTTTTTCGAAATTGAAATAATGTTAAATGCAAAACTGTTTAAATGGTGGAAGTTGCGCGAGGTATTTAATTTTAAATTAGAAAAATCAAGAGTACTACATAAGGTACATTCGTGTTGCACTATTACGATCGAAAGGATGAACATGTGCATAGGAATTTCAAACTTGTATCCTGTTAAAATGACAAAGATGTATACCAAAAACAAATACAAAAACAGCTAAGAAAGGATAATAGCATCAGTTTCGCTCACGTTTTAAAGTCAATTAAATAATTTCCTGATAATTCTACACTTTTTAAAAATACAGAGAAAGTTTAATGGGTAATGAATTGCTATTATTGTATATTGTACGTTAAGTCAGGCTTACAAATTGTGTTGGAAAAATTTATCATTTGCAACTAAAGTGAATGCTGTGCAAATCCTTCTGCTAAATCATAAGGGTTAAGGGATTTATTGATAAAAAGACATGCAACTATACTTTTTTTTTGACCTGAAGGTTATTTGATCTATAAGCTTTTAGATATAGGTTTTTCAACCGAATACATAAAATTATAAGAGAAGATGTTTACGAACAATATTGGATTGAGACACTTTAAATGTCAAACAAGTGTTCCTCAAGGGTGTGTTTTAACTCTTATATTATTTTCCTTTTTTATTAATGATGTTAAAAATTAAATTCCAGGATAATTGATGTCAATATTAAGATGTGGTTATCATGTCAGATAGCCCGCATATTCTACAACTTCAAATATTCTTGGTAAAAATATTATCGATATTTAAAGATGAATTTAAATACCTTACATGGACGTGATATAAAGACAAAATTAAAGCTTTCAAAATTGTTTTAAGCAGAATTGGTATTATTTTTTTAGAAACAATTTCTACGATACAGTTTTAAAATTTAAAGTTTTCAACTGTACAGTAAATAATTGGTGTGATAATGAAGTATACTGATGTTAAAAGTTAGAAGAACTTCAAAATGCTCTAATATATTTTTGAAAATAATTTTCCGGCAACCTAAGAACACTTACTGAAAAATGGCTTACCGCAAACGTTTTTGATAAACTTAAAGGCTAATGCCGATTACATTGTCAAGGTAATGTTTCAATCAGACTAAAACAATCAAAAACGGATCTCTAAGATTTCATTTTATAGTGATTTAATAGCTGTTTCGCACGACTTTTCCATCTTATCACTTATTGATAATGTCGAAGAATAAAAATCTTGTTCAGATTAAAAACGTCTTATATTTTATATATAGGTAGCATTGTCTTTAATCTTACAGGAAATCCGAAGACTCCACTTTTCCTCAAAATGTATATCGTTAAAAGAATGCATCAATATTTTAAATCGGTGTCATGGTTAAAAGTCTTATATATACGATATGTTTCTCAGAAAAAAAACACAAAATATCAAAATAATTATTTGAGTATGTTTTGAATGAAGAAGTCACCACTACTTTTTGAACATTTTAGATTATTTTCGTTAAAACCGTTAACCGCTTTTTTTAAATATATTATAGTAGCCCAGATTTATATTGTTTTTTGTTTAGCATTAAATCAGCGAATTCACAAGACTTTTGGTAGTCGAAAATGCTTTATTTTTAGAAGCCAGTTTTACATTATGTATGAAGTGTCAAAGATTAGTTGAAACTCGCAAGATATTTTGATCTCGTCTAAAAATTTGTTTCTATTCAAATACATTATTGAAAATCATATGAAATTTTTATTCTTCAAGCTGAATAGTTTATAATAACATCAGTATATCCAAAGACAAAGAAGACAACAAATATTTGAAAAAAGCTCACTCATTATCTAGTCATCTAGATCTACCTCTGATCAGATAATCTGAGTCAAAAGATATGGTTTATATATTAATATATACAATGAATTATCAAAATTAATTATACATGTATTCAAATTAAACTGATATAAATTATAAATATGATTTTGGGTTGTCTTATAAAAAGGCTCTGAATAAATTTCCAGCTATCAGTGTTATATTAGTTTTGTTCCAAACTTGTTCGATTTTATTTAGTTCGGTGAGTTTCAGTTATCCCATAACTTTGAAATGATGAGAAATAGAATTCTCTGGATTTCCGTACATTGAACAACTTATCGTGGCACAATTGTTCCTATTTCGTTTTCAGAAAGTATGAATTCGATTTTATAGCGGATCCGAAAGTAAGAATTTCTGCATACAATTGATTGTGCGCGTTTGCTCAGCTTATTTCAGTACTAAGTTAAACATTTCTCCATTTTTTCACAGCGGGTACCTACATTGAATGGACTGTATAACACTTAAAAAACCTGGTTGAACCGAAAAAGTATGAAACTTCTTTCTCAGTTCTTTACAAACTTATTCAACAAATAAATATTGTTTTTCAATATCAGACATCGTGGAGCAAGATATTTAAAGATTTGTTGTTATTCGTCTAATACCTTTCCTTTCTCTTCTGCGTATTGTGGTAGTATTCAATATCAAATATAAAGTTTGGTAAAACAGTAATTTTCAATGAGTAGCAAAAAGATCGATATTTTCGCTGAAAAGTCGGCTTACAACACAATTCAAAAAAGACTACATAAGTGACGTTCAGAAGCTAACTTAAGCCAATTGTTTGCCTTTTGTCCACAAATGCCTGCCTTAGAATTTGTTGTCTAAAAAAAAAAACAATCTATGCGAAAAACATCTTTTGTAGATAAAGAATAGTTGTTTTCTAAATCTTTTAAACGTCCGTTGTTTCTGTGTCAAATTCCCTAATCTCATGTTAGAGCCCAGTTAGAAAAAAATAACACCATTCAATATTCCAAAAATTAATAAAATAATAAAATAAAAAAAAACCTCCTGAGGCATTCAACACACTTTCAGCTTAATTTTATTCTTGAAATTCCCTCAATTCTCACAAAATATTTTCTTTTCAATTCAATACCATTTTTTTTATTTCCACCAAAAATAACTATAAAATGAGAATAAGTAAATAACATTCGCATTCAATCACAACTCACATCGACTTCGTCATCATCATCATCATCAAATCAAAAAAAAAAAAAAAGAAGAAAACCTCAGAGCCATAAGCTTAACTAAGTTCGAACTCTCGTTATAGTCATTGTGGTCATACTTATAGAAGATTCTCTCTTGGATGGGAAGAAAAAGAAGTATAGATAGAATACCTAATTAATTAACCATCCATTGACCCTACTCAACTCTGTACTCGGAGTGATGATAAAAAGCTCTTGGCGCACTAACTTACCAACCAGTTGGTTAACAGTTTCGCATGTCCGAAGTCTTCACTGCGAGCTAAGGTAATAAGATTGAGATAGAAACCGAAACCACATCACTATGGCTATGGCTATTTCAACATTGAAGATGTTGTGGCTGACGATGATGATATTTGCCGGATTGGCGGTTCTAGTTGCGGGTGAAGAAATGAATACAACTTCTTCAGGTATGATGGAGTAATTGCTTTTTTCAAATGAGACCATTTAAATAATATTCCACAGCTTCTCCAAAGGTACAAGTGTCAATTACTACGACGACTACTCCTCCTCCACCACCTCCAACAACAACAACACCAGCGCCGCAGTTAGGAGCTGTTATGGACATTTTCCAAGCTCCATTAGCTGCCTTCAAGCCAAAAATGCACGACAAAACTGAAATGACAGTGGGCAGAGATCAGCAAAGTTCTGCTGCAACTCCAGTCCCCTCGAATATTTTTTTCAAGGCTGGCAGTGGTCTGGGATCAGCAGCGAGTTCCTTGACCGGATGGTTTAACAATCGCATGATTCCCCAGGTACTCCGACCTTCAAGCACAACCACCCCCCCTCCAGAACTCATGTTTGAAATAGTCCCAAACCAACAAATCAAACGCAGGATCGTATTGGCTACGGAAAAAGGAAGAAAGCCGCTCCGTAACCGCCAAAGACCGGTGATTGATGAGGATTCAGAGGACGAAGATGATGAAGAACAATACAACAATAATGAAGATGAGGAGTATGACCCAAACTCGAACTACTCGTATGACATGAAAGAAGATAACGATGACGACGAAGAGGATGATTATCAGCCCGTTGAAAAACGAAAGCCTTCTAAAAAGTCACAAAAACGACCAAATAAGCAATACTATTACATAGAAGAGGAAATCTTCGACAGTGATGCTGACGATTTGGATTCCGACGTCGAAGTCCAAATGCCCAAGAGAAAGCCTCCACGTAAACAGCAAACCCAACCGAACAGGCGACGAAAGAATCCTCCTCAAAAAAAGAAGCAGCAGAAGAGGAGGAAGCCCGTGAGAAAAGTTCAAAATCCTCAGATGGTTCAAGTTATGCAAAACCGCCCATCATATCAAACGCAAGTGAAGCGTAAGCGACGTCCATCATCATCAACTTTCGAGCTGGTTCCAATAAGTCAGAATCAAGCCATCAACTCGATTCAAAAGAAGAAACCGAGCTCTTTTACCGAAAACAATCAACAGCGACCCAGTTCGCAATTCCTCAATATTCCTTGGTCAAGTTTGGGTTTAGCTGGGCCTCCAAAAGACCCTGCTTCAGGTGATCAACAATCGAAACCGATTATCGTTCGAATTCCACAGCAAAATATTAAACGTAAAAAGCGCCCCTCTAAGAAACAAACCACAAATGCTGTGAAGAATCAAAGGCGTAAGCCGCTCATAGGTCAATTGCAGAATCAATCACCGGTGTTTTCCATACTGAGTGAAGATCAAGTTCGAGAAATCTTCAAAACTCAGATTAACGAAGAACAGCAGATGATGCCACAGACCTCCCATTCTCCGATGACCTTGGACAACCAAAAGAAACCACCGAAGAAAGAGAGTGAAGAAATGTCTTCAAACAATAATGAAGATACTGAACAACAGAATAATCCTCAAGCTGGATCAGAAGCAGCATCAGACAACGACGAAGATACAAATAATTCGTTTATCGTAGTAGGACAGGCTGATGATGAAGATGACAAGGAAATTGATACGAACCTTTACAGGCATTATAGCAACTATCGGGGTTTCAAGCGGATTAGAGCAGAGCCAAGGTACAGTCATAATGAGGAAGAGGATCTTGATTACGATTATTAGCCATAAGTAAAAGATTTTTTTTTTCGATCAGGATTATATCAATTGAATTTTGGAAATAAAAACGAACTGATATAATATTTAAAAATAAATCGGTTTGATATATTTCTGTCAATATCTTCATACCGTCATGTCATAACCTCACGTTTTATGTGAATTTCTCATCAAATAAAAGAATACAAATAAATTTCATGTCATTGTGTTTTTTATTCAAAAGTAAATAGCTTATCTATTTGCTGATAGAAAGAATTTTGAGACAGATTAGAACAATTTTTGGAGAATAATACGGTCGGGAAACTTTTCTTGCAAAATGTTCAATATTTTTGTATTGAATTTTGAGAATTTCAATGTATATTTAGAGACTGTGTCGTTTAATTTTTAGTAATAACGTACTCGTTGTTTTAACGTGTCAAATGGAAAAAGTTAAATTAAAAATTAAGGGAATCTGGTAAAACTATTCTTGCAATTACCTATATCCAAAAGATCCCAACCCAAACATTTCGAAATTGCATTTTTCGGTTTAAAAATAAATAGTTTCATCTTGTATTTTGGCGACTGGAAGAGGTCCTTGACCTTGATTGTTAATTCAAATATCAACCAAAAATTATGTTTTCTAACCTTAAAATATGATTTTGCTAATTTTAAATGATCTTAGATTTTTGTTGTCTCTAAACATTTTGCCAAAGTTTAAATCAGAAAATATCTTATTTAGTATTTTTTTCAATCCATTATCTATACGAAACTTTTTCCAAATTTTTAACTCGCCATTTTTATTAACAAGATTTATGAGAAAATTCACAGAACAGAGCCAGAGAATAAAATATACATTAATAAATAGAACTATTTTGAGCGCTAGAAAAACAGTCTAGAAATCGGATCCTAAAAATGATATTCTCAGACTTTTGACAGCTGAATTAAACAATTGATACATAGAATTTCAAAGTACAAGGAAATCTTAGAAATATATACTAGAAAAAAAGTTAAATCCTCAAGATTTAGGATTCTTGCTTTCAAGAACTGTCACTATTTAGGTGTGTTCCAAATCCATTGTTTTAAATAAAATAGAACGTGTGTTATTAAAGTAAGTAAAGTACTAATCCTAGACAGTTTGTTCATCATTAAAAAAAATAAAGATATTGGCTTTACACTTGTTCTATTCTATAAAAAAAATATTGTTAAGACATTGTGTAATGTCAGGTAATGAACCCAAGACCTCTGGAGCGACAGTCCTACGGACTAACAATCACGCCACAGCTATTACGGTAACATTAAATAATTTTTCAGAAAAATCTAATTGACAGTTTATACAGTTTAATAAAAACCTACAAAAATTACCATAAAAATTAATTTTTTATTTAAATATGACGAAAACAAAAATAAAAGAAATATTGATATTGTTATTAACATTTTGTTAATTTTTGGTAAAAATTCAATTTTTTTTATTAATAAAAAAAGAAAGCCTAGGCTGAGTTGGTAAATGTAAGACTTCCTTGGTACCGGGAAAACTGCGTTCATTAAGAGGGCCGTCTACCTGCACGGTTTGAAAAGAAAACGTATTTCTAATGTAGACATAACTAAAAACATGCTCTGTGAAGGATTTGATCAAAAGCATGCTGGTTTACGAGATATCGAGCTTAAACCCGGCCCCCCCTTCCTACTTGTATTGTAACATTTATCTTTAAACGCGTTTTCCCAAAAGTAGTGTTTTTCAAAACTATTGGCACGATTTTGACGAAACTATAGAAAATATGCTAAATCTGTAAAGCGTTACTTATTCACAAAACATCTCTCTAGGTTTAGACACAAGCTTTTTTTCAAAAAAAAAATGTTAAATTTTGTACAGTCTTGTTGAAAAACATGGTCAGTAAATTAAATTTTTTTTCAAATCGCTGCCATTTTGTGAAATTTTCAAATATTCAAAAAAGCTTGTGTCTAGACCTAATCAACGTTCTAAAAATTAAGATAACATTTTTTTTGCTGTTTCAAGGTTCTGAAGCTGTAATATCGTGCCAGCCGTTCTACTCCGTCGCATTGGCAGTAGTGCACTCAACGACACGCGTCAAGGGCAAATTTTATTAAAAAAATCATCCTTTTTTTGTTTTTCATTAAAGCTCAAGAATTGACTAATCAAATAAAAAAAATGTTGCTCAAATATCATGTGTAGTTTTTTTGCAAACCATCCTTGAATAATAGGCCCGAAATTTGAGCGACCCCCTTAAAATAAACAATAGTCAATTTGCGGTCAAGTTGGCATTTGTTTTTATTATGTTGCTGAATCCGCATGAAAACGGCAGAGCAGGCAATGCGAGCATTTGTTGAACTAAATTTATTTTTAGTAGTGATATTATTTTATTTCATTAGCTTTTATTACGAAATTAATTATTTTCCTCACACAGGAAAACTGTTATGAATACAAAAGGGTTAACTTGACCTAGTCATCCCAGAATGGTTTTGAAAATGCCATCCGAATATTTTCTGATCAATTTAAAGATATTTTTAGTTTTTGGAATATGACTTTTTAATATCGTTCTAAAGATCTGCGTATTAAAAAAACATTTTTCTTCCTCTTCGGTTTTTTAATTTTCACATTTCTGCCAATTTGTGTCCCATATTTTCAAAAGTCGTCTTAAAATATTATTGTTGATAACCATTTTTTAAATGTGTCTAGGTACTCATGTCATAAATTACTCATTTTTTAAACGTTTTCTTTTATGAATTTATTTTAAACAAAGTATCATGACTGCACGCATATAATTTTAATTGTGTTTATAAAAGCATCTTAGCAAATTTTGAGCAAGGCATGAGCAGCAATGCCTGCAACTACGAACTCAGAGGAACAGAAAACAGCTAAAAATTGTTAAAATAATTATTTTCGACGGAAGTATCTTGAAAGATAGTGCGGAGTCCACATTTCTTTCATCATATACTAAATTTTGCTATATATATTTTTAAAACTTCTAGATAAATAAAAACCTTTGTCAAGAAAACATTAAAAAATCACTACGCAATCAATGCTTTGTAAAAAAAATGCTGCCAAAATAGTTATAAATTGATTTCACTTCTCTAATACAACTCGGCTTAAACTTATGTTTTTGACTGCATACTTCTCTTTCTGAAAAAATTTAATTATTTCAGTTTCAATTGAAGTTTACAAAACATTTCATTTGAAATTTTTCATTTTATCCAATTGGAATTATCAGTGTGAGTCAAATCCAATCCTCTGTTTTTATTTAAATTTATGTATGTCAAAATTAAACTCGATGTTTGATAAAATTTAAAAAACTCGAATTCTTTCTTCTTTTTTCAATGCCAAAGGGCACCTAAGATTTTCAATTTAACTTTGTCCAATTTGTTTAATGTTTTTGTGTTCCTTTTATCAAAAAACAATTTGTGAAATTCGAAAACCATATCCAATGTGAAGTGTTTTGAAGATTTTGAAATTTCATTTCTTTTGGTTTCTTCACATGATGAAAGAGTTTGTTTCAAAAATTTGACACCTTAATCTTTAAGCAAAAAGAAATATAAATACCGCAACATAATAAAACGAAATAGTAAAATGAATGATCAAAATTGTTCAAGAGTGGTTGCAACTCTAATATTTCGCAAACCAAAAATAATACAATGAAACTTTGACGTAGACAAATTTTCAAACTTTCTAAGCAAAACAATTACGAGCCAAAAAATAATTCTTGTAATAATAAGAATGTTTCAAGTGTTTATGAAAAATTAATCAATTTCATTAAATTTTGTTCTTCACAATTTCTCCTTAACGAAGTACGTAGCTAATATAAACAATACCTCACATCTTGAACACTAAACCATAAAAACAAGAATCTACCATCAAGCTGATCATTTTATTTTGATTCACATTAAAATTATAAAACGGGGTAAGGTCATAAATTTCTATAAAATGAAAAATCAAAAAATATTCTACACCTTTTCGCGTTTATCCAAATAGCTATCGGCAAAATAGAAGACTTAATAAATGTTGTTAAGGTGTTGTTGTTGTTCTTGTTGTTAATCATTACAATTTTATGAATACACCATGTTTACCATGAGCATTGTTGGGGTCACACTTGAGAACGACCAGCGAAGAAATAATTTGCCTCAGGCTATGAACCCAAAGCTTATTCACAAATTCTGGGGTTAATGATCAGATATTTTGTTTAAATATAGAAAAATATGTGTTATTACTAAAAATCTCATCATAGAAAGTTTATTTTTTCCCTCACTATAATAAAAATAACTATAATCCCTCTTCATTAGAATTTTAGTTTGTCAAAATATATTAATTGATAAAATATTTTTCGCGACATGCCTTCTGGACAATTTGTTGACCCTTAAGTTTTTATTTTTATAATCGTTTGCTTCGGTGTTAGGATAGGTTTAATCTATAACGGTTTTTACTCAGCTTAAAGCTTATTTGGAATTTATGTTTTGGCAATAGGTAATTATAATTTTGATTTGAATAATTTTAACTTAAGTCCGATAAATATTTATACTAATTTTTAAAACTTATTCATCCGTTATAAAATGCAAATTGAATTAATTAATTTTAAACTTGAGGTCATTTCTTCAAAAATTAAGAAAAACTGTGTCATTCCTTATTCTACTCTATCACCGTCACAGCTTCAATGTTCTTGAGATAGAATTTGGTTCTTCATTTTTTCTAAGGGTCTAAAGCTTGGCCATCAAAGACATTTCATTTTGTTGCAAATACATAATTCTTACACGAGTATGTGCTTAAGGTAGAGTTGTAATTAAAGAAGGTAGATGATCTGTAGGATTTTTTTTAATAATAGTTACAAATCATAACCAAGTAATTAGCTGAAATTGTTAGAAATTAAAAAAAAGTTCCAACGTTTTAAGCAAATTAAAAAAGGAGCGAGTGTAAAACAACGTTCTTCATTTTTGGGAATAAAAACGATCGTATCCTAAATTGGATGACTTCAAAAAAGTCTCTACGGCATGTATAGTAACTACGTCTCAAACTACCAAGGCTTAGTGCAGACGATTAAGATGCTATACCATATTGTCAGAATATTTTAGTGATCCAGAAAAAGGTGACGTTATCGAAAAAGCTTTTAATGAAAAATTGTCTGTTCACACATTTGTCAGAATTTGTCCCAAAAGGTTACAATTTTACTTTTAGATTTGTAAATAAGATTTAGATTTTGAATAGACGCAAAAGATTTACTTTAAACGATAATAACAAAGTTTTCTTAAGACAATGACATCTGTCAATTTCAAACGTCATTTCACATTGACTAACAATAAAATCGTAATTTTTACTGAAAGATCAAACAATATAATACAACAATCCATTTAGAACTAGGGCTTGTGACTTTCAACTCTCAACCATTCCTTAGTACGAGTAATGTTGTCAGGGATGGAGGGGACCTACAGTTTAAAGCCGAATCCGAACGGCTGATCTGAGAAAGCACTCTTCATGAAAAAAATTACTCTTGTAGGCTTTGTCAATTCCTCGGAAGAGGCAATATCGTGGAGAAAGTTGTAAATGGCACGGGCAGGAGTTGAACCCAAGACCTCTGGCATGACAGTCCTACGCACTAACTATCACATCTCGTTTACTACGATAATTGTCGTACTTAGCTTAAAAAGCAGTGACAGCAACATTTTGAAGACGTTGAAGTTACAAGTTAAAGACGTACGAGTATTATGTTCCACAGTCAAAATAGTTTAACGTTGTTTTGAGACATATGCGAATACTGCAAATAGGAATAGAATTTAACCTCTTAAAGAAGCAGGTCTTGCAAAAAAAAAAACAAATGGACATTAGCCTCAAATAAAAGTTGATACTAAGATTGTGAACATAAAATGGACCAAATATATTGTATATGCACGATCGTCAAGCTGGATCTATTATAACACATTGTGGGCTTCAAAAATAGTTCTAAAAGATTATCAGCAACTTTAAAGAAATGTGTTAAAATATTATTCAACGTTAGCAGTAGTAGTTTCCATCCATACAGAGCTGTAGAAAATATCGAACCCTTTCCGCCATATTATCGTATATAAACAGTGTTCGCTTATCCATGAGACTATTAATGTCTTAAGTCAGCCTTTGATATTATTGACAGTCAGTTAGCTAAACCATGACAACCAATTTTATGTCTTCAAGTGGTACATAAATATATCCATGAATTATTTCCTGTATATATCAAAATTGTCGCTTACGATAAAATAGTGGCAAGGGCTCGATAGAAATAAAGATCAAGAATGTTCCAATTTAATAGTAAACTAGGTATTACTTTCGACTAGTGCCTTATAGAAAAACAATAGGACTTGATTAATACCATATTAGATTACATTCAATAGTATAACACCTTATCACTTCTTCTTCAGAGAAAGACCCAAGAAATGCTTAAAACCATCAAACAGTAGATTCCCAAACTACCAATCCAATTAGACATTAACCTCAACCAAATGAGTTCTAATTTATTTTAAAGAACTTGGTCATATGTCATTTTAATTTAAAAAGCTGTCAAAAAAAAGAACCACTATACCCTGAAAGCTTATATTAAGTTCATAGGTACGAGAAATATTTCACTCAACGTCAAAATGTCGCCGCTAGTTAAAGATGAGATAGTGCTCGATGAGTTCATTGAAATTTTACCAAAAAACAAAAACAAAAAACGAAAGAAGAAGTCTTAGTAAGGTGTATGTACCCCAGGGCAATTCATCATTAATTACAGAATCATTAGCCACCAGCACTAAACAAAAAGAACAACTATAGCAACAACAACAACAAAAAAAAACATACTATTAGCAATAACTCATTATGAACATTCATAAATTAATGTAGAATAGAAGCTTCAGTAAGAATAATAGCGGCCAATTATCCTCAGCCAGAAAGATGTTTTTGGCCAAAGAATAATTCACTGGGAATTCGCTGGCCGCTTGCCGCCGGTCGTTGACTCAAAGAGTCCGAATTTTTTCAAATATAAGCCATGGAACTTCTAGATTGGTCATACAGTTCTAATAGACTAAGCTAGCAATCAAGGTCCTTCTCCTTCAGTCCGGTTATGCAATTTTAACTTGATCGACTGGAAGTAATTCGACACCACTAGTATGAAGACAATTTTCGTCGCAGGAGTTCTGATACTCTGCATTGGAGTGGCTTGCTCAGGTAAAACAGACAAAGAGTGTGAGCTAACTTGTCAGGAGCTAAAGAGGTAACAATTTTTGTTTTCAGAGCGAGCATTTCCACAGAGGAGTTTAGCTGCAAGAGCTGCTGCACTATCAGCTGATGTAAGCCAACCTTACTGGTTTCTAGGAGCATCCCGAAAAGGTGGAAGTTCCATTCAAGCGATTCAGGTACCTGTGTCAGCTGGCGACTTTGCCTACGATAGTGATAACGATGATGATGATGAAAATAATAATGGACAACAGGCGGTATTTTCTCTCGTTCAGGACGATGACGATGATAGCGATGATGACCAGGCCAATGAGCAAAACGTTGAAAACGATGATGAAGACTCAGAAATGACTGGTAATATTATTGGGATTCTTTCATTAGATGAAGAAAGGGAAGTCGGCAATTATGAAAATGATGATGATGGCGAAGAATCTGGTATGGAAACTGCAATAATCCTGCCACGTTCGGCACTAAAGAATATCCCTGATGGAAGCGTTGTAGCCGTGGTTGACGATTCCGAGAGTACGGGTAGGGCTGTACGAAGGTATTATTACAGAAGACGCAGGGGTGGTGGTGGTGGCAAGCGAAGGAGACGAGGAGGAAATCGCCGTCGTCGTCGTGGAGGATACAGGAGAAGGAGGAGGCCTTCAATTCGTGTAATTCGACCTTCAGGAACCAGAGGCAACAGAGTTTCTAATCGAAGGAGGGGATCAAATGTGATCCGTCTTTAGATTAATGATTTGGACAATACGAAATTAATAAAAACGAACGGAATCTTATGACAAAATAGTTATTTTTACTTTTGCTACTCGGATTCACAATTTTCTTCATAAAACAAAGAGTAATTCCAATTTTTTCTAAGATAAATAAATTAATAGCTTAACCTCGTGAAGAACCACGGCTTAGTGACCTAAAAAACATTGATGTATGTCACCACTGACTCGCAAGAGTCAGTACCCATGTAAAACAAACTTTTTTAGGCAGCACAGACTGGGATTCAAGCCAGGCTTTAAGAATTTAAAGGTATAACTTTTCGAAGATTAGAAATGCAGAGTCATATCAAAATTAAGAGACTCGTTGATTACAACCAACATTTAAAAAACGTAGAACTTCTTTAACATATTTCTGAAAAGAACAGTTTCAAAAAATCATTGCCACAAAATTTGAAATACCATATTTTTAAGAGCTCTTAATTTTTCTATTTATTCAACAATTTACTACTTACTCAAAATTTCATTCCTTGGCTTACTAGTGTCCCTTTGATTCAAATTGTCAAAAAGCAACATGCCTAAGAAGGGACAGTTGTTGAAAACCTACATCAGGGGAACTAATTCATTTCTGAAAAGTAGACTAAACATAATGTTAATAATATTTATATAATTTTGTAGACAAATTGAAAAATGACAAAATAGTAGTAACATGCGGTGCTTTAAATAAATCACGACTAACATTATTTTAAAAGTCAACATACTAGATTTGGCCGTTTCAGGCATCGTGTTATCGGCTCATTGAGTCCGTAGTTTACTCTTTGAAATGTTTCAAAAATAAATTCCGTACTCGCACCTTTCTGGAAGGAGATTAATCAATTTGATAAGGAAGAATATCACAAATGAAAACTATCTCAAAGTATCGTCTTCGAGTTTTTGATTGTTAAGGGCCAAGAAGATTATATCTTGTACCGTATGAAGGCATTTGAATATTCTATTTTAATCTACATATATACTGCTATTCTTTTAAATCGTTTTTAATTAGAATGCAGAGAATAGTACGGGTTCCATATTACACAGCAATACTCAAGTACTGGTCTGACATAGTAATATAACGCATTTAGTGTAAAAAGGTCAGAAAATTCTTGGCCGAGATATTAAACCAAGTAAGGAGTTAGCTTTCGCTGCAATGAAGTCGACGTGGAGAGAAAAGGTTAGTTTCGGATCGAAGATGACTCCATGATCCTTTTTTGTGGAGACCATTTGAAGATTGACACCATTTATTGAATAAGACAAATTTGATAATTCAAAGCTACGACGAGAGATGATGTAATCACATTTAGAAATAGACACATTAATGTAACTGGTGTTAAGAACACCAGCTAACTAAAATAGATATCATCAACAAAACGAGGAAAAAGTAAAGGTCCAAGGTGGCTTCCTTGTGGAACGCCAGATGTCACAGATATTGGAAGTGTTAAAGACGAATTTATGGTGACGTATTGGCTTCGATCAACCAAATAAGATTCTGACCACAACAAAAAACTCGAATGAAAACCTAAAGCTGACAGTTTAGCTATTAAGATGCCTTGATTGACTCTATCGAAAGCTATCAGTTTCAGTAACATCAGATTGGAAACAATCTTCAAGGTTATAATGTGATCTCATTGCAAAGAATGGTTAGATGAGTTGCTGTCGATCTTCCAGAGACAAAACCATGTTGAAAGGGCGAAATGAGACCTTTGATTATAAAATTTGATTTTTTAGCTATTATCTTTTTGGTAACACTGGTTTGAATAGCTGACGCACGTTTCGTGTTTTGTTTCACTGTCAAACATCTTCAGTTTGGTTTATAATTTAACCATGAATCATCTTACAAAAACGAATAACGCTTGCAAATAATTGAATTTTATTATCAAATACGTGCTCTGTTAAGAAAGTTCATCGCGCAAAAAATTGTGTTCAGCGACGAAGTTCATTTTTGGCTCAATGGGTACGTAAATAAGCAGAATTGTCGATTTTGGAGTGAATATCAGCTAGAAGTATTGCAAGAGCTACCAATGCATCCAAAAAAAAAGTCACAGTTTGGTGAGGTTTATGGGCTGGTGTCATAATTGGACCGTACTTCTTCAAAGATGATGCGAATCGTAACGTAACTGTGAATGGTGAGCGCTACCGTGAGATGATATCCAACTTTTTTTTGCCCAAAATGCATGAGCTTGACTTGCATGACATGTGGTTTTAACAATAAGATGGTGCCACATGCCACATGCCACACATCACGCGCAACAATTGACTTATTGAGAGGCGAGTTCGGTGAACATTTTATTTCATGCTCGGGACCGGTCAATTGGCCGCCTAGATCGTGCGATTTAACGCCTTTAAACTATTTTTTGTGGAGCTATGTTAAAGCTCATGTCTATACAGACAAGCCCGCTTCAATTGAAGCATTGGAAGACAACATTGAAGCATTTATTCGTGAGTTACCGGCCGAAATGTTGGAAAGAGTATACCAAAATTGGACTAAGCGGATAGACCATTTGAGGCACAGTAAAGTTCAACATTTGCATGAAATAATCTTCAAACATTAAATTATATTGACCGCACTATCGATTCAAATAAAGATTTCATGCATTTTTCTAAATTGTATGTGTTTTTTTTTTTAACTTTTCTATAGCTTTTAAAAAATCACCCTTTAAAAGATAATTTATTATAAACAATTTTCTCAAATAACTTCGGAATCGTTGAAAAGCCATTATATCTCCAAAGACAAAAAAGCTTATGATCATCAAACAATTATTCAATAATATACTCGTATGTTAAATCAGCTCAATATCCTGACTTGCCATTTTCTCCATAGTGGTCGATTAACATAGATCTTCATTTGATTTCGGCAGAAAAACAAAGATGCTACATACCACATAAATGTTTTTCAGATGGAGAGGAAAGACCAAAAGGAAATAAGTACATTTCAGCATTAGGTGTTTGTCTTTGCTGTTTGTCTTTTTCCCATTTCACCTGTCAAATGCTTGTGTTCAGCATTCAACTCGGCCTGCTCAATTATTTTATTCTGAGTTTATAGAATGAGCTCAGAACACTTTAAGAATGCTAACTATAGCATCTTCGCCTGCTTTAGTGTTGCCACAATGTAACAAGTGGAACAAGAGCTTTACACTTCTTCTTTTCTTTATATGTTTCTTTAAGAAGTTAATTTAAATTTTATATTAGAGGTTTATGCAACTAATTGCAATATTCTTTATACATCAGTGAGATATTATACTTTTTACTTCATGCTGAATTATAAGCACCTTTTAGCTATATTTTTAAGACTACGAAAAAACACTTAGTACTTATCTAAAGGGACTTTTTCTTTAAGCGATTTTTCTTTACGAAAAAATTTCAGATTATTTAATATTTTCTACATCTCTTTATTCTTTTTACATGAACGAACTTTTTATTTATTTGGATAAATGCTGTTTAATTAATACAGCTTCATTAAACGTCAAATATCAAATGTCAAAAATGTGTTTGCATAAACATTATTAAACAAGTTTGCATAAACATTATTAACAGATTAGCCTTGTACAGACTTAGGAGCTACTTTTGAATGGAAACTCCCTTCATCGCCACTGAAATTGTAGCCGAATGTTTTAGAACGCCACAAAATTTTCGCGTTTTAAATGTAAGTTGTGTTTATAGATGCAAGTTCAAAACAGATTTTCGTTATATTTTGCGTTGGTAAGTAAAGAATGCTGTTAAAATTAAAATTAAGTTGAAATTTATCGTCAAATAATTACAATATACAATTTAAGAACACGGCATATAACATATTTCTGAACACGCCTAGTTCCAAAAGTCAAAATGACATTTTAGTTAGCCCTGTTCTATTCCCTCAAAAAATGCATCCGCAACAGCTTGTATGAAAGTTATGTGAGAAATTATAAAGCCATCTTTAAATTTAGTAAATGGTCAGAAAATTAAATACTGTCACATGCAATTTCATGCAATTTCAGCATTTCTTAAATAGTAGAAACTTTTTTAGGTCTAATAGCAAAACACAAGCCCTTTCTTTTGCAAACGATTATCATCAGTTCTTTTATCATTCACTGATTTCTAAGTCAAAAGTTCAAAAACGGGTCATTTGCCTATTAGAACCAAGCACACAACAAATTAGCATTAACAATAAAATATTTAATAACTATAATACTTGAGTGTATTTGGTCGTCATCTTCTTGGGAGTCGTCTCAATGGTAATTTATGCAAAAAGTTATCAAAATCATAATCATAAAATTGTGGCAAAATGTTAATTCAACTGAGGCGTTTCCCCGACAAAGTTATCAAAGTGATCTTGTCTTGTATATAAAAGCCTCACGTCAACTTTTGGTTATCAGAGTTCTTCAGCTATTGATCTAATCATATCTTACGGTTGAGAAAAAGATACAAAGATGCATATCCTTAAGATTTGTACCGCCGCAGTGTTGCTTTTAGCAGCAGCAATTATTATCGAAGCTGCACGTAAGTGTATTAAATAAATTCTTTCTTAGAATCAAATTTTAAACATTTATCAAATTTTATTTATTTCAGAAATTAGAGAAAATGCTAAATATAAGCTTTTCAGGAAAAATCCTTTGGTATCAGAAAAGTATGAAGATGTTGAGGAATCTGGAAGAATGGCAGATGAAATAATGGGCAAAATGTGGTCTATGTTTGGTAAGAAGTCTAAACCAATGATGATGGTTATGATGCCATCGACGCCCAACATTCCTCCAGTAGAACTTCCTGGAGACACTGATATAACTGACACTGTAGACGATATTACCGATGAGGCAGCTGATGCAGTTACTGATACTGCTGATACTGCTACTGATGCCGTCGATACCGCTACTAATGCCGCCAGAGAAGTGTTTCGTCTTAATAATTTAATCGCCGCTCTAGAAAATTTGGATAGTGACGACTTGGAAGACGATGATCAGATTATTTTTGAAATAGAAGATGGAAACTTTCGTGATGACGATGATGAAGATTCCTCAAATGACGATGATGATGATGATGAAAAGGAAACTGACGATTATTCGGTTGATTATGAAGCCAATAATGATGACGAAAGCTCTGAGGTTGAACAAAATCAATCAAACAAAGAATCATCTGTAGCCATCTCAGAGTCACATGTTTCTAAGAGTAAAGATTGTGGCCAATCTGACGATTCCGCTTCTGCCATTGGACGTGCCTCAAGACGTCAAGATGAGATCAAGCGTAAAAAGGAACTTAAACGACAAAAGTTGATTAAGAAATTGAAACGTCAACTTAAGCTTAAACGTAAGCAAGAATTGCTAGAAATCGCACGTGATCGTGAAATTAAACGCCAGAATGAAATTAAAAAGAGCAACAGAGCTAAACAGCAGAAACTTAAGCGTATCCAAAAGCTTAAAAGGAAAATTAACAGGCGTAGGCGTTTACAAAGGCGTCAACAACTACAACAACAACAAATGCAACAATCTAATAATAGAGTCTTAATGTACAGCCTTGCCTAATTGATTTTTGATGAAATAAAATGCCTTGATTTTGTTTAAACTGATAATTTTGTTTGATTTCTTTTTTTATGTCAAAGAAATACTTACTGTTATTGATATGTTGTTTTTCAGGAAAATACTTTCTCCATAAGCTCGCCTCCGTAAAAAACAAATCAACGTGGATGGTAGTGCCCAGCAAAATTCTTAGGCACTATTGCTTTCTTGCAGGCTAAAAGTCAGCTTATTTTTGACCTCCTGCACTCTAACTTCACAACCAATTACTATCTAAATCAGGGCGTGGTATCCACCTACTTTTACATAGAAAATAAAATTTAAAGTAACGCTTCAAAATAGTTCACGTAAAATACGTAAATCTTTCCTTAGGGGACGTACTTCAGTGTTCTATAAAAACTGCAGAAGACACCCCCCAAACCATCCAAGCTACCTCAGTCATGTAGCTCCTTCAATCTTGTTCTTGTAAGAATGATGTACACTGTACAGCTCTTAAGCCAACACATTGACATTGATATTTGAGACGTTGACATTGATTACAGGTTAATCAAAGGCAAACAAGAGATTCCAATTCAACGGTTCGTGGCATGAAACAATGCGGTTACCAAAAGTTTCTATCAAAAAATCATTTTTAAAGAAGTACGGACCTCCCCAATAGTCAGTTCTTGTGGATAATACGATGTCTCAATATTAACTCGAGGATTATTAACTCGGCAGTTTTGTTTATTGACGTATCAGTCGCTTATGAAATTTGGGATCAACAGTAATCTTGTTTTGGGCCCATTAACCGAAAAAACAACCAGCTAGATGATCCATAGACCATACATAACATGATGACACACTTCCGATAGAAGTGATAGAAGTTTCCTTGCTGTTCTCAGGAAAATGCGAAGCCAATACTATACGAACGATACGATTTGAAATTGGACAACAAACTAAGTGTTCAAATGTTAAGATGGCTAAGGCACGTGGACCGAACGAACATCGAAGTTCCAACCCTTAAGGTATTCAAAACTAAATTGAATAAGAAACGAAAACAGACTTTATTTCCAGCTACCGAAATCTATTACTTGAGGCCCAGGAGCAGTCAAATTTTCTTTTTGAACACTTTCTTTCTTTATTTTTTTTTAACTGTGTATAATTTTAATAGAATCATTTAGCAGGCTTGTGAAAGAATGCAATCTTTTGGGAATGCAATCATTTGTTGAATTCAACTTAAAGATTGCATTCATTGAATTCTTCTAAAATTATTGACTTCAAATATTGTAATCACCAATCATTTTACCTTAAAAAGATTGTAATCATTTTTTTTTCAATCAATTGACTGTAATCAATTAATTGCAATCATTTAAGGCTTCATGCATCCCTTGCATTCACTTGAAATCCTTGAATACTTTTAAAGTCTTTAAATTATTTCAAAGATTCGCATTTTTAAAGGAAGTTATTGTAGAAAAAAAATGATGAAAATTTGAAGTCCCAATCTTTAAATGAATGCAGTCTTTAGGTTGAAGTCATAAAAGAGTGCATTCCCGAAATGATTGCATTCTCTTTCAAGCCTGCTAAATGGTTCTATTCACATGCTACACAGTTACAAAAATACATAGTTAAATATTCAAAAGACACTTCTGTCATTACTCAATTACCACCAGCAAAAAGCCATAAGTTCAAAAAGAAAATCAACCTCAGAAATAACAAGATTTCTTATAGCCCATTCACCATTATATGACTCTGTCTTCATCTCCATCGCAACTATCATCGCACTTGTGTAGTCAATTTGGCATCACAATTGACCCATATCGTCTTCGTCGTGTGATACAAGTTCTCCCCCCCGGGCTATATAGGACTAAGTCAATTTTACCAATCATCCAAATCGACAATTTACGCACATAGCTCTATACTACTTATCGTACATACGACGACAACGACGACGACGACGAGATGCGGGAAGAATAATTCGCAATCGTAATCTCATTAGAAGAAGCGTAAGCTATTCAACCATCTTCATCTGATATTTATGCCCCGCAGCTAGGACACTTTTTTCGAGTTCTTTTTGGTCATCGAAATCTTCATTTATTTTGGAGGAGGCACGAATTTAGCAAAGTTTTGGGGCTAAAGAGCAAATAAGTTACGGTAATTGACTTTTGGTTCTTGTGGTTTCGGACACTCATGCTCATATTAGAAGACGAGGCTTTAGAATTGTGTATAAAAAGGGGTTTGTCGACTCGTATCGATGCATTACACTCTAATTGCTTAAAGAACATTACCATCCAGCAACAATATGAAGTCCCACATTGTTTTGGCTTTGACTTTGATGGCTTTAGGGTCCTTGGCTGAGAAATCAAAAGGTAAATCATAAAATACTCCCATGATGACTAGTTTCTAAATCAAACTGCTGTTTTGTTTTATAGGACGAAAATCCTTTCTAATACCCTCGAATTCAAAGCTTAGGCAAATAGATATCGAACATTTGCTGCAGAACCAGAATGGCTACGAGCAAGATGACGACTTTGAAGATTCATTAGGTGGAAATATTGAATCGGACACCATGGCTGCGGCACCACCAGCTAAAGGCCTGAGACCTGATTCATCCAGTGGTAGATTGTTCTTCAAGAAATTCTTCCTCATGGGGAAGCAAAATCCAACACCACAATTCATAATCATCACCCAGAACCCTGGACTTCCGACGACTCCGCCTTTGACTGAAACTGAGCCAACTTCGGTTTCTTTGAATTTCACCGGTACCGCGATCACAAGTCCCGTCGACGAGAGAGATTTCTCGGACGATTATATCAATGGCGAGGATGATTTCTACGAGGATGACATCGAAGATGAAAACCCTAACGCTAAAAAGAAGCAATACACCAACTACAAGCTGGTCAAGGGCAAGGCCGCTAACAACAACAACAACAACAACCAAAACTATCAGCAAGGACTTCGAATTGTGGTTCCATCAAAATATTTGCGCAATTTCCAAAACAAACGGAACTCAATCGCCATGAATCCCTCAGCCACATACAATGGCGGCAGCGGCGGTGGGGCTAAAGTCAAAAAGTATCTTTTGAGCAACAATGGTAATGGAAATGTCAAGAGGAAGCGAACCAACAGGAAACCAGTGCGTCGATTTATTGTTAAACAGAATTAAGTCTTTTGGATTATATCGATAAAAAGCACTTGAGGAGACAGTATGTAGTTGAAGGACTTCATAGTTTGTTCATTTATGAGAGATAAATACAAAAAGAAATGTTTACGAATTAATTTGTTGTTTTCTTGTTTGTTTGTTTGTTTAGCTTTGGTGGGATGTGGATTATATTTGTTCTAGAGGTTTTAAAGTTTAAAAAGTTCACTCGACTTCCTTGATCTATTTTATTTTGTCAGATTTTTTAAGTTAAACCGCCAACGGCTGCTGCCACAAAGTTTCTATAAAAATTTTGGTTTTCATCATTGAAAAATATGCTTCGAGACTTAATGGCTCTCTCTCTCTCCAACTCTGCCCATAAATTCTTGATTTCAATATGAAAATGCATGCTACCAACCAAGAAATTTTGTTTCAAAGACAAACATTTTCAATGATAGCTATAATCGGCGGCGTGTCAAAAAGTTTCCAATGATTGGTTTCAATGATAGCTATAACGGCCCCTAAATAATTATTTAAGATAGAAACATTGATAAAACGGATTTCTAAATATTATAATCTTGAACATAATTTTATTGTATATATTAATAAAATATAATTCCCAGTATATTTCCGCTGTGGATATAAGTGAAATAATCATCAATTGTATCTTCAATATTGGCTTTTAATGCTTCAAGAGTTGCAAGTTTGTCTTCATAAGGCAATGACTTAACAAAGCCCAATACAAAAGTAATGGAAAAGCGTTAAGTCAGTGGAATGAGGGTACCAGTTATCAGGACGACTTCTGCAAATGTATAGTTTTCACCAAATTGATTTTGCAATAAATTAATGGTTAAACGCATTGTGTGACAAGTTCCGCTGTTTTTTTAAAACAAAAATTATCATGGATACGTAACTGATAAATTTTTGGAAACCAAACTTAGTCACAATCTCACGGAAGCTCCTTCCTCATACTGAAAGCCCCGATGATGCCGCTAGTGTGTGAGCCGCACCAAACATTCAGTTTTAACGGATGCAACATGGATTCGTTAAGGCTTTGAAGATTTTCGTAGTATTGACAAAGTAAGCTTCCAACATTTGAAACCGTTGTTCTGGCGTTAAGAGATTCATGATAAATAATCGACAAAACCATAATGACCACAATCAACACAGTTTGACATTCTAAGGCCACATTTCTTTGAGCAATCGACGTCCAAACCGTTTTCATTAAAATGTTTATTTACGCTATAAGACGGATATTCTGATTTATAGTTTCAATACAATTATTTAAAACTTTTTGGGAAGATGTTCAATTACAAATGTGAGGGTCGTTTTAGATAAATTCTCAAGATATTCATAATGGCACATATGTGAAAGATTACAAGTTCTGGAAAAGCTAGAAGAGTGAACTATTGGAAGGTACGGAGAAATCCACATTTTCGGCAGTCACCTTTTTCATTTTGACCAAAATTTCGATTTCGATCTTCGCACAAGTAGAATGCTTATCCTTATGCAGGATTCATTTTTACTTGCGACATATAGGAACTATATGGCAAGTTTTGCATTCGTGCAAAATTTTGTCTGTCTGTCCACGCTCCTACAGCCTAAACCATTGGGCCGATTGAGTTCAAACTTTGAAGTTAAGGTTTTGAGCAGATTCGCGTTAGGCGTTTTTTTCATTTTTTTTTTTAAGATCAAAACTAACAGTGGACCCCATACAATTTTTTTGGTCAAGAAACGATAATTCGAATTTTCTCAAAAACAAACCGATAGATTTTTTTTAATTTTCTCTAAAATTTTATTTTCTAACTTGGCTTCCTTTAATAAGAAAAACATAATTTTGTATTGCTCAGGAAAGGTACCGCTCATAGAACCGTTATTTTGTTTTTTAATTTTCTTAGCAACTTATGTACTGATTTCAATAATTTTTTTTGTGAATAACCCTCATATTGCTTTAACAATATTTGATTACCAAAAGTGCAATTTGTTTTTGTTTGGATTTTTAAAAAAATATTGAATTTTTTTTTTCAAAATTTGATATCTCAAAAACGGGTTAATATTTTTTTACGAAATTCAAATGTAGAGCGTATATTTACAATCACTAAACAACTGCATACCAAAAATATTTTTAGAACAAAATTGAAAAATTTTATATATACAAAATTAATTTAAAAAAAACCGCTCTAATGATTTTCGAAAAAAATTTTTGAAAAATCAAGGGCTTTTTTATTTATAAAATGGCATTTAAATTTTTGAAGACAAACTTATTTTTCAGGTAAAATTTTGAATCTTAAATTAGTTTTTTTTAAAAATTATTTTAACTGTATTGAATGTAACCCCCTCCCAAAAAAATTGAAAAATGGAGGTTTTTTCGACAAATCAAATGACATTTATACCTTTGAAGACAAACTTATTTTACAGGTATATTTTTAAATCTTATATACATAGATACTTTTTTAAACAGACTCTTTGAAACCAGGAGCAAGTTCGTGCGACCCAGTCGTGCATTTTATTTGCTTAAGTTTTTGAATTCCATCTTATTTTAATAACAAATTAAGTGTTTTTAAAATTTTGTTTTTTTAATTATTTTTACTCATCATAATCACTATAGTAATCATCAATACCAACTTTCCTTAAAAATATTAAATTCTTACACCGATTTATTATTATGTCTCTTGAGAGAAAATAATCCGGTTTATCATCCAAAAATTCAATATCTAAATTTTCTAAACTCGGCGAAGATGTTCTTCTAATAGCACGATTACCATCGTTATCAGCTGACCGCAGTTTTACGACTTTATTAAAACTCCTTACAATCTGTTTCAAATAACGTTGCGGTACTTTGAGTTGACGATTAACGTATCGCCGAAGCTTCTTCCATTCACGATTACTCAAGACTTTCGGGTCATTTTCTGCACTTTCTTGATCTCCAGAGTCTTCATCATAGCCAACTTCTGAATTGATAATGGGCTCATCATCAACCAATAATATCTGGTAACTCTGCAAATCTATTGAAGGTGTGCTAGATGGAGTAATACTGGGCGCCAAATCTTCATCAATAACTCCTAGTCTTACGACTCCAGCTGTATCCAAATAAATGCATGTGGTTAAAAAATAAACTTGCAAACAGAATTCCAATACAAACCTTTCACGAATGATGCAAGAGCCAGAACTCGTATAAGAAATTCAACAGCTAAAAACATACTGTAACTCAACTTGAGTACTCCAAGCACAATGAACCCTATCCAGAGTAAACGGTTAATTGAAAATCTAAGCCTTGAAGCAGTTCTTCTTATACGAGAACGAGTGGATATGAACCACATCAATAGCCCTCCGGGCCAATAATATTCGCACCGCATTCAACCCATCATCTGATGGTTGTCATGTTCTGTAACGAGAATCACCCGTCCCGTATGTACAGTGTACACTTCTCTCAACACCTTCTCGTTGGTGTTGGAGTTGGCGTTGTTGGTTCTATTTGTGTGAATGTGCCTGTGCCTGTGCATTGTGTTTGTCCCAATCCAAAACGTCAGAAAATGGGCACAACGCTCTTTGAAGAGTGCTAGCAAAATGAGTGCCTCTGGCTATAAACTCAGAACACTTATGGCCATCGGGAGGGAGGCCTTTGTATCTTCTTTATTGTAAAAGTAATGGAAGCGTGCGTCTTCATGTGCCTGATGGTGTTTGGAGCTTGGTTTGGTGGCATAAGTCTCAAAAGGAAATAATATAGGCTACAGTAAGGCCCCATCTTTCTGGTTTGGTTTGGAAAGTCTTTTGAAAGTCAGCAATAGCACTCGTATTTGGAACACATGATGATGTGATGGTTCCATATACATATCCAATTGTTCCCTATCTCTATCCTAAGCAAGGAGCTACAAAAGTAAGTTCAAGATACCAGAGTAATATGAGGACGAGTACAAGTATACATGACATTCATTTGTTAGACCGGGTTGTTCCTTATTCCACCTTAATTGACAGATTTACGTGTCCCTTAGAGGAGTTAAGCATTCTCTTCTCTACAATCCTGTGCACTGGATTTTTGTTTCCAAGAACATAATAATAACCATAATCATAATCATAATCATTATGAGTTCCGGAGTCATCTTGTGCTCTGCGCGCCCATCTCTAAACGACGACGATGACGTCTCAAGAAGGATATAACTTTATTCCACTGTTTTCGAAGAAAAATGATGCAAGGATCGAGGGTGTATAGAAAATCATTTCACCCTCCTTAGAACGCGCTGGCTGTGTCGTGGTTGGTTGGATTATTATTATTATCATTTTTTTCCAATTCTGATTCAGTTTTGTTGCTGAATTCCAGAAGTTTTCAGGATATCATTTTGTTTGCAGAGATTCTTACAAGGACGATGACTATGATGATGACGACTTCACGACGAGTGTGACTGTCAATCCAATTATATTGAATAATTGAAACGTTGCAACTACTGTGCCGTGCCGTGCCGTGCCTGTGCGAAATACCTTGCGATGAAACGTGCAATTTGCACCGAATTCAAAATAAAGGAAACAGGAAGGTATTCTGTATAATACCTGCCTACCTCCGTTGTTGCAAGGATGCACAACTTACAGATACAGTGTTATTCATGAACACCGGTATCATCGTTGGGAGTTTTATTTTATTTTGATGTCCTTTTTTTATTGCGGTATAAAATATAATATAGAGTCGAGTGATTTCCGTTTTCGTTTTTGTTATTTGTTTTTTTTAAATACTTTTATCGATTTTTAGTGAGTAAAAAATGATGTATGGTACATGTGCTTGAAATGCGTAGGGAAACATGAATTCCGGATTGGTGGAATAAGTTATGACGTTTTATGACAATCACAATTTATTTTAAATATATATAAGTTCATGTGGTGCATATGTGGACTTATGGAAAAAATGTTAGCTATGTAGTCTTGAACTGAATATGATACCTATACAAAGGAAAATTGGTAGCTTTTCTAACTTCCAAAAAAAAACTTCTCATTTTTCTACAATTTTACTCACGAATGCTTTGTGAATAGAAAATGGAAAGTTCCCTTTCAAACATGTTTATTATTTTTGAAAAAAAAAAAATATTAAATGAAATACACGACGAATTATGATTTGAAGGATGTTTTTGAAATAAAACTGAAACATTTCAATCAAGTAATTTCATTTTAGAAAGTAAAATAGAAAACTGTTATTGGAAGATTGAATTAAAACATATTTTCGAGTTAACGCGAATGATGTTTATAGCTCTGTTTTTAATATATAGTTTCCTGGAAGCCTGCTCACAATCTGAAATTAAAACCTTGGATTGGATCTCTTTGTATGATCTGAAACTTATTGAACTAAAAATCAAACTGGCTGATAATCAGCGTTACCTTTAAGAATTTCCAGTCCAGTAAAATTCCAAAACAAAGTCAAATTGCAATGATTTTTAAAAAGGTGTGTAACGGAGTACCTTTGTTCAAAACCATAATATCACAGGGTTGGAAATCTCAAAAACAATAAGCAGCTTAGCTTAAGCAATTCTGGCTCGAGTGGTTATGATGAAATTTCAAATCTAATCTTGAAAAAAAACCGCATTAAATCATGTTGATATTTTGATTTATATTTTTAAATTGACTGTTTTCGAAGGAATTTTCAAAGAAAAATACAAATGTGCATACGTCTTACATCTTTTCAAAAATGGGAACGAAAAAGATGAAAACAATTAAAGGCCTATTTTTTCTATATCAAAATTTGTTATAATTCTGAACTATCTCAAATATATACATTTTTACAACGATTCTCTATTTGGTTTTAGGACGTTTCTACTATTGAAACGCTAAGATGACAAAAAATTCTGTGCTGGAATCTTTGTCAATATTACTAAAGTCTTTAATAATCTAGATCACGATATGCTTATAGATAAGTTATATCTTGCTGATTTAAGTTGTTTTATGTGGTGTTGACTTTCTTCTTATCTCAAGGATAGGTCTTAGAAATTTAGAATAAATGGTCATTTAAGTGATTCTTTGCCTATTAATAAGGAAGTTCCTCAAGGTTCAGTCCTTCGGCCTTTCCATTTTCTTTTATTCCTCAAATAATTATTCTCTTAAAGGCTCAAAGAAAACCTAACAGCTTTTTCGTATTATCTAAGGATTTATTCTTCGAGCGCTATTCATTTTCTTCCTGATATTAAGAATGATATTCGACTTTCCTACCATCGTAATAATCATATTTGGTCAAAATATCGTGTTTGAAATGTTTTACGAATGCATTACTTGCATTCTTTTAAAACTTAAATTAGTGACGCAATATTATAACAAATGATAAGAGGTTACTGTTTCATATTCCATATTTCATATATTTTATTGAACAGGTTATACTGTAAGATACATTATCTTTTAAAATAGTATAAACTTAATTATTATATTATGTGTTGTGTATATTTGTTTGTGAATTTTCAAAATGAAAATTAAATTAAATTGTATGTATGTATGTGAACAGTTTTAAAAAAAGTTTAATTTAAATTAAAGTTTTTGTAAACATTAAACCTAAGTTTTTGGCTGAATCGACAAACTCAATTTGTTTATTATTTAAAATTATCACTGGAAAATAAGACGTGTCGATGGCTTTTCTTGAAATTACCAAACATTTTGATTTTACTGGATTGAGACAAAGTCCATTTTTCTCTGACTAAGAAAAAATATTGGCAAGGTCTTCGTTGACTTCAACGGCAGCGTTTTCAATCAATCCTAAAGGAAAGCAGAAGAGTTTGCAATAACTGCCTGAGATCGTAAATGCAGATAAGAATGAACTAGACTTGCTGAAGAAGTAGAAAAATTAAATTGATTTGTCAGTTTACTAAACAGTATTTAATGATTGGCCGTATCAAATGCTTTTGAAAAATCAAGGAGAACTAAAAAGGTGACATTGTCGCTATCAACAGCTTGTCTGATGTTTTCTACAACGTTAATGAGAGTTGTGCTGCAGCTGTGCTTAGGACGAAAGCCAGATTGGTTAACACAAAGCAGATTGTTCTCAGTTAGGTAATTCCTTATCTGACCATTCATAATTCTCTCTAAAACCTTGGAAAGAAATGTTAAAATCGCAATTGGTCGAAACTAACGTTCGTTTTTTGGAATTGGAATAATTTTTGCTTGTTTCCAAGCTGATGGAAAATCATTCGACATTAATATTGTATTGTAAAGATGTGTTAAGTATCTTAGAATGTAGGGTAGTATAGCTTTAACAAAGACTGGATGAATTTCATCTATTCCAATAGAATTTGATTTTATATTAATGCAACTCTCTAAGACGTCAGCTTCAGTTACCTGCGAGAAACTAAAACAATTGGAATTGGAAACTTTCTAAATATTTGGCAGTTTTCAAACTTTTCCAAAATCTCTATCAATAATTATTGAAAAACTAAAGCTTTTTTTCAAAAACGGTACAAACAATACGTCCGAAAATTGACAGTTTGTAAACAATATATATAACGAACAAACCAAAATATTTCAAAGGGACTAATGAGTTTGAAATGTTAGATATTTAGAAGCTAAATGAATTTAGGAAATTACTGAAAATTTAAGTAGCTACATTGTGATTTTATCTACACTAATAATATAATATAATAATATTGTAAAGAGGAAAGATTTGTATTTTTGTATGTAACGAATAAACTCAAAAAGTACTGGACAGATTTTAATAATTCTTTTTTCATTAGAAAGCTACCTAATCACTGAGTAACATAGGCTATATTTAGTACTAGATTACTATAGAAATCTTTAGAAATTCCTATTAAAACCAACCGAAGGTGTAAAAAAATTAGCCATAAAATGTCTTTCATCGCATACGCTGCGAAGAGTATTAACGATAGGACAAACAAATATTTTCTAATGAAGTGATTTATGGTCGTTTTAATTAGCATGCTTATAACTTAAATATCTGTACCTATTTATGTCTACCCGTGCGAAGCCGGGACGGGCCGCTAGTATATATATACATATACTTAAATAGTTTCAAGTTAGTAAAATCATGTTTTATAATTGAGTAACTTAGTTTTAATAATTCACTAAATCGTTAAAAATTGTCAATTGTATCAATTTAAGCTGGACTTAAATTCTATAAAAAGCTAAACGAAAGTGAATTTTTTAAAAACGAGATCAACTTTGCGATAACGAAATTGTAAGATTCTGTAACGCATGCGATGGAGGATGGAGCAAATCGTTCGCACAATTGGAAAAATTCGTTCGTTATTTCCTTAAAGAATGTTACCCCTATTGAAGAGTGTTTGATCAACAATTTTGAACTTCTTAGAGACCAACACATGGGACAGTTTTGCTCTCGATGTTTTTTTTAATCACGTAAAAATTTACATATTTGAGTCTCATATTGAAATTAAAAACGTTAAAAAAAGTTAAAAAAAGTTAGCGATTGAACGAAATGTCATTAAAAACGTTTGCTTTGTTTTTTCTATAGCGACATTATACGAGAATAAAGGGTTTTCACAATTAATGAAAAATTGAGCGCAATAACATCTATTTAAACAGTTATTGTAATCGGTCCGATTTATCAAATTGAAAATTATGACATTTCTCGACGTTTCAAGGTCCAAAGAGTCTAAATAAAAGATTTTAAGAGAGATGTCTGTGAGTGCGTGTGTATACGTACGTTCGTACGTCCGTACGTTCGCGAAGTTTTTTGGTCATCCATAGCTCAAGAACCAGTAGAGATATCGATTTCAAACTTATTTTTTATACAGATAATGGGTAGGTGTTTTTTTACCATTATGGTAAAAAAATTGCTATTAGCAATTTAAAAAAAGGATAAACATCTTGGCTAACCCAAAATATCTCACGAACCAATAACGATAGAGACTTGAATTAAATTTTATTTTATATACTGTAACGTGATATCAAAGTATATTTTTGGAAAACATCCAATTAACGGTTATTTTTTATAAATGTGTCCCCTTGAATAGCTATTTTACGGAAAAAAAAAACTGATTTTATCTCCAAAATAATTTATTGTAAGGAAAAATAACGTATTGACATATTGTTCGCTCAAAAAATTATCTTAAAATAAAATAGAAAACTGTTATTGGAAGATTGAATTAAAACATATTTTCGAGTTAACGCGAATGATGTTTATAGCTCTGTTTTTAATATATAGTTTCCTGGAAGCCTGCTCACAATCTGAAATTAAAACCTTGGATTGGATCTCTTTGTATGATCTGAAACTTATTGAACTAAAAATCAAACTGGCTGATAATCAGCGTTACCTTTAAGAATTTCCAGTCCAGTAAAATTCCAAAACAAAGTCAAATTGCAATGATTTTTAAAAAGGTGTGTAACGGAGTACCTTTGTTCAAAACCATAATATCACAGGGTTGGAAATCTCAAAAACAATAAGCAGCTTAGCTTAAGCAATTCTGGCTCGAGTGGTTATGATGAAATTTCAAATCTAATCTTGAAAAAAAACCGCATTAAATCATGTTGATATTTTGATTTATATTTTTAAATTGACTGTTTTCGAAGGAATTTTCAAAGAAAAATACAAATGTGCATACGTCTTACATCTTTTCAAAAATGGGAACGAAAAAGATGAAAACAATTAAAGGCCTATTTTTTCTATATCAAAATTTGTTATAATTCTGAACTATCTCAAATATATACATTTTTACAACGATTCTCTATTTGGTTTTAGGACGTTTCTACTATTGAAACGCTAAGATGACAAAAAATTCTGTGCTGGAATCTTTGTCAATATTACTAAAGTCTTTAATAATCTAGATCACGATATGCTTATAGATAAGTTATATCTTGCTGATTTAAGTTGTTTTATGTGGTGTTGACTTTCTTCTTATCTCAAGGATAGGTCTTAGAAATTTAGAATAAATGGTCATTTAAGTGATTCTTTGCCTATTAATAAGGAAGTTCCTCAAGGTTCAGTCCTTCGGCCTTTCCATTTTCTTTTATTCCTCAAATAATTATTCTCTTAAAGGCTCAAAGAAAACCTAACAGCTTTTTCGTATTATCTAAGGATTTATTCTTCGAGCGCTATTCATTTTCTTCCTGATATTAAGAATGATATTCGACTTTCCTACCATCGTAATAATCATATTTGGTCAAAATATCGTGTTTGAAATGTTTTACGAATGCATTACTTGCATTCTTTTAAAACTTAAATTAGTGACGCAATATTATAACAAATGATAAGAGGTTACTGTTTCATATTCCATATTTCATATATTTTATTGAACAGGTTATACTGTAAGATACATTATCTTTTAAAATAGTATAAACTTAATTATTATATTATGTGTTGTGTATATTTGTTTGTGAATTTTCAAAATGAAAATTAAATTAAATTGTATGTATGTATGTGAACAGTTTTAAAAAAAGTTTAATTTAAATTAAAGTTTTTGTAAACATTAAACCTAAGTTTTTGGCTGAATCGACAAACTCAATTTGTTTATTATTTAAAATTATCACTGGAAAATAAGACGTGTCGATGGCTTTTCTTGAAATTACCAAACATTTTGATTTTACTGGATTGAGACAAAGTCCATTTTTCTCTGACTAAGAAAAAATATTGGCAAGGTCTTCGTTGACTTCAACGGCAGCGTTTTCAATCAATCCTAAAGGAAAGCAGAAGAGTTTGCAATAACTGCCTGAGATCGTAAATGCAGATAAGAATGAACTAGACTTGCTGAAGAAGTAGAAAAATTAAATTGATTTGTCAGTTTACTAAACAGTATTTAATGATTGGCCGTATCAAATGCTTTTGAAAAATCAAGGAGAACTAAAAAGGTGACATTGTCGCTATCAACAGCTTGTCTGATGTTTTCTACAACGTTAATGAGAGTTGTGCTGCAGCTGTGCTTAGGACGAAAGCCAGATTGGTTAACACAAAGCAGATTGTTCTCAGTTAGGTAATTCCTTATCTGACCATTCATAATTCTCTCTAAAACCTTGGAAAGAAATGTTAAAATCGCAATTGGTCGAAACTAACGTTCGTTTTTTGGAATTGGAATAATTTTTGCTTGTTTCCAAGCTGATGGAAAATCATTCGACATTAATATTGTATTGTAAAGATGTGTTAAGTATCTTAGAATGTAGGGTAGTATAGCTTTAACAAAGACTGGATGAATTTCATCTATTCCAATAGAATTTGATTTTATATTAATGCAACTCTCTAAGACGTCAGCTTCAGTTACCTGCGAGAAACTAAAACAATTGGAATTGGAAACTTTCTAAATATTTGGCAGTTTTCAAACTTTTCCAAAATCTCTATCAATAATTATTGAAAAACTAAAGCTTTTTTTCAAAAACGGTACAAACAATACGTCCGAAAATTGACAGTTTGTAAACAATATATATAACGAACAAACCAAAATATTTCAAAGGGACTAATGAGTTTGAAATGTTAGATATTTAGAAGCTAAATGAATTTAGGAAATTACTGAAAATTTAAGTAGCTACATTGTGATTTTATCTACACTAATAATATAATATAATAATATTGTAAAGAGGAAAGATTTGTATTTTTGTATGTAACGAATAAACTCAAAAAGTACTGGACAGATTTTAATAATTCTTTTTTCATTAGAAAGCTACCTAATCACTGAGTAACATAGGCTATATTTAGTACTAGATTACTATAGAAATCTTTAGAAATTCCTATTAAAACCAACCGAAGGTGTAAAAAAATTAGCCATAAAATGTCTTTCATCGCATACGCTGCGAAGAGTATTAACGATAGGACAAACAAATATTTTCTAATGAAGTGATTTATGGTCGTTTTAATTAGCATGCTTATAACTTAAATATCTGTACCTATTTATGTCTACCCGTGCGAAGCCGGGACGGGCCGCTAGTATATATATACATATACTTAAATAGTTTCAAGTTAGTAAAATCATGTTTTATAATTGAGTAACTTAGTTTTAATAATTCACTAAATCGTTAAAAATTGTCAATTGTATCAATTTAAGCTGGACTTAAATTCTATAAAAAGCTAAACGAAAGTGAATTTTTTAAAAACGAGATCAACTTTGCGATAACGAAATTGTAAGATTCTGTAACGCATGCGATGGAGGATGGAGCAAATCGTTCGCACAATTGGAAAAATTCGTTCGTTATTTCCTTAAAGAATGTTACCCCTATTGAAGAGTGTTTGATCAACAATTTTGAACTTCTTAGAGACCAACACATGGGACAGTTTTGCTCTCGATGTTTTTTTTAATCACGTAAAAATTTACATATTTGAGTCTCATATTGAAATTAAAAACGTTAAAAAAAGTTAAAAAAAGTTAGCGATTGAACGAAATGTCATTAAAAACGTTTGCTTTGTTTTTTCTATAGCGACATTATACGAGAATAAAGGGTTTTCACAATTAATGAAAAATTGAGCGCAATAACATCTATTTAAACAGTTATTGTAATCGGTCCGATTTATCAAATTGAAAATTATGACATTTCTCGACGTTTCAAGGTCCAAAGAGTCTAAATAAAAGATTTTAAGAGAGATGTCTGTGAGTGCGTGTGTATACGTACGTTCGTACGTCCGTACGTTCGCGAAGTTTTTTGGTCATCCATAGCTCAAGAACCAGTAGAGATATCGATTTCAAACTTATTTTTTATACAGATAATGGGTAGGTGTTTTTTTACCATTATGGTAAAAAAATTGCTATTAGCAATTTAAAAAAAGGATAAACATCTTGGCTAACCCAAAATATCTCACGAACCAATAACGATAGAGACTTGAATTAAATTTTATTTTATATACTGTAACGTGATATCAAAGTATATTTTTGGAAAACATCCAATTAACGGTTATTTTTTATAAATGTGTCCCCTTGAATAGCTATTTTACGGAAAAAAAAAACTGATTTTATCTCCAAAATAATTTATTGTAAGGAAAAATAACGTATTGACATATTGTTCGCTCAAAAAATTATCTTTTTTAACCAAAAAGAACAAAGGAAAACTCTGTATATAAAAAAATGAAACAACCACCTTGAAAGTTTGAATGTAAGTATTTATTTTCTTCTTTTTCCACCTTGACTTCACCTTCACATTTATGTACAATCAGGTACTAGATTTTGTTTATATCGACGGCTGAAGCGGCGCGTTTATTGACGCCAAAGTTCATTGGCTGCATTCAACATTCTCCCCCCACAGTGCACAAGGTAAACGATCTGGTAACTTTCCTTCATATTATTGGGTCTCTCACATGAAATAGAGAATTTTGATTAATAAATTTGTATAACAAAAAAAATTATTTATAAAATTCAACATGCAACTTAAATTATGTTATTAGCGCCATCTATGTGGGGGATGCATAACTAACGATCGTCGACGCGCATCCTTAAGTTTTCTTGTTGATGAAAGTTCGAGTCTCGAGTCTCGAACTCTCAACCTCATTCAACTTCGTTTTACATATTGTACTCTTATGATAAATGGCGGGCGTATATTTTGTTTTGTTTTAATTTTCGCGATTTGTTTTAATAGTTTTAATGAATATTAATTGTGTTGTAGTGCTAAATGTGTATATTTAATGTGATTTTATTTATTGAAAATTTAGTGATTTTATGTGTTGATTGTAACCTTTTGTGTAGTTTTAGTTTTATTCATATGTATATTATTTGTTATAGTGTTGTTTTTGTAATTTAGAAGTAGTTTATCAAGATGTGTATTAATTGATGATATGTAGTATGTTATTGATGTGCTGTTTAGAATTTAACCTTAATGATTTTTCTTAAATTCATTAATGATATTCCTTTTTATTTTCAGTTTTTTTTGTTTTCTTTCAAGATGGGATTTGGTTTTTAGGTGAGTAGGTATTTAATTTAATTTAATTGTGGGTACTTTATTAATTTATTTTATTATTTTTTTTTCAGATTAATGAATATAGTTGCCACCTATGGCATATTAAATTTCATGTTTCATGTGAGTTTTCGATTGTTTTGAATTCATTTTATTATTTAAGATTTAAAATTTTTTTTTTTTACGTAGTGTTTTTATTTTTTTTGTTACTATTTTTTCTTTTTAGATTATAAGATTTTATTCCAATTTTATTTTAGGTTTTGTTTGACATTTTTAATTTAGTTCCAATTCAGTTTTTAGCTGTTTTTTTTTATAGTTTAATCTTGTTTTCAATTTAGGTGTTTTATTGAAATTTTAATTAAAGTTCTTGACGAACATTATAATATTAGCTCTTCTTTCAAAATTTTAAATTGTTGAAATTTGTATATGTTTATACAATTTGATATGTGTAGGTGTATATAAATGTGTATGTGTGGTATATGTTTGATTATATTTGTATGTGTGGGATATATGTTTGATTAGGTGTGTATATGTTGTGTATATTTGATTATATAATAGATTATGGGTTTGTGTGGTTTGATTAAGTACGTGGTATATGTATATTTTGTGTATGTGTGTGTGTACGCACGGGTGTGTATATGTGTATGTGTGTGTGAGTTGGTGTGGGTGTGTGTATGTGTACGCACGGGTGTGTATATGTGTATGTGTGTGTGAGTGGGTTTCAATTATAGTAGCCTTTCTATCTTTAATTTGATGAGCGAGTATTCCATAGATGAAATTTAATTTTTATATTTTAATTCTCAATGAGAATTTGGTTAGCTTGTGGACTGTATTAATTTTTAAATTGTTTTACGATTATGGTATTTGAGCGTGTGTGTGTGTGTGTGTGTGTGTGTGGGTGTGGGTGTTTTTAAATGAACGTTCTTTGGGTTTTAAATTAGTGTCTTTTCTCCATTGGTATCGTTGGATGGTAGCGGACATATTTTGGTGATAGGCCTTTTAAATTCTGAGTTTTGTGTTCGCACCTTTACTACGCGGATGAGATCATCTTGTCCTGGATATGTTTCGATAATTCTTGCCATCGACCATTTCGATGGTGGAAGTCGTTCATCTTTTAGTAACACGAGATCTCCGATACTTGGTTGTTTTTCGGTTTTCAGCCACTTCGGCCGATTTTGAAGCCTTGTAAGATATTCGCCGCTCCATTCCTTCCAGAAGGTCTGTAGCGATGCTTGAAGACGTTTCCATCTGTCTAGGTAACCAATTCTTTCTATAGTTTTATTCCCTTCTGGAACTATATGTGCAGATGTGCCGATTAGAAAATGAGCTGGTGTTAAAACATTAAAATCATCCAAACTGTCTGTTAACGGGCAGAGGGGTCTCGAGTTTAAACAAGCTTCTATTTGAGCTAGAAGCGTACTGAGCTCCTCAAACGTCAGAGCTTGGTTTAGAGCAATTCTCTTCAAATGGTATTTAACCGATTTCACTCCAGCTTCCCATAAGCCTCCGAAGTGAGGAGAAGCTGGAGGAATGAAGTTCCATTTAGTACCCAATTTGCTCAATGATTCAGCAATCTCGTTGTAACTATGCTTAGCTTCGTTTATCATTTTTTGCAGTTCCGTACTTGCACCTTTAAAATTGGTACCGCAATCACTATATATATTTGTACAAATTCCTCTTCGCGATGTAAAACGTCGGAATGCGGCAATAAAAGCTTGTGTTGTAAGGTCTGTGACGGCTTCAAGATGAATTGCCTTTGTTGAAAGGCAAATAAATATTGCGAAATATCCTTTAAATCGCTTGGCACCTCGTCCTTTCCAAGCTTTAACTTCGATGGGTCCAGCGTAGTCAACACCTGTGTGTTCAAATGGTCGCGAAATATTGACTCTGGGTGCAGGAAGAATGCCCATCAGCTGTTGCATCGGTTTTGGGTTATTTTTGCAACAAGTTATGCACTTGTTAATATATTTCTTAACTGTCCTTTTCATATTGAAAATCCAGAATTTGTTACGAATAAAAGCAATAACTTGTTGTATTCCACCGTGAAGCGTTTTCTCATGGGCATCTTCAATAATCATTCTTGACAAATTGTGGTCTGATTTCAATACGATAGGATGTTTCTGATCATAAGTTAAAATGGCATTTTGTAATCTTCCTCCAATTCTTATAATACCAAACTCATCAGTAAAAAGATTAAGAGATTTATTAAGTTTGGTTTTCTTAGTTCCCTTCACATCAGAAAACATTACATTTTGAACCATTTTTATGGCTAATTTTAGGGCAAGATCAAGTTCTAAGGGTGACAGAACTGTAATCGATCGAAAAATTTTGGGTTTTCTAGCATTATAAATAAATCGATTCATATAAGCCATTATTCTCAACACTTTTGAAAGTTCTGATTGCTTACTAATCAATTTCAAAATTTGATTATCTTCCTCTACTACAATATGTACCTTTATCTCTTTCTTCTCTTCTTCAATATCTAACTGAGTGGGTTGATCGGGTATCTTGAAATTCCAAGTTTCTTGAAGAAAGGGTGGTCCATTCCACCAAAGGGTATTTTCCTTTAATTTAGATGGCATAACACCGCGAGACACAAGATCTGCTGGATTGAGTTTGGTGGGAATATGTCGCCAAATACTGACGTTTGTGAGTCGATGAATTTCGGTGACTCGATTCGCAATAAATGTTTTCCATTTTGATGGCAATCCTGCTATCCAAGCTAGAGTAATGGTAGAATCCGTCCATGCAAATACTTTAATGTTTTTAAATGGCAACACTGATTTTATGTAGTTCAGCAATTTTGCTAACATGACGGCACCACAAAGTTCCAGTCTCGGTAGAGAAATGGTGTTAACTGGTGCAACCTTGGACTTGGATATTAGCAAATGGGTGTGAATGTGATTGTTATTGTCCAAAACTCGTAAATATACTACAGCTCCATATGCTCTAGTCGAGGCATCGCTAAAACCATGGAGTTCGATACTTTGAATACCATCTTCTGTGTTCAACCATCTCGGAATCCTGATGTCCTCTAGCATGGTTAATTCTTCCTGGAAGGAAAGCCATTCGTGTTGTAGTTCGACTGGTAATATATCGTCCCATGAAAGTCCTCTTATCCATAGTTTTTGCATAATGATTTTTGCTTTTATAACACAAGGTGCTATCCATCCTAGTGGATCAAAAAGTCGGGCAATAGTTGACAGTATTGTCCTTTTCGAGATTATGTTGTCTATGACAATCCTTTGTAATGAAAACGAATCTGTAGAAGGAAACCAACTAATTCCAAGTGTCTTGGTGTAATCTGACCCAAGTGTTAGAGAGATACTTGTTTCTCGATCTTCCTGCGGTATTGCTTCAAGAAATTCCGCATTGTTACTCATCCATTTACGGAGATGAAAACCTGCAGATGAGAATAACTTGGAAACTTCTGCGTATTTTTGTTTGGCTGCCTCAATTGAATCTGCTCCTGATACTAGATCATCAACATACATATCTTCCCGTATTATCTTAGCAGCTAGTGGATATGTTGACTCTTCATCAGTGGCGAGTTTTTGGAGGGTTCGATTAGCTAAATATGGTGCTGGGGCAGTACCAAACATCAAAACTTTAACCTTGTACAACTTAACGGGTTTGGATGGATCGTCACGCCAAAATAGTAGTTGATAGTAGGCATCGTCTGGATGAATCTTGATTTGCCTATACATTTTCTCAATATCAGACGTAAAGGTAATCTTATGAGTTCTCCATCTTAGAACTATTGATATTATATCATTTTGTGTCTTAGGTCCAGTCATCAGATGATCATTCAACGAACTTCCATCCGGAGTTTTAAATGAAGCGTTGAAAACTACACGAAGCCTGGTTGTCGTACTGGATTCTTTAATGACAGCGTGATGTGGAACAACATAATGACACGGTGAATTGAGTGTAGGATCATTTTTCATATCCACTTCTTCCATTTGATTTAGTTGTAGATATTCCGATATGCTTTTGTTGTATTCGTTATAAAGTGTCAGGTTATTAAGCAACTTCTTCTCTTGTTTGTAGAACATCATAAGTGCATTGTGTTGTGTAGATTTCAATTCCGGGCGATGGTTTTCTTTGAAAGGCAATGATACTTCAAAACGCCCTCCCGGCAACCTCTTAGTATTATCTAGAAAATGCTTCTCGCAAGCAACATCTTCTTCAGCTTCGGCTTTTTCATATGGGGTTTCTTCTATTTCCCAAAAGTTTCTCATTTGAGTGTCGATATCGGTTATTTGGGTGTAAACTTGTACATTTTGTCTTTCTTCAACTTGTGTTTTTCCTAATAAAATCCAACCGAATCTTGTTTTCTGTGCTATTGGAGCAACAGCCTGATCTCCTCGTATGATATCTGGTAAAATTATTTCGCAGTAGATATCGCTGCCTAGTAACAAGTCAACTTTGGCTGGTACATGAAACGACGGGTCAGCTAATTTTAAACCTTCTATATGTTTTAATTTATTTGTTGGTATCTTTTGATTCGGAAGAAATCCAGTAAGAGTTTTGAAGATGTAGCCCTTTGTCGATGTTACAAATTCAGAAAGGGTTGACTGAAGATTTAATTCAACAAAATTCTTACAAGATCCGCTTTTATTTTCTCCTAAAACCGAAACGTCGAACGAAGTCGGATATTTTTTCAGGCCTAATAATTGAGCTGCAGATTCTGTAATAAAAGATGCTTGAGATCCAGGATCAATCAAAGCTCTTAGGTTGAAATAGGTTCCGTAAGCTGATTTAACTTTTACTATTGCTGTTGCTAACAAAATTTGGGTATTATTAAATTCGTTTAGATGAAAACAGTTAGTAGATGTTGAAGGTGGTACTTCGTATGGCTGAAAGGTTGGTGCATTAGGGTTGATTTCAGTTGCTACATGATGTGTTTGAGTTTGATTTGCATTATGAGTGTTGTTATTTGATCGATTGAATGAGTTTATGTTATTATTTTGTTGGGTGTGATTGACTGAGTTTGATTGTGCTTGTGAATGGGGATTGTTCATGTATGTGTTGTTATGTGTGTTGCGTTGAAATTGATTGTTATTCCCTTGACCTAATGGTTGATGATTGTTTGAATTTGTAAAAGGGTTTGATTGTGAGCGTGTTTGTTGATTTGTGTTGTTAAAATTTGACGTATTTGGAAAATGTAAGAGTGAATTGTGTTTTCTCTGGCAAAAATGACAGGATTTATTGCTTGGGCAATTATTTGTTCGATGACTGTATGCTAAACAATTAAAACAGTTGCCAAACTGTCGAACAAGTCGTTGTCTAGCATTCACATCCATTTTTAAAAATTTTGAGCATGTTCTTAATGAATGTATGCCTTTATGGCAAGCTTTACATGCGAAGTTTTCTGTCGATTCTGTATTGAGAAGAAAAACATTCTTTGATTGCCTTTTTTGTGTTGTTGCGTTTACTTGGTATTGTTGGTCCATCATCTCTAATGTTCGGAACCTTGTTTCCAAAAAGTCAGAGAATTCTCTATAAGTAGGAATTTCTTTCTTGGTTCCAAGAGTTGCTTCCCATTTCGATTGAACGGTAGCAGGTAACTTTTTTAAAAGCAGAAATATTATAATTGCGTCCCAATGATGGACTGGCAACTCTAAATTTTTTAACGCGTGTAAAATTTTTGTTGAGTTGTCCAACAGTTCGCGAATGCCTTTCGAATTTTCTTCCTTAACAACAGGCAATTCGTAAAACAATTTGAGTTCGTTGTTGACAAGTATTCGTTTAAAATCGTACCTCGATGTTAAAAGTTCCCAAGCTTTATCATAACTTGCATCATCTACACTAATGTGTTCTAATAAGATGCCTGCACCTTCTTTGCAACTAGCCTTTAAGTAATGCAACTTTTCGATTTTTGTAAGCGACGAATTGTTATGAACCAAAGACACAAACTGGTCATGAAATGAACGCCAATTTTGGTATTCCCCCGTGAAAGTCGGTGGGTGTATTTTGGGCAATCGAACGTCGTGTGGCTTTTGATTGGCTGACTTTTCCACTAAGGCATTTGTAGGTAATGTTTCATTTGCTTTAGCTGCTTCTGCTTCAGCAAATTTATCCAACTCGTCCAACAACAGGGATTTGTAAAGCGTATATATATCGTTTCCCTCACTAAAAACCTCTTCCATCGAAGATAATACATCTTCCTTAATCTCATCGCAACAAATAACAATTTGGTGTTGCTCTACAATAGTAAGCCAATTGTTACTAAGTGTCTCAAGCCTTGTAGATACATAATTTTTTGTCCTACGAGATGCATTGACTGTCTTTTTGAAATTCTCAAAATCTTTCGAGATTTGAGTACATAAACTTTTCAAAATTTTAGCAGCATTCATTTTGTAGATTATTGTAAGTATTTATTGTATATTTAAATTTAAATTGTGTGATATGTAATGTGTAGATATGTATATATATTGTATAATGTAAATTACAAATGAAAGCAAAATTTACTCACTGCGAATACTTTGATTTTAGTGATGAAACTGGGTGGCGATAATTAGTGGATGGATTCTTGCAACACTTGAAGACTCCAATGACAATGTTGATGGAGTTGGTGATGGTGACGGCGACGGCGGCGATGGCGATGGCGATGATGATGAAGATGACGATGGTGATGGCGAAGTTGATGATGACTGCGATGATGACTGCGATGGTGACGGCGATAGCGATGATGATGATGAACACACGTTATAGTTTTTAAGCTTGATTTTAATTTGTCTTATTTAAAGAATGTTATACTTTTATTGTTCCAAAATTTATTGACATAAAATGAAAATCACGACAAAATGTCGTTAAACTGTCTTTTTAATTAATTGATTTAACTTATTAAACAACCAATATTATAGGCACAATTAATTTAGGCGATTCGATTTTTAATAGGCTCGCTAAGGACCAAAATGTTCGCTCAAAAAATTATCTTTTTTAACCAAAAAGAACAAAGGAAAACTCTGTATATAAAAAAATGAAACAACCACCTTGAAAGTTTGAATGTAAGTATTTATTTTCTTCTTTTTCCACCTTGACTTCACCTTCACATTTATGTACAATCAGGTATTAGATTTTGTTTATATCGACGGCTGAAGCGGCGCGTTTATTGACGCCAAAGTTCATTGGCTGCATTCAACACATATGGTAAAATTTTTAGAAAAATCGAATTGACAGTTATTTTTACAAGAAATAAAAAAGCTTAAAATAAATTAATAAAAGTTGGTAAAAATTGATTTTCGACTCAAATATTTTTTCAAAAATTTAAGATTATGGCTTCCAAGTAATGTTGTCTTATGACAAATATTGTTTTCAACATTCGGTACAATTTTGAGGAAAATTGAATTGACAGTTTTTTTTCCAAAAAATTAAAATCTAAAAAAAAAACATTACTTAAAGTTCGTAAAAAATTGATTTTCGACTAGAATATCTTTTAAAAATTTTAAAATATTGGCTTCAAACTAATTTTATCTCACAGAAAATATTGTTTTTGACATTCAGTAATTTTTTTATTTAAATACAACAGTCCATTTTTTCGTAAAAAAAATAAAATCTATAAAAAAAAGTACGCAAATTTAGTATTGATGTTCGGTTCTCGATATTTCTTGAAAAATATAAGATATAGACGTCAAATTAATTTTATTCATCCAAGTTGTATTTGTTTATAAATACAACATTTTTCAGAAATGCTACTAAAATTGGTAAAAATTGGTTTTTGACTAAAAATATCGTTTACAAAAACAGATTGTGAAATCAAACTATTTCATCATATTTCAATATTGTTGGTAATTTTTAAATTTTTTAGAATTATTGAACTGAACACTTTTTTAACAAAACACGAAAACCTACAAGGGAAGTTATCAGTGTGGGTCTTATCGCAGCCTCTTGTTTATTTATATTTTGTATTCAAAACCTTCAATACTCTATTTTTATTTTTTAAAAACAAATAGTTCAAAGTTCCTAAGCTTATACTACAAATAATTATACCCTTTTATCAAAAAAATAAATAACATACCTTAGAGCGCAGAGTCATAATATTTTCAAGTCGTACTGTACAAGTGTACTGGAACTGATCATTTTTGGTAAACAAGAGCACAATCTCAATAAAATTAATTGAAATGGAAAGTGCATAAATAAAAATATGTGTGTTTATGTTTATCAGTTTATATTATTTTTCTTCGTGGAATTTCTCTTTTTTCTCTCCCTCAACGCATGCGTCGTCGTTTGATCAGTTGATTTTTAATCGACTGGAAAAATATTTTTAAATCTGTATGTCATCGAAACGCGCATTAATTGGGCAAAGTTCCAATTTATTAAAAAACACAAAACAAAAATTAGACCAAGGCCATAATGGATTTTTTAACTCTTGGTTAATAATACGAAATTTAAAATGACAAAACATCCGTATAATTGAACTTTATATCATCTGGTTCAATGGTTTGGTTTGGGGGCAGAGAGGGCTATACTGAGCTTGGAAGCACTTGAAAACCATCTACCAGACCATTTATACATATTGGGTACTTGCAGAAGAAAGCAGAGAGAGCTTTGCTACATTCAACTTAATTTATTTCTTGCCGTTTGGAGAGTTGGAGAGACATTTTTGTCCATATGCACCTCAGACCTCTCTGCTCGCTTCGGTTGTCATCTCTAGGGTGGTGGCTGCCGGTAGTCAAAGTCAATGTGCGAGGATCAGTTCGTCAACATATTCCTCCGGAGGTTGTAGTGTCGAGCTCGGAATTCAAGAATTATATACGAAATAAATTCGACAAAAGTGAAACAAATATTAAAATAAAGCAATTTGCATTTATTATCTGTCTAAACATATTGAACTAAGCCCATTAACTTTTTAAGCAATAAATTAAATACATATACAAAATGCCGGGACCACTTTTTGGAAAACTTGCTATTGTGACAGGTATGTACAAATATTTACCTTTCTGCAAGTGCTAATAAAAAAACAAAACAAATATATACCGACGACGATGACGATACTTCTTCTTTGCGATTGATGGATTTCAACACTCTTTTTTATTCCACCTGCTGATTATACACTCAATTTATATTGCAGGTGCTGGATCTGGAATTGGAAGAGCTGTTTGCAAGGTATTAGCTCGTGATGGTGCACGTATTATAGCTGCCGACAAAAACCTACAAACTGCCAAGGAAACCATTTCAGATTTTGGTTCAGGTACATTTTTTAATTGTTTATGCGTTGTGCAATATATTTTTGTGTACAAATGTTACTTTTTTTATTATTTTCTTTTTGGAGTTTCAATAACAAAATAACATCAACCTGTCAGATAAGAAACTTCAAAAGTGTTTGAATTATTTTTTAATTTCCTGAAAGTATGCTTTATTACACGACTTGACCAGGGATGGCTTCCGTTGAATTGTTGTTCAAGTAAAATGAAGAAAAAAACGTTTTGACATGTCGTTAATGACAATCATTGAAAATGTCTATTGTTGAAAAAAAATGTTCCTGATCGAAATCAAGCGGTTTAGGTAGTTGAGAGTTGTACTTTGACAGCAAATAAAATGAAACGTGGCAGTGTCATCTGTGAAACCATTAACTGCTTTCAATTCCATATTTACAAAAACCAGAGGAACATTTAGATTTAAAAATCCAACATTATCGTAAGAAAAGATAACTGATAACTTTCCATCCGTTCCCATCTGTCGATTTGTCTAAGACCTTAACAAAATATTAGTAACAACATTTTTAGTAAGATACATAATTTAGAAAGTCAATATCTTTCTTTGTGTTCCGAATACTTAAATCAAAAACCATTGTTATCAGTTTTTTGTTGTTTTCGTAGGTTTTTGTGTCTTGTAAAAAAGTTTTCAATTGAATTTTTCTAAAAAAAAATAATGAAAAGTTAGCAACAACTATTGGCATATGACAAGATAATTTTAATTTCAATATCTGTTTTTGTTCCCGACATTTTTGTCGAAAACCAATATTTATCAATTTTATTAGCATATTTTGAAAGTTTTTATTTCTTAACTGATTGAATTTTTCTAAAAACATTATCAATACCTTAATCTTTTCTCGAGATATTCCAATTTATCGAAACACAATATTTTTCATAAGAAGAAATTAGTTCTTAGGCAATATCTTTAATTTTTTCCAAGATATTTGAGTCCAAAATCAATTCTTAAAAACTTTTAGTAGTGTTTTTTTTAAGTTTTGAAAAACCCAGATTAGAATAACTTCCTCTTAGAAATTTAAAAGTTTAATTTTAACAATCCACGGGATTTAAAAAAAACTTAAAACAAATAAATTGGTACGAAAGAATTAGTTATTAATTTCTAAAAAAAAGGTTAACACGAGGTTAGAGGACAGCATTGTTCTATGATCAACACTTCTTAAAAAGTTCTTTAAATTTGGAAAAACTTAAGTCTTGATTAGAGTGAGTTTAATGGAGTTTTATTCAAATTACTCCAAAATTACATTTTTGATACGGTAAAGTAAATTAAATCAAGAAATATATTACAAGCAATATTAAGCTATGTTTCAAGAACATATTTCGGATTGAAAAAATAAGCCTTAGAAATTTATCGAATGAGACTGACATTTCCCGCCATTAAAAAAATATATTACTTGCATTTTGTTCAATCACTCCCGGGAAATTTATATTTTTACAAAATGATCTATTTACAACTTTTAGACAGTACAATTCTTTGACAAATTACATATAATAAAATAAATGACTCTCAGAAATTAAAACAAAAGAAATTACGCTAGACATTTCTTTTGGAAAAAACTACGTAGGAAATTTTTATGATATTCATGTTGGAAAAAGAATTCTACTTTTCTTTATGGGAAATAATCTAAAAATGCTGCAAATTGTGCTCGTTATACAATATTGAAAGAAATCGAAAACGTATAATTTCTTGTTTGTAAAATTTTACACTACATTTTTAATACTGTTGTGAGACTTTTTTTTTTAAAGAAGACATAACTTTAAGTGGAGAATTATGTAGCTTTTTTCAAAAAAAAATTCGGGAGTAAGTGTTTCTGGCTCACTTTACGGAAATCAACAGATGTCTGATCTACGCATGAATAAGTTCTTAGATAATAGTTTTACAAAGTTAAATTTTGTATCAAAGTAAGATTTGGACTTTTCTTTTTAGGAGCTTTTTGACTTTAGCTGTAGCTAGTAATGCATTCGTAAGAAATGTTGATGTCCAGATTTTAATCAAACATGACATTACGATGGTTTAGGGAGGTCCAAAAAACTGGTTCCCGCGATTCCATCCCTCAAAAAAAATATTTATAAACTCAAATTGAAAAATTTTGTACACACACAAATTATTTAAAAAGCGCTCTAACAATTTTCGAAAAAAAGAATTAATATATCAAGGTTTTGTGATCAAGCATTGACATTTAAATTTTTGAAGACAATCTTATTTTATTGTTAAATTTTTAAGTTTTAAAAATAAGTTCTGTTTGGATCAGGAGCAACTTCGTGCGATCCAGTCGTACACTTTATTTTGTACTGGTTTCAAAAACCTTTTTTAATTAGTACTTTACCATAAACATCGGAAGAAATACTTGTACTTTTCAACGGCATTAAAGCCTTGATAAATACATTTTTAAACTGAGAGTTTGTTGACAAAAGACTAGAATAAGTTTTCTTTTTTTTGAAACATATATCTTAATAAAACAAAAATAAAAAACAAAGTAAATTACGTATTTTTTTAATACAAAACTCAAGAAAATACTATTTTTGATTGGTGCTTTTACTTCAATGAACCAAATCCTTACTAAAATATTACGAAAAATCTTCGTTCAGCTAATAAAAACTTAATTAATTTCAGCCCATTTAAAATTGTATTGTCTTAGCGAAATGGCCTTTACATGTTGAGGAAGCAATTTACAAACAACTAAACTTTAATTATATTAACAAAATTCCAACGTTAAAGTGATTTTCAATGGATCTCAACATTCATAAATCCGATTGTCCGTATGGTATCCCCCTATTAATCTGAAGAGGTGTTGTTCCACGCTAGCAAAACCACTGCGTATGCTTTTTCATCTATCTTTTTCTTCTTAGCTCGTTCGCAGTAGTTGAAAAACTGCATTTGTTCATCCAATCCCAAAAAAAGGCGAATCTTTTTCCCCCGCAAATTATCGACCGATAGTACTAACGTCCCTTCTTTCTAAGGTCATAAAAACGCTGGTTAATTATCAGCTTAAGAAATATCGGCTTTCGTAGCAATAGGTAGACTGGTAATCTCATGGTTCATCTCAAGTAATAATCTTACTTGACTTAGTTACTTGCACTTGATATTTTAAAGGCATTTGATAAAGTCTGGCATCTTGCTCTCTTATCGAAAATGCGTGCTTTTGGTATGGACGATTCTCTTCTTCGTTGGATTAGAAATTTTCTTTCAAACCCTTCAATACAAGTTGTTTTGGACGGATTCAAGTCTGAAACCCATACAATAAATGCTGGTGTGCCCCAGGGCTCCGTTTTGTCTCCGACCCTTTTCTTCATTTTTATGAAAATGATCTCCTGTCTGCTACTTCTAATCCAATACATTGTTTCGCTGACGATAGCACTCTTAGCTTTTCATATTCGTTTCCATGACAAGCTCATTAAATTCCGACCTATATACCAAAACTTCAATATAACTCTCATCTCTGGGCTGGTGCTCCAATAACTTATTTAAGCCTTTTGGACAGTATTCAAAGAAGAGCTTCTAAAATGATTATGGTGACATTAACATCATCAACTCGATTACGTCACTCGAACATCGTCGTAAAGTTTCTTGTCTTACCCTTTTTTACCGTTATGTTAACGGACTATATGCTCTAGTGAAATAGCCAGTTGCATTCCTCTTTTAAACAATTTAAACGTAATACCCGCGCTTCTAGGAATGCCCATCAGTTAACCCTTGAGCCCAACTTTGGCCGTACTATGAAGTACAGATATCCATTTTTTAGCCGTACTACGCGAATGTGGAATGCCTTGCCATGCTCTATCTTTCCCCATCATTGCAATGTTTATGAATTCAAAATCAATGTACACCGACACCACCTATCCAACCCTTCCCTCTTTTCCTAATGCTCACTGTGTCTTTGGCATATTAAAGGTATATAAAACCTTTTTAGTGTTCGCTAATTATAAAAAAAAATAAGTTGTTCTATCAATAAACGCACAAAATTAATAAAACTAAAATGTTTTACTTTTCATTAGTCCAATATACAATTTTGAATTGCTTGATCTAAAAAATAATCGACACATATGTATAACGATCAGATTAATTAGCTTATCAAAGAAACTTATCATTTGACGAAAATTGTTCATTGAATGAACTATTTTACATATATTTACAAAATTTTTCATTAAAACGATGATGAAAACTTTCATTAAATTGATGAAATTCTTGAATAAAATTTGTTCTTTAAGGTTTGTTGTGTTTTTAAAGTTTGTATGAAGCTTTAAAGAATGAAAAAGCCAATGAAAGTTGGTGGAGCAAAAATTCAAACTTATATTTTATTATAATATTTTATCAATTCTCAAAAACAATTCTTTTCTCATGTCTCAATATGGCCCCTTTCTATAGAAATGTCACCAAACAAAAATTTTTTGCAAAAATAAAAACATTTATGTCGCTTACTGTTAAAGAACAAGTTAAAGCATTCAGCAACCCTACACAACGACTTAAAAATAAAGTCTTTGATGACAGGGGTTATTAGATAAAAGCTCGCCACAATGTGCAATTAAATGTCAAATTTATACTTAAGTACTACAAGGACATCGCATCAATTAATTAATTTATAAACTTTTTCTGCGTCATTTAACTTAACTTTAAGTTCAGAAGAAAGTAACAAGCTTACAAATTTAATACTTCCATCCTTTTCCTCCCCCGTTCTCTTTTGTTAAATTTTGTTTTTATTTTTTATTTTATAGAATCAAGTGCCGTTGAAGTGGACGTTTCTTCCCTCGACAGTGTTTGCAAAGCTCTTGACACTTGTATAGAAAAATACAAGCAACCACCATCGATTGTTGTGAACTCGGCTGGAATTACGCGCGATTGCTATCTATTGAAAATGGAAGAACGTGATTATGACGATGTTTACAAGGTCAATCTCAAGGGTACCTTCTTGATTACACAGCAGTTTGCAAAGGCCATGGTTCAATACAAAGTCTCTGGATCAATTGTTAATATCTCGAGTATTGCAGCAAAATTGACAACAATTGGTCAGGCCAACTATGCAGCATCAAAATCCGGAGTGATTTCGTTTACAGAAGTTGCAGCAAAGGAATTTGGTAAATTCAACATCAGAGTTAATTCCATTTTGCCAGGATACATTGACACTCCGATGGTTGATGCTGTGCCAGAGCATATCAAGGAGAAGGTGACTCGAATTTGTCCCTTAGGCAGATTGGGTCAACCAGAAGAGGTGGCTGAGGTGATTTCGTTCCTGGCATCAAAGAAGGCTTCGTACATTAATGGTGCGTCTGTTGAGGTGACAGGAGGATTGTCCTAAACTATGAACCATATATCCCTCGAGTCGAGAGTTCCTGGTCTGGATATCATCACTTTGTATATAATTCAATGTGTACATTTTGAATTAGTGCATTTATCTATACATATAGTAATATTCCAGAATGTTTTTCTTTGGATATTATATTTTCAGTCTTTTTAATCTGTGCAAAGTTTGGATTTTTGTATTTAAATAAAAAAAACATTCTCATATTTTTCTTGATATTTTGTTATTGAATTGAAAAGTGTGCAACCTTGTTAAAGTTAGAAATCCAAATTTAATATCCTTTAGAAGGCAATAAAAAGGTAAATAAATAAAAGAGGTAAATATGAGTTCAGTATAATCATAAAAAGAATGATGTTTCACTGAGCAACGTTGAAAACCAGAGTGAGAAGTAAAATTTTAAATTTCTGAAGATTTTGCAAGATTCTTTCGCAGGACTAATCGGAAATCGAAATAATGCATAAATACAAATACATTGAAAAACATATATGTAAGTTATTAAATTAGCAAAAATTAATTAAAATAAATTTAAACAAAAATTTTGTTGAAATATCTAAATTCACAGCAGAATTTTTACTTCACATTTTATCGGCAGTAATTCTACTGTAGATGATTTATTTGTTATTTATATGCATTTCTACTGTACTAAGTATACATTTTCCAAAAAAAGCATGGGTAAGTTGTAAAATTGTTCAGTTCTGAAAATGGAATTCAGCCTAGTATCAGAAAAGTAGCTATAAAAACAGCGATGAAATAATTCTTAAAGGGTCAGTCCCCTCAAAAAGTGTCAAAAAAAATAGTATTTGTTTTTTATACTTAATGGATTAGGGAACTATTTAAGATTTTGTGTGTAAAGTTTTAGCTTTAAATTAAAAGTATTTCGGGAGAGACACGGAAATTCAGTCAGCCCTATTCAATCTCATGAACATTCTCTTCCTATTGTATACGATAATCTTTCGTAAGATAAGCTTTTGATTAGGTTCTTGGCGGCCACACTCAAAATTCCAACGAATCGTTTAATGGTTCTGTGTGGCGCATGGCTCCAAAACAACTACAAAAATGTGATCATTCTCATCGCGGAATACCCAGCGCTTCTGTTCATGATGGAATTGCCGTAAATGCCAATCGGTCACCAATGCAAAATTTTCACTAAACAAATGGAAGAGTCACAAATTCTTGAAGCTGACGCACGTTAGATGAACAATACAAAAGAAACCCATATGAATCGTAGACATGGAGAAAATGAGTGTTTTGAAGAATCTGATTGGATTCTATACAGACCAGGATTGGTTGATTAGCATTATATACATAGTTCAGGGTTGCTCAATTTCCATATTTCTAAATCGAAATTTAAAGCACATTTTCTCAAAACCATGCTTTTATACTTTTGCTGAGAAGATAACTAAAAACGTTCTTAACCACAAAATGTGGATTACTAAATTTTTCTAATTTAATTTTTCTTGTTAATAAAATTAAAAATTTTACTAAGATTCGAATAAAATTTTGTATGTCTCCGCTGTTTCTTTCTGTAAGACAAAATTCAGGAAAAAACGTTTATTTGTTTATTTTCCGGGTGCACTCAGGCGTATGTGTTCTTTTCTAATTGGTAATGAATGTTTACGTTATGACATTATTCCATTTAAGTTTATTTTTTAACTTATTTCAAAATGCAACATAAAAATGATTAAACAAAATAACTAACCCGGTAAAAGACTTATGTGTTAAAAACTACGACTTACTTATCAACTTAAAGAAGAGCTTCAAATGGTGCAAAACAGAAAAATTCTTTTGAGCTACTTATACAAATAAACTCTAAGTGTTTGAATGCATCTTAAAAACACATCTTAAAAACACGTATTTGACATTAAATTACGTTATTTTGTAAATAAATTTATTTTGTTTATATTTACTTTACTGGTTTTGGAATTGGTTTGAAATATAATCATTAAAATGCGTCATGTTTCAGATCGAACTGAATAAAAAGTATGTGTGTCTTTAGTTATTTGTTCTAATTAAGAAAATAAGTGAAATGCTTTTATTCTTTTTATTTAGGTAAATAAAAACAGAAATATTTGTTTTTAACATTTTTAAACACCAACATCTTTACCCAGTTGGTAGAGTTTTTGGGGATTATTTTCAATTAAAAATTCCTATAAAGAGTACAATTTTATTCTTCAAAAAATAACTCATAAGACAAATCATACTTTTCTAAATGGTTTTCTGGTCCAGAATTTGAATCTCGACTTTTCTATAAGTTCAGCTTCGTGAAATATTCCTACATATATATAATATATAATACAGTGTTTTTAAGTATAGGGCACGCCCCACATACTTATTAACAAAATGATTTGTGATAATTTTGCAAAGTACAAATCTTCATTTTCAATATTACAATTTAAAGCATTTTAGTCAACTCACAATGACTTAAAGGTCTTCGTTTAACTTTATATGAAGTTTGAAGTTCATTTTTGTTACTGGCTCTGATCTTTGTTTCAAGCCTAATAATACCTGGTTCTAAACTTCGTTTCGAGCTTTCAATAGATTTTAAAAAACTCGGTGTAATCATCAATGAAATCGTATTGGAACAACTAATGAGGATTTTATGAAAAGTAAACAAAGTACTGAAAATATTTAAACGGAATGTTGAAGTTAGAGATTTTAAATTCAGAAGAACATCATGAATTTTATTGGAAAAGAAATATATTTGGCTCTACATTAATCTTAAGCAAATATTGAATTTGATACTTTTATAGCTTTGAAAAATGTGTTTTGGACTTATCTTCTGTTGCTGATATCAAATCCAAGCTTTTATTTCAACTATTTCCTCAAGTTTAAAACAACCATTTTCTATATTATTTTTAATATATTTTAAAAAACAATATATAATATATTTTGAAACAATAGAGTTGTTTAGAAAATAGATTTGTTACAAGAACAAAACTTATTTGCAAACCGTTTAACCTATATTTATGTTGAAACCGTTTTATTATAATTTGTATAGCGTTTCTTTCAGACTTTTGTAAGACAGGTAAGATCTTACAGTTTATGAAGATACATATTTTGAAAAAAAAATTCTTTTTTGAAAATTTATAAAAATGGGTTGTTGATTAAATTTCACTAGTTTTGGATATTAATTAATCAGTGGAAAGAATGTTACAGGTGTTAAAGAGCAAACAATTGAAACGTGTAAAGTCCTTCGTTTAAGAGCGATAAACTTTGGCGAAAGAGCCATTTCCTTCTTATTATTATTTTAAAAATTAATGAACCTACTTTTTGTAAGAAGAATAATCCAAAACTAATTCTATGAAAAAAAGTTTTTGGGCAAGAGTCAATAAATAAGATCCTGGTCTAAAACGGAAAACTGTTCCAAAAAAAAAGAAATTTTAGTCATTTAAATAAATAGCTGGCGTTTTAAAAAAATAAAAAATATATATACATTTATTAAGATATGACTGAAAAAAAAATGTCAAACGACCAAAGAACACTAAATTCGATCGACTATTATTTAAATCAAGTTTTTCCTGCATCGAGAATTGGGTATATTTTTCGAATACAAAAATACAGACATCGAAAAAGTATTGGCACACCTGTATTTTTAAAAAGTAACTTTTTTTGATTAAAAACTATTGAGTATTGTTTTTAAAATTAGTTTATAATAATTTATTTTAATGTATTTTATAAAGTATTATGTAAAAAAAAAAACAATTGTATTTTTAAATTAAACAAAAATAACAATATCGTATTTATGCATATTGTTATTTATTATTATTATTTAAACGAGTTTTTTTTTGTTGTTTCCTGACCAATTTTGGACCATTCATCAGCAAGCACTGGTTTTAAATGGGATTAACTGGTAATAGCGTGTTTTGTGATTCTTCTATCTAACACATCCCAAAAATGTTCAATGGGATTCATGTCTGAAAACTTGGGCGGTGTCTTGATAGTATAAGGAGTATTGTAGAGGATCCATTCCTTGACCACATGCGAGTAATATGTTTCGGATCATTGTCTTGGTGAAAATAGAAACTCTCAGCAAGACCCAATTTCTACGCATTTTTCTTGAGATCCATCTATAAAAACTAACTGCCCTAACCCCGATGCCGCCATACACCCCTATTCCGTGACTCCGCCACCTCCATACTTGACTGTTAGAACCCAATTTTTACTTGCGACATATAGGAACTATATGGCAAGTTTTGCATTCGTGCAAAATTTTGTCTGTCTGTCCACGCTCCTACAGCCTAAACCTTTGGGTCGATTGAGTTCAAACTTGGAAGTTAAGGTTTTGAGCAGATTCGCGTTAGGCGTTTTTTTCATTTTTTTTTAAAGATCAAAACTAACAGTGGCCCCCATACAATTTTTTTGGTCAAAAAACGATAATTCGAATTTTCTCAAAAACAAACCGATAGATTTTTTTTAAATTTTCTCTAAAATTTTATTTTTTAACTTGGCTTCTTTTAATAAGAAAAACATATTTTTGTATCGCTCAGGAAAGGTACCGCTCATAGAACCGTTATTTTGTTTTTTAATTTTCTCAGCAACTTATGTACTGATTTCAATAATTTTTTTTGTGAATAAGCTCTTATATTGCCTTAACAATATTTGATTATCAAAAGTGCAATTTTTTTTTGTTTGGATTTTTAAAAAAATTTGAATTTTTTTTTTTCAAAATTCTATATCTCAAAAACGGGTTAGTATTTTTTTACGAAATTCAAATGTAGAGCGTATATTTACAATCACTAAACAACTGCATACCAAAAATATTCTTAGAACAAAATTGAAAAATTCTATACATAAAAAATTAATTTAAAAAAAAACCGCTCTAACGATTTTCGAAAAAAAATTTTGAAAAATCAAGGGCTTTTTTATTTATAAAATGGCATTTAAACTTTTGAAGACAAACTTATTTTTCAGGTAAAATTTTGAATCTTAAATTATTTTTTTTTTTAAATTATTTTAACTGTATTGAATGTAACCCCCTCCCAAAAAAAATTGAAAAATGGAGGTTTTTTCGACAAATCAAATTGCATTTATATCTTTGAAGACAAACTTATTTTACAGGTATATTTTTAAATCTTATGTACATAGATACTTTTTTAAACAGACTCTTTGAATACAGGAGCAAGTTCGTGCGACCCAGTCGTGCATTTTATTTTTGTTAAGGGCAGAGTTTGGTTTTTGCTACACCAATTCTCGACCATCATTCCGAAAGATATTAAATTTGCTTTCGTCGGAAAATATAACTTTGTCCCAAAAGTCTGATTTCTTATTCATGTAAGCTTTTGAGAATTCCATACTCTTTATCTTGTTCACTTTACTAATAAACGGTTTTTGCCTTGAAATCCGGGAAAAGTAACCAGCATCATGTATTATGTTTCTAACGCTTTTCGTGGAAATCCTTTTCCCAAATGGTTGGGAAATATCTCCCGCTAATTCAGAGGACGTGACTTTTGGATTTTTTTTATAGAATTAACGACAGACCTTTCTTCTTTCCTTGTTAACTTTCTGGGTCTGCGGCTTCTTTTGTTATTTTCTAAGCTGTTTGCATCTTTAAACCGGTTTACAATCCTGCGAACCCCGATCTCAGAAAATGATTTTCCTTTGAGTGCAGATCTAAAATAATTTTTCTTTCACTATTGGTAGTTTCCTTACCCTTCCTTGGCATTTTTTCAACAATTGTTTAAAATAAATATTAAAAAAATTAGCAAAAGCACTTAAACTTGCCGATTTTTATTTTTTGCAAGAATAATAAAGTGTACTTGACAACGACTTTTATTAAATGAGCAGCTTCGATTGTAAAAAAAAAATAGTATTTTATACCTACGCAGATGCGATTCCTTTAGCAAAAATGAAGGTTAACCATTAAATGATACGTATGTACCTTATTTTGTACATCTCAAGGGAACAGTCTGTAGTGTCAAAGTTGAAAAATATCTCCTTTTCCATCATTCAATAACAAAAAAAAAAACTGCTATTAAAAATGTTATCTTTTAAGATTTGCACCCAATTTATCAACCATTGAACGAATATTTTTAAGAAATCTTCCTATACAATTGGTTATTTCCTATAAAGCAGCAAAAGTAGCATCTTGTTGATGGCTTCAGTGCGGAGTTATCGTAATCAACACACAAAATTTGTTATGGGTTGAAATTCTGTAACTTTACATAATCCTCATTATTTCGGAAACTAGAGGTCGCATAAACTTTTTCTTTTGATGTGCATCTCAAAGAAATCGGAAACAATTTGAAAAACAAATGTTTTTTTTTTAGCCATTGTTTTTCGAGATATAAACATCGTTAAAAAGGTATGTTCAATATACATGGCTACTTTTCATATTCATCACCATTAAATACATAGGTAATTCGACATCCAGACATACCTACATTCGATTTTTGTATAACAATATAGTCGTATAGGTATGAAGGTATTTATTATTGTTTTACATTCAAAACTATTCCCTTTCATATTTAGGTAAGTGATACACAAGATTATAATTTAACACTTTCCTATTTGTAGCAACAATAATATAATTATACACTCGTACCTTTCAATTCCAACTTTAATTATGGCCAAAGGCTAACTTGAATATACCAACTACCTACCTGTGAAGTGTCTTTGCATTTGTAATATACATTGTACCTAGTCATTAACCCTTCCCTGATGTATAATCTCTAGGGAAGAAGAAGAAGTCGCTACATTATCAAACCCCCTCAAGCTCAACCCCACACACAAAAGCCTCAATCTAAAAACAAAGCAAATTGACATTAAGTTAACTTCACCACCCCTATACCCTAACCTACCTATACCCCTTTTTTCATTGACTTGAGAGACTTAATTTACCTCTATATTTTCTAATTAGTATTAGGTTCTATTTTTCTTTTTATTTTTTTTTGTCAACCCAGACGCACACAATTCCATGCAATTCGATATCCAACTCGAACTCGGTTAGAACTGCGAAGAAAAGTTAAGTAAAAGCCAGTGTTTGTCCTTCCTTACACTTTTACAGCTATATCACTATATAACTCGTAGCTAAGCCAATATAGGACCAAGGACCATATAGCATATACGAAAGGATAAAGGATATCTACCTGAACTAAATGTAAATCATCGAGTACTGTACCTATATAGACTTATATGTATATGTATATCGAATATTTTGCTGAAAGGTTTATTTTCATTTGGCAGACGCTTTACGTGTTGTATGAAATACAAAACCCTCGTTTTATGGACCCTCCGTATATAATACACTAAATAAATTCAATGTCATTTTTGGACTGACTCACTTTTCTAATGAAAACAGCAGTACTCCTCCGCTCACTCGCATAGTGACGACGACCGACGGCCGCGGCGGGCGCGGCAGTGGCGTAATATTATTCTCTCGCGTAGTTTTGTTTATTTTCTGTTTTTAGTTTGTTCGTTGTTTTTTATTTTGTTTTGCTAAGCGTATCGATTTTTGTGTTTTGGCTGGAAGGATTTTTCATGATCAACCCCCAGCCAACCGTGAGCGTTAGCGTTGGCGTTGTTGGTGGTGTAGGTTGTTTTTTTGGCTTCGCACACATCGCATTTATATGCATATCGCACCACACCCTTCTGATGTGGGAATAAACGAAATAGCACCCTTTCTATTTTCTATACTCTACTTAACTCATACCCCTCGGAGTTCTCTAAGGACTCTTACATCTCACTCTCTTCATCGCCATACAACAAAGGCTGAAAAAGGACATTTTACACAAAACGCGGCAATAAGAGAAAAATCGGTCTAAAAAAATAACAACAAATTAAGAGCACTCACATAGGTCGCAGGAACTTGTGTCAATAATGGAAATGATCTCACGAAGAATTACCGATACATCTTGTTGAAGAAATTCGTTTGAAATCATTTCAAAAAGCAGAAAATGCATTTTCTAGTCATTTTGGGACACCCTTTACTTTCTTTGATATTCATTATTAATTTTAAAGGTTCTTAAGGACGAATAAGGTGATGAACGTTTTGCACACTGAAAATATTAAATTGGTGACCCTTAAGATAATTATTTTGGTTTGCAATAATAAAAAGTGTCATTTAATCAACTCCGGAAAGTATGCAATCAATATTTGAAGTTCAAGCTGTTTTGAGAGATAAATTGTTAATAGTGGAATTCTTGGCAGGATTTTTATTATTTGTAGAAAATAAGTTTCAAGTCAGTTCCTTTATTTGTTTTTAAGATATTTGAGTCAAAGATCAATGTTTACCAATTTGTAGTAGTTGTTTTTTTAAAGCTTTTTGTAACGAAACCTATCAATTGGATTTTTATAAAATATTTTTTTTTTTTTTTTTTTTCGCAGGAAGGTGAGAAATCTTCAGAGACACTATAAGCCCGATGCTTATAGTAGTGTCAGATTTTTACTGACTAAAACTCACCTCCCTTATCTTCTATATTATTACTACAACTAAGTCCAGCTTAACAAGTAGTTTTAGCGTCATTTTGTTCGCGTTTTGTCAGGAAGCTCCCCAACGAGAGGACCTGAAGATTCCACAAAATTCGAGTGGAGAGATTAATTTGTTTGCGCTAGATCAGAAGGTCTTGTTCGGTGCAGACGCCGAAAAACGAACGCCTCGCTAACAGATTGTTGGATTAAGTTATTACTATGATTTCTAAGTCGTGATCTTAGCTCTGTAGCAAATTTTTTAATTTCGTTTTCTACATATTTTATATTTAAATCTCTATGTAATATTAACAAAAATGTTTTGTATCAGAAAACGGAGTGTGAAGTCAACGACGTAAATTTGCTTACAAGATCTTAAAGATAAAAATCAATTTTTATAAATTTTAATTAGTTTCTAAAAAATTACAACAGATGTTTAAAAAAGTTATTCTCGTTGCATACACTTTTTCTGGAGTAAATATCAGTTTTAATTCGAATAAGTTTCGAGATGAATGATGTTTTTTAAGTTATACAAAAATGTTATGCAAAATGTTGAACTTGAGATTTTATTCAAACATGAAATGAAAAAAACAAGTCCGGTGTCTTTTACCGTTCTCTTTTTCAAAACTTTTCGTCAAAAATCGATAATTCGAATTTTCTCAAAATTTACACGATACATTTTTATGAAATTTTCTTTAACATTTTGTTTATAAACTTGACTTCACTTAATAAAAAAACATATTTTTGTATTGCTTCAGAACTTTGTTTATTGAATGTTCTCGGGAACTAATGAACCCATTAAATTCTTTTTCTGAACAAGCTCTTGTCTCAATTAAATTTAATGATTAAAAATGTGTAAATTAATGTGTTATTCAATATCTCTAAAATGATTTAACATTTTTTAAAAAAATCCAAATGGAAAATTTATACTTATAAGCACTTAATATTTGCATATCAAACATATCTTCAAATGGAATTAAAAAATGTATGTATAAAACTAACTTGATTCCGAATTCAAACATTGTTTACAAACATAGTACTTATTTTTTTAAATTTAGAAATGTACATATAAGATAAGTTTGTCTTCAAAAATTTAAATGTCATTAAAAATATATCAAACAAAATGGACTAATAATTTTTGTTTCGAAAATCGTTGCAGCTTTATTTTAAAAATTATCGAAGTAATATTTTTTAAATTCCAAAATCAACAATGACATTTGACATTATAAAAGCAAGTGGACCAAAAAATTATTGAAATTGGTTTATTCGTTCTTGAGAAAACTTAAAAACAAAATTACGGTTCTATAGGGTGTTCCCTTATGGAGCAGTAAAAAATACATTTTTTTTCGCCTAACGCTAATCTGCTTAAAACCTTAATTTCCAAGTTTGAACTCAATCGACCCAATGGTTTGGGCTGAAGGGCCAAGAACAGACAGGCAGATGGTCAGAATCGGGGGACCAACATTGTTCAAATCCTCTATCTGCGTTTTATTCAAATGGAGTTCGAATTTGTTAACGAATGCAATACTTGATATTGTATGTAGTGCCTATAAGTTGATAGTAAAAACTGCTCTATAGGTTTTCGAAATTTAATAAATTAAGGTTTTTGAGGAATTAAATGGCTTTTGCATGTTTAAACATAAAATTATTTTGATTCGAAAATTTTATTTGATTCGAAAATTATTTTCTACAAATTTTTGGAAGTATTTTTTTTTGTAAGGAAACTGCCAATTCCATTTTTCCTAAAAATTACACTAGGTATCCAAAACTTTATTTTTATGTACGTCAAATATTTTGAATTGTTGACTTTTTTAAGTTCATTCAACTTTGGCATGACGTCACAATGTATAGTATAATATTTTGTTGAATTCGAAAGCTAAATTGGTTCTTGAAATATTTGGGTCGAAATTATTTTTCACTTTTTTTTTAAATTGCTAAAGTATTTTTTGAGAGCTCGCCGTACATATTATTTTCTGTTATGATCTGTAGGACAAAATTTATTTGATGTTTCTGTTTGTTCTTGAGATAAGGCCGAAGAAATAAGGGTAACTCCAATGCACGGACGCACAGATCATTTGTGAAATTGAATCACAGAAATCTTTATTAAATCCATAGATTTAAATTTCAGGAACCTTGATACGTTCAGTAACAAACATTTTCTAACTTACAAAAGTAAATATGGTGGCATTTTTGATTTCTCTTAAACTTGCTTAAATTAAAAAATCTTCAAATGTTTTTAACTATATTATATATATATTATATACACACCGTTTTTTCTAATTTCGACAATTTTTCGAGTATAATTTGTAAAAAACTTAACCGCTCTTAGCCTTTGTTTTAAATACAATACAAATTTAGGGGAAGTTTTCAAAAAATAAAGCTCTCCGCTAAAATTCACTTTTTTTTTAATTTTTTGCCAAAGGAAGAATGTTTTCTGTATCCAGTTCTGGAATTTTACTTTTATTAGTTAAACTTTGTTAATATTTATAAAATTTATTTGAGCCTCAAAATATCCCTTTTCCTATACATCAAGTTCCCGTTAACGTCGAAACAAAGGAAGACCAATTTCAATTTATGATTCCAAGCTTCGCACTTTTCTCTCTCTAAATGAAGTTTGTCTGCAGGTTTTGAAATATCAGTTGCATCACAGTACGTTTTGTACCATTTCAATAAAATAAATTAGAAATAAAAACACAAGTTTCTTTTTTTTGTTTTAAAAATGTTTTATTTTCTTTTGTTTTGTCGATTTATTTTCTTATATTCCTAAAATTACAATGTGAAAAATATATATAAATGTATGTATAGGTATATATTTATAATCAATGTTGTATGCTTAATATCATCGTAAATCTTTAGAGAATAACACAGTCTAAAACTTACGGTCTATCTTAAGAAAAAACTATTTATACAAAAATCAAAATTCAAAATTTTAAAAATAAAAACAAAAACAAATTCAAAAATCATAAGACAACACACGTAGTTTTAATAATAATTATATCTAACAATAATAATTATTAATTGTTTTTTTTTTTTTTTGTTCATAATTTATACTTTTGTTTTCTAATTTTTACTAAATTTTTCAAATATATAAAATTCCAAACTTTTTTGATTAACCAATTTATATAGCTTAAAAAAATATATGTATTTTTGAAAGCATTTGAGTTCTGGCAACGTAACGCAACGCACCACCAAAATAACAACTCTTCTTTTCTGATGATATTATAGGGGTTGGGGTGGTTTTGGGGTGGTGGAAAGACAATAACATTTGGGGTGAATGGCGGTCGGTGTGGATAGAGGATTATTATATGAGTTTGAGAGAACTGAAAATGAAATAAAATTACGAGTGAAGCCTTTTTTCGGGGACAGTCTTTCTTCCACCCCAACTCCAATCCCAATCTCAACCCTCTATGAGGTCACCGAACCGTTAAATGAGTCTAAGAAGGAAAAGGCAGAGTAGTATATATGCTGTAAAAATTTATGGAGCTTCTCTGTCTTCTCCTTTGTTCTATGGAACTCATGCCACTTTTAGCTTTAGCTTCGACCGGAAAGGCAACTAAAGTTGTTCAGCTGATGTGCGCTGTCATTTGAGAGACAAAAACAATACAGCAATGTCCCGTTTTCTTTTATTTATTTTATTTTTATGTGTAGTAAAAAAATAAGGAAAAAAGCCTTTACACACAAACAGACACAGAATTTGATTATTATCGCTATAACGGTTATCAAAACGGTACTAGAAAAATATAAATACATTTTTATGGGAACCTAACAGCTAAATTAGTAAGCACTCTGGAGTCGTTTTGTTTTGTTTTTATTTTATATTTTTTTTGTTTCATTTTTTGTTTAATAAATTTAACTTTTTATATAATAAGCATTTTGGACAAATTTTGTTGTTGTTGTTTTTGTTTTTTTTTGTTTAATTTATGACAATAGTTTTGTTTGTGTTAATCTTAAAAAATAATTATTTTACTATGATTCTAAAAATAAAAATAAAATTATTTATATATATTTTTCTCTCTCTTTATTTCTATTTTGTTTATTAATTTAAAATATACAAATACATTTAATTATTTCGGTTTTTTATTTTTAATATTTTTGTTTTCTTTCTGCTGAATAAGACACTAAGAAGCACTAACTAAATTTTATTTATATTTTATTCTTAAAATTAACAACTTATAAAATAATCAGGTACTTGAGAGACTGCATGAAAAGGGTCTCTCTTTATTATTTTTTCTTAAATATTATAATTGTTTCAATGTTTTGTTTATATAAATATTTTTTTTTTGTTTGTTTTTTATTTACTAAATTTTATATTCAAAAAAGCTATTCGATTTGATTGATCGTAGTTAAAACATTTAGGAGGAAACGCTTTTTCTTTTTTAATATTGAATTTCTAAGCATCGATTTCCCTATTTTGAAAATATTTGTATCTTTTTTAAATCTGCAGTTAAATATATAATCTATAATACCTTTATCTTAATTTATAAAAAAATCTTTTCATTTGTTTTTTAAATAATTTAATTTTAATTTTTGTTTTCTGTTTTTTTATTTTCGACAATGCAGTTAATTTATTTTTTAGTTTTGTATGTAATTTGGTTGTAATGCTTAGTGTTTTTGTTTATTATTTTATAAAATGAAAGTTTTTAAGTTTTTGTTGTTTGTTTGGTAATTTGGGACGCAATTTTGTTAGAATTTTTGTTAAAATTTCTTAGTTGATTTATTTATACTATTTTTATACTTTTTTGTGAGTTTAGTAATAATATGAAATGAAGCTTAGTTTCTTTGTTTATTTTATTTTTGTTTGTTTTCGATGTTCGCTTTAGTTTAATAAATTTTAGTTTTTTTGTAATATACATATATTTGTTTATGTGATGTTAGAAGCACGATTGATCAAGGAGGAGGAGCAGTGACGTAGAGGAGGAGGATCGAGATTCCGTTTAACTTTATGCATCATAGATTAGCTGAGAACAGGATTTAAAAAAATAAAAATAAAACTTAAAAAAATAAAATCAAAATTAAACAAAAAATATAATAAAATTAAAAAATGAGTAGAAAAAAATAAAAATGATTTTATCAAGGGGGGGGGGGTAAATTTTAATGTAACTCTTTATTTTTCTTTTCATTGTTCACACCTTTGGAAAGAGTTTCGCGTTATTATTATTTTACAATTTTTAACTCTTAAAATCGGGGATGTAACTGAATTCATCTGAATATGTAAATATTTAAGTTTTTGATGGCATAAGGAAATCTACGAAGTTAGGAGGAAGGAGGTTATACTTTTGATCCTGATTGCTTTTTATAGACCCAAGTATTAAAAAATAAGTCAATCGGAATATATAGGCCGCCCTATATGCTCTTGAATTTTTGAGTAATATTTACAATTTTACCTTAAACAATATTGATCAATAGCATAAATCGAAAAAAAGTTTTCCCGGGCGCCATTTAACAAATTTTATTTTATTTAGTTTAAAAAAACACTTGGTTCATAAGATATTTCAGCCTGATACATATCTACATCCCTATTCTTCCAAGAACGCCTCCCTGGGGTTCCTTAAAATTTGGTACGTAGGTACTCCACTTTTATTTTCAAAACTTGAATTCCAAAATACAAGAACGATATGAGTGCATCATTTCAACACAAATAAAAGAAAAACTAACGTTTACAATGGAATAAATTAAACTCAACCTGCATTTCTATAAGTTTTTTATTTTAATCAGATAAATTTAAAGCCTTCAAGTTCAACCTCTAAGTATATTTAAGTTCTTTTCCTCAACATCTTTTAACATTAAAACCTCTTTAAAATAATAAATAACTAAGTACATACGAGTAATTTACATTGGTATAGAAGCATAAGGCAAAAATCAATGCACAAAAATAACTTCAAGCCCCCACATTGCAAACTTATAAACTTATAGAAGAAAAATATAATGAGAAATACAAAACAGAATCCTTGACAGACAACCCCCGAACAAGTACTTATATTCATCGTTGTTGTTATTATTATTATTATTATGAAAAGAAAAATAATATTTTCTCAAGAACAAAATAAAATATATAGGAAATTATTAAAACATTCAGCTTTATCGATTTCTGATGATGGTGCATAGAATATTGAACTAAATCAAGGGAAACTATTTTCTTACGTAAAAAAATATTATTATAACACAATGCAATACAGAAAAGGTAAGAGTTTTTCTTTTCTCTTTGGGTCTGTTGTTAGAAAGTTGGTCTTGTGCATCACCGCCTTTTATCGATTGACCTTCTTCAATGGTGCATGGAATCATAATGGTAAACATTTACCTTTGGCGCACGTGAAACGAGACTTATTTTATCTATCAGAGTCCTTGTTCAGTTCATGTCCAACCAAACGCAACGTAAATATGTATAGTCTCTTAATGAATTTCTTTTAAAAATAATATATACCAAAGTTACTTATAATTTTTCTAAGATGGAAAACATTTTAAGCCCACGGAAAAACCTAGAAGTTCTATAAATAATACAAGTATCTAAGAATTAGAATAATGAGAATTTATGAATTTGCAACCTCTTTGCAGAAGTTCTAAGAAACTCAATCAATAATAAGTGACACTCAGAATTACTTAGCTGTCACCTTGAGGCAAAGTGAAGTGAAAATTCAGATATTTTCCATTATTTCTAGGAATTGTCAAAAATCTTCAAAAATTGACACTCATTAAAGCTTGGATGTCACCTTGAATTAAAATGATGTGAAAATTTACACGAGTTCCATAAATTCTAGGAACTGTCAAAGTAAACATCATTTTGTGGAAAATGAAAGCTGTCAGTTAGCAAGAAAACTTATTGTGATGTCTGCATCGAATTTAGTTATTGAATTCTTGTCAATTTCTTGAAATTTACGATACTGACCTATGAAAATAAATTAAGGAGGAAAATAATTCTATTCGGTAGAAAAACCATGATTCCATCAGCTATCCTTCAATTCACGTTTGTTTTCTAGGAGAAATACGAAAATTGAGTTTGTCTAAGAATTTTGAACATAAAAGTTCTAATAATCAAAAAGTTGTTAGAAGTTTTACCCGAACATTTTTGTTCGCTCGGAATTCTTAGAAGTTTCGCTTGAGCGAAATTCGAATCCAATTATAAATAAGATTTCGAACTGAATGTTACAAAATAAGCAAACATTTCCAGTTTTAAAAAGCTTTTAATTTCGAGAGAAATGATAGTTCAAAAAGTAGAATTTATAGAAAATCAATAATCTTCAGGATGAAACTTACAGTTGGTAAAAAGTAAAAAGCAATGTTTCTGAATGGAAAAATTTTCCAGGTTTTTAAAAAGTGTTATGCATGAATCTAATTTGTTTCTATAAAAAGTATTTCAATGGCGGAAACCCCCGAAGTATGGCAAGAAACTATACCAATTCAAATTGGCGAACTGACTTATTTAAGGTAATATCTATTGTAAAATTTTTGACGGTCAAAAGGCCTATCATCGAGTTTTTGAGTCTGTGAAAAATTCGATTGAACAATTTCTAATAAGAATTGTCAAAATAATGGTTGTCGTGGTGAGATATTCAATTGGTTCCTATAGTGCATCGATACTAATGCAGCAAATTAGTTGTCTTGTGAAAATAATCCTATTTTTTTTCGAAAGTCATTAACTTTGTCGGTAAATATTTTTTTTATTGCAGCCTTTTTTGAACTGTCTCGCAGCCCTATTTATATTACGGTAGAAATGACATATTTTTGGAAAATGGCTATCACATTTTTTTGACACTTTTCAATTTAACTATCATCTTAGTTATTTCCACCTCAGATCTGTCAAATTAATTGATTTTAACAACCCTTGCTTTTCAAAAACTGCACATCGTCTCCATATATCGTCGACATACAAAAATCAATATTTCTTCTTTGGTGTACAAAAATGTATTTACAAAAGGAACCCGCTGTAACCGTTAAGATTATCCAGTATCCCAAATTACATAAACCTATTTCACTTAAACGATAACGAACCTTGCTTTAGTGACAGCAAAATTCACTTATGTAGGTGAAGATTCAAAGCTCGAAACAAGTACATATGTTAATTTTTGAAGTTATTAGAAAAAAGTGTGTGATTACATCAGGAATTCAAATGTAATTTTCGTGGTAAAAATTTGGTCAAAGCGTTTAGTAAATTGTTTGTTCTATTGGATTCAATTTCAATTAATAAAGCTTTTTTCCAGTGACATAAAACTAAACCGAAAATATTTTAAGGTATCCGGATTTTTCACTTAACCGGAGTGTTTTAAGGCCATAAGGCATTTTCCAAACACTGTTTTTTTTTTTTTAAATGGTCCTCTGGGACCGAACAAATGTTGCCCAAAAGATTATAAAACAATTAAGTAATCTGTTTTAGGATTAAAAAATTATGAGTGGCCCTGTCCACCACTCAAAACCTGAAACCTATTTATTTCAATACTGCATTTTTTAACAATTTTAAACCGAAAATAAATTCTTTAACATATCTTGGAAATCAAATTTTCTTTGGAAGTACGTACAATTCTTTAAATTGCAGATTTTATTTGTTATGGACAATTAACTGACAAATTTTTCACTTTTTACGTTAGGAAACCACCATTTAGTCAAAAAATCTATAAAGCTCAAAATTCCTACACGCGGTAATTATTGAAATTTTGAAAATACTCGGGGATTAAAAAAAAGGGTTTCAGATAACCTTGGTTTCTCGTAATCGAGCATTACTGTATTGATATTTGGTTTGATTCAGAAAAGGCTTACCCCAAATTCACATTTCGAAAACTTCTTGAAAATTCAAGTTCAACTTCAGAAATATAAATTTCAAACACTTATCACTCTTTTTAATTTCGAAAAACACCACCTATATACTCTTTGACCTAATCAGTCGGAAGTTACAAAGCTATTGAAATAAATCTCTAGAGTGTTTTCCAATTTTAATTGACCCATTTCAGACACTCAAAATTTTCAAAAAAAAAAAAAAACAAACTCTCCTCGAACTCGAACGTAACACTAGAAAACACAGAATCCCAAGCCAAATAAAAGGGGATGTTAACGTAAAATAACGAAAATAAATGTACCTACGTACAGAAGTACATTGAAATGGCAACTTATTCAGTTACATCATCAGAGATTGATGTTCATTTATATATCATGAAGGTCCTTTAAATCGAAAAAAAGAAAGACTTGAATAGGTTTATATGAAGGTAGGATATATATAGGTGCATTCAAATTTGAAACGTTTATGAAATCAATAATACGTATCCTTGAAATCTCACTTTCAAAAATATAACGTATAAAAACCGTTCAACCCCCTCTGCGTCACATTCTTAGTTAGTTTTCATATTTTTCAAAATCATTTATCAAAATGTAGTTATGTATGTTTTTGTAATTTAGGTAACCCATTTTACTAAATCGTTGAGATCAGTCTTTACGCGTGGTTAGTCCATATTTTAAAAAATGTTTGTTTTGTGTATTTTGTTTTCTTGTTAAATTAGCCTAACTCGATTATTTTTGTTTTTCTATACGTAAATTCGAAAGCGACAATAATTGTTAAAAATTATTTTAGTAGTTAGTTTAATTTTTTAAAATATATCTTAGTTTTGTTTTTATTTTTAAACTATAAACTTTAAACAGCTGTAGGTGGCGGCAGCAATGATGAATTAGAATTTCGTAAATAGGGATTGCCATAGATGGCGCTATACCTTGGATCGATACTCAACGAGTTATGTGCTACATGAGTGGCGGTGCTATTATTGCTGCAACTGCCATTAGGCGATGAACTTACCACACTTCCATTGGTGGTGGTGCTTTGTAAACTTGGAAGACCATTGTCCTGCCGGATCTCTCGGGACCCAACGATGCTGCCCGTTAGGCTGCCTCCGCCATTTAAAAAAGTCATTGGCACATTGATGGCTTGATGCTGTTGTTGATGGTGCTGCTGCTGCTGCTGATTATGATGCTGCTGTTGCTGCTGCAAATGGCTGCCGGATTTGGTGGAGCATGATGTTAGATATTGGGGCGGAGGACTGTAGTGGGTGGTGTAGTCGGCATAAGGCACATAACCGGCAGAGATGTCCACCTTGAGGTCACTGTAATTGGATGTGCGGTCGCCGGCCTCTTTTGCGGCAATTTTCGAAATCTGATGCTCGCTGATGACATCGGCCGGTGGAAGTTTGCGTTTTTTGCACTTGAAATACACAATTACCAAGATGGTCAGGATCATTAGGATGGCCACTGATGAAATGCCTCCAACAATCGTCATCAATAATGGAACACTTTCTGCTCAAAATGAAATAAAGACAGAGAAAAAGAGACAAAAAGACAATTAGAATAATGATTGAGGATGGAGGATGGATGGATAGATGGATATAGATGCTATAAAAGTCAATGACTTTTTGAAAATCGGAATACTTACTTTGCGCCTGTAAATTTATCTCAACCACATCGTTGCCATAGTCGTTGACCACCGTACAATTGTACTTGCCATAGTGGTACGATTGACTGTCTCTGATGATGAGGGTCGATTTTACTCCTCCAGGCACTGCGTCCACCAGTATCGAGTAGTCATGTCCCGATTCCGAAATCTCATGACCATTAAACGTCCATGATACATGTCTGGCCCGCGGCACCGAAGTCGCATAGCACTCAATCCTTGCAGTATCCCCAACCAAACCGTATTGATAGTGCGACGAGGTGATTATAGGAGAGCCCTTAAGGTAAACGTACGCGTCCGAGGATATCTCTGGGTAACCAGGAACGTTTGCCTTGCAATAGTACCGCCCAGCAGTTTCGTTTGTTACACTAAATGTCAAATTCGAGCTCCCGCCAACAACCTGTGGGGTATACAAACAAAGAGAGTCAGTTGTGGTTTGTGAGTTATCGACCAACCGAACTACCGATGGAACGGAACTCTACATTCTACGAGTATATTCAGTTCGATTCGATTCGATTCAAAATGAAAAGACCTACCCTATCAATGGGATGCTGTATCCAAACAATGTCCGGCATGGGATTCCCATCAACCTCACAATTCAGAGATACAACGCTGCCAATATCAGCCTCTATGGACTGAGGACGCAGGCGGAATTGTGGTCCATCTGGAATTGCAAAGAAAAAAGCACACACACGCACTCGAATATAGAGATGTTCATTTGGAACCATCGACCTGCAAATTGTGAATAAGCCTGCGATGGTTATTTGCTCGTATTACTTACAGCTTATGTCCAGGGTCTCGCTATCCTCACTCTTGCCAACCGAGTTCTGCACCTCACACTTCACGATTGCATCGTGGAACTTTCGTGTAACATTCCGGATAACCTGATATTTACAAAGAGAAAAGATAAAAACACAAAATTAATTTCAAAACAACTTCTTTATGAGAACGAACGAATGGACAGGACAGGCATCAGACGAGAACTGATAGACTGATCGACTGATGGACGGAAGTCACAAAAGACGCTTCACATTGAAAATGAGAATATTTACCATTTCAGTTTTCTGGCCGCCGATAATTGGCTCGTCGTTGATGAACCATCGGTAACGGACTTCGCCAGGATTGGCATCCGCTTTGCATTCTAGACGCACCTGAGCAAACTCTGGAATCCTGCCACCGGCTAAAGCGCCACCAATTACACTCACTTTGACTTTCGGAGCATATTTTACCTGAAATGTTAGATTTTTTTTTTTTTGAAAAGGTTATAGGTTAGCTTAGGTCAAGTTAGATTAATTAACAGAGAAACACATCATTGCGTCTACTGTATGCTATCTGCATCAGCTCCGCATCACTATATAAAATACGCTTAAATTGCTCACCTCAACACGGATTTTCGTAGACCGATATGTTCGGTCGGCCGTATTCTGGGCCTGACACGTGAAGTTTGTATTGTGGTGCTCCTTGCGTGGCGTCAATCGGAGGACCGACTTTGCAGTGAACCGTCGCAAATCCGGCATTGGAATCACTGTGTATTCGATGTTGTCATTGATTACCGTTCCCAACCCATCAATCCACGTTATCTATACAATGACGATGACGATGACGACAACGACCAGAAACGAAATACGTAAAATAGAGAGAGAGAGAATTATTCAAAAGGTGTTCTTTTCGATTTCCATGTTGGTATACCTTACCTCTGAAGCTGGTTTGCCACCAACGGAAATGCATTCAATCTCCACTTTGCGGTCCTCGGTGGTCATGATGAAATCTCCCTGAGATATTTTAGGCGGCTCTGGCGGAACCAGCACAGAGAGGGTGGCAAATGTTGACCTAATAGCTGCTTGTCCCTCCGGACCCGGACTCACTTGGCACTGATATTTTGCATCATCGTCCAGCATCACCGGATAAATGTCCAGCGAATAATCACCCTCTTCGTCACTTCCCACCATCGAGTAGCGTTCGAATCCGCTTAGATTTCGGTGCGTACCGAGGCCAAAGTCGTCCTTTGTCCACTGTAATGTGCCCTGTTTGTTGATGACCCGACAAGGCAGCGTCACACGAGCTCCTACAACTGCAGTCTGGTCCTGAGGCTCCATGGCGAAACGCTGATTATTGAAATTGACATAGCCGCCACCTCCGCTCCCTCCTCCTGCATTGACATTGGCATGAATATGTTTCCCCGCAACTTCAAATGGCAGAAAAGTCATCATCACCATCGCTGTGATGGCTAAAAATAAGGCTGGAGTCGAACAGCATCTCCTACTGCTGACGACGACGGTGGCGACAGCGGCGACCGCGACATCGTCTGGCTGTGGGTTCCTTGAGTTTGGCACACTATTTCCGCTCATTGTGTGTAAAGCGCACACAATGTGCCGACAACTTTTCCAATGAAATTTTCTGACGGATGCGCTGTTGGTTGGTTCAATGGTTGAATCGTTGGATGGTTGAAAATGCCTATTTTGTAAGATCCTGCAATTTAAAAAGTGACAAAACACAAAATTGTTTTAATTTTTCTGTCCCTCAGCAAAGTTATCTGTTTTTCTTGAAAAGACTTAAATTTAAGTTGTAAATAATAACGAAAACGAGTTGTTAGTTTCCCCCCTTCCCCCCACTTAACTCTTTTGTTGGATGTGAATTAAATTCTCGTTACAAAAAATAGTTTTACGCCTTAAATTAGTTTCACTTACTTTAACGACCCAAACCAACCAGCAAAAGTTGCTATATAGAAAAAATAAAAGAAATAAATGTGTTAAGGCCATAGAAGCTTTAAAAACTGAGGGTTTATGGTGGTACAGAAGGCTTTGAGACGTATATTGTATAGCTGCTTCCCTATAAACCCACAAATGTGGGATTTCTATTTTGTTGTGTTGAGTCTTGCTCTGTTTTACAATAATAACCAAAGATAATATGAGAATCTTATGGTGAGTTGATAGAGATAACCTTCTAGGACTTTACCAGGGTGGTTGCTGGTTGGTTTGGCTTGGTTATGCCATAAGCTATACAGAAAAAAGAAGCTTCCGATGGACAATGGTCGTGTCCTCCCTCTATACAAGTTGTTTCTATTCCTATACTTTTCTGAATGTGACTGTGACTGGGACTGCGACGACTGTGACAATTACACCCACAGAAAAAGGAAAATATGTCTCGCTTTATGGTATAAATGCTCTTGCCAAAGACAATAGAGCTGCAGGAAAGTTTACAACAGAAGATGGTTCGTTATACCCTCTTCTTTGTATAGTGTTACATGTGGAATGTTTCAGAATTTTTTCTTTCTCTTTACACTCTTGTTACTAGTTACAAGTTTCTGAAACAAAAGCACATGTTTCTGAGGTTTATGTGGACACCAGGGTTTGGGTTTGGTGTGGAGAGACTTGAGAAAAGTCCTGCAATCATTGCATCTCAGAAAAAAAAAAAGAAATGCAAGGGTTCTTCTTTTGGAAATCGGATTAATTCAAAAGTTGTATAGTTATGTAGCTCTACGAGTAGGTATAATATACATAACCTAGAATCGTACAATTGCCTTGAAAGTAGAAAAGCATTGAAATTGAAAGATATTACGAGAGTTGGCAATGCCAACTATGAGTACTCTGTCAACTTAAAACTTTTTAACAAACAACAACAAAAATGTAAGAACTTAAAACTTCTTTGTTCTTTTGCTAAATGTTTATTGGTTTTTGAAGGAAGTTAAATAACATAGCTTGCAGCAGGTGTGTAAATAATACAAAAAGTTAAACTGTCAAATTAACAGATTTTAAAACGATTTTGGAGAAAGAAGGGAATGAAGGGCGAAAGGGGAGGGAAAGGGGCAGGTATGGGTTCATGGGGATGAGAAGATGACGGTGTTTTTTAAGATAAGTTCCTTTACGACGATATGACAGGCCAAAGCGAGGCCTCAAGGAATTTCAATATTACGAAAAGATGACATGACATGATTTTGTTTAAGATAAATATTTCAAAATCTGTTTTGTTCATACATATATACTTCTTATACTTTCTCGAACCTGTATCTTTAAGATAAAAAGAGGTGAAGAAGATACATTATTTTATTTATGTTATCTTGTTGTTGGCATATCATGGTGATGAAGACATTTTTAACTTTATTAGAAATTTCGTATTTCTTGTACTTTAAGAATTTATATCTTGATGTGAATAAACCATAAATGATATATACCTACTGTCAAATTGAATAAAATCACTTTCTAAAACTTAATTTGCTTCGGTTAATAACTCAATTATATAGAATAATTATAAGATGGGTTTTGTAGGTATACTCAAGTTGAAGGTAAGTTTTGGTTTTAAGACAAGTTTAGTATAGTAGAACTTATTTCCTTGACACATACATCCTTACTCTTGAACAAGTTTCAAATATTCGTCACTTTGATATATAAAATTGAGAGGATATAAAAGAAACTTCTTAATTTCGAAGTCAATTGAAAGTTGGTAAAAAAAAACACTCAAAGAAAAAATAAATAATTTTCTGCAATTTTAGGAAACTTCAAGTTTGTATTGAAACTGCCAGCTCTGTAACACAAATAATGATGTTTAGATGAGGACTGTTTTTATAATTTATTAAGAAATACATTTTCCTTAGAAATAACTGACACTTAAAAGTATGCTTCAATTTTCGTGAATTTTAAAAATTGAAAACTCATCAGAAATATCATAGCAATAAAGTGTTTAAAAAAGGTATTTCAAATGGGGTCTTAGACATTTTCTTCTTAAAGACAGGTGACTAAATTCTTTCGATGTTTTTAACAGTTAGAGACAATGCTAGAGAGCCTGAGGTCTGAGTTTCAAAAATTCTCATTTCCTCAAATCTTTTGATGGAAAAATACTTAAAAATTTTCAAGAAGATTAAATCTCCTCTCTGATCAATAAAACTTAAAAAAGTGAAAAATTTGGCTGCCTCCAATAATCTCAAGAACCAATAACGCTATCGACTATTTTATACTGCAACTTTTTGGAGTTATACAGAATTAATATGGACTTGAAAAAAAACTCATCAAACGATTTTTGTGTTTTTTTTTTTAGAACATTTTACGAAAAAACATTCACCCCTATTATAAAATTCAGCGAACGAGCTTAATGGCTGAATCACAAGCACGCTTCAGCTTCTGCTTCACCTGACGTTTACGAGTTCAGCCAAAGGAATTCAATGCATGCTATCACAATGAAGCTTCGACCTCACGTTTCGTTTGACAATCGTAAGGAAAAGAACGTAATGTAACGTAATGTGACTCCAAACGGGAGCTCTAGTTCAATTATCTGAACATTTGCTTTGTCTGACAGCTCAACAGCTGTAAACAAATGTCAAAAAAAAAAAACAAAATATTTGCTCTTTGGAGGGATAAAATAATAGAAATGTCATTCCAAGCAACCTCGAAGCAGGCCCACCGTAACGCAGACGAAGACGAAGCTGAAGCGTGTTTGTGATTCAGCCATAAGTGACAGACAAAACTTTGTATCAATCAATGCAATCTTAAGTGAAATTTAACTTAAAAAGGCAGGCTTCAAGTAATTGCAAAGATTTCAAGTCTCAAATGATTAAACCTATTTGATTCCAGTCAAATGATTGGAGAAAAAATGACTGCAGCCATTTTAAAGTCAAATGATTGGTGATTGCAAAATTTGAAATCCCATTTTTTAGGTGAATTCAATCACGCAAGTCATAAGAGATTACATTCCTAAAAGATTGCATTTTCTTGCAAGCCTGACATTAATTGAAAAAGTAAATTATGTTAATTAATGATTCAAATTTTGATACTCGTTTTTAAAGAATCATTGACTGATTTTAAAAAGGTATAAAACATTCCAATACGATTTACGATAAGAACTTTCTCATGATGGCAAAACTAATGGAAGCTCAGAAAGGTCTCAATTCGAACGTAAAGAAAATACAGACAAATGTTTTCTGTTACCATGGAACCGTATTTGTATTTTATTGAGGCAAAGTTATAACCCCAAAAAATCAACAGAACACAGAAAAATGTACTTACTTATAAAGCATGAAAATGACAGAAACTGACAGCGTCAAAAGGCAAGTTCAGAAATGATAAGGTAGTTTTAGGAATTGATAATGTAGTTCATTCGTTTAAATTCATCATCAAGATTTAAAACAAATGCGAAAGGTCAGTGGATTGGGTTGACTCGCCCGGATTAGAATTCTATTTTATCTAACAAAAATTACGGTTTTGATATGTAGTCAAAATTTTAAAATATCGAAAAAACGACAGTTTTTCTGACAAGAACTACCAATAATTTGTAAGATTGAATTTCGCGTCAAATATTAACCTCAAACTTTTTTCTCTTTTAAAAAAATATTAAATTTTATACCCGTGGCTTGATTTTTAGTGCGTTGGACTATCATGCCAGAGGTCTTGGGTTCAATCCCTGCCTGCGCCATCTAAAGATTTTTTCACGGGTACTGCCACATGCGAAGAACTGACAAATGCTCCAAGAGTAATTCTTGTCATGAAAAGTGATTTCTCAAATTAGCCGCTCGGATTCGGCTTAAAACTGTAGGTCCCCTCCATCTCCGACAACTTTAGTCGCACACAGGAATGGTTGAGAGTTGTAAGTCACTAGGCCCTAGTTTTCAACGGACAGTAGCGCCCCCTAATTTATTAACTTCAAATAGGAAGTTATTGTAATGGGTCCGATTTGTCAAATTGAAAATTTTGACATTTCTCGACGTTTCAAGGTCCCTAGAGTCAAAATAAAAGATTTTTAGAAAGATGTCTGTGCGTGCGTGTGTACGTACGTTCGTACGTCCGTACGTCTGTACGTTCGCGACGTTTTTTTCGTTGCTCAAAAACTAGAAGAGATATCAACTTCAAATAAATTTTGTTATACAGATAATAATGCAAAAAGGGCTCTCAAGAAAATTGCGTGGGTGGTTTTTTTACCATAGCAGTTTAAAAAAGGTGAACATTTTGGCTAACCCTAAATATCTCATGAACCAATGACGCTAGAGACTTGAATTAAATTTTATATTATATATTGTAACTTAATACAAAACAAGTATATTTAAAAAAAAAAACAATTACCTAACGGTTTTTTTTAATAAATCAAAAAAAAACTGAAAAAAAAAATGTTTGACCTCGAAAATTTTACGACCAAAATATGATTTCATCTCTAAAATAATTTTGTGCAACGAAGAATAATGTTTTTGACATCTGATAAAATTTTGAGAAAAATCGAACTGACAGTTTTTTTACAAAAAATAAAACCTAAAAAGAAAACAATACTAAAACTTGGTAAAAATTTACTTTCGACTCAAATAGCTTTTTAAAAATTACAAATATTGGCTTCAAACTTATTTTATTTCACAGAAAATATTGTTTTCGATATTCAGTAATTTTTTTATAAAAATCCAACAGTTCGTTTTTTCATAAAAAAATAAAATCTACAAAAAATAGTACGCAAATTTGGTAAAAATTGATACATATAGACAAACTTTTAAGCAAGACAAATCGACAGAAGGGATGGGAAGTTATCAGTGTGGGTCGCATCCCCGCCTCTTTTTTATTTTTTATTTTTAATACTCAGTTGTATGTTTAGAAAAAATCTTTTTCTACAAACAAAAATAAAAACCTTAAAAAATTCAGCTACAAATTGCTAAAACTGTCTGATAAAAAATATTATTGTTGATATTTAATCAAATATTTAAACATTTTGAATATCTTGAAAAGAATTGAAGATATTGACTCCAAACTTATTTCTTCTTGTACAAAATATTGTTGTTATTTTTAGGTAAGATTGAAAAAAAATACATTGATATACTTTTTTCCAAAAACAGCTAAATCTTCAATTTAATTATTGCATACGTTTTAAGGTTAATTGAATGACGATTTCGCTTATTTCAAAAACAAACAAATATTTTAATCGACATCAATGGAAAGTTATCTTTTTTATTTTCATGTAACCTTTTTCGAAATTAAGCCAAATTTATTACCTGCGATGTACTCTGTAATTGGTCACCTAATTTAGGTACTTTAATTTTTATTGCATTGTCTATCGATTGTTCTGAATCTGTTGATTATGTAAACATAAAAACCTAAGTACATAAATATACTATTATTCGAATTAGGTAACTCGTTTCGAACCAATTTCAATGCAATTTATCTAAACACAAAACAATACCTTCCTAAACATCTGTAAGTAATGTCAATTATTGAAATATGAAACCCGCTGTTTTTTCGGTTTTTTTGTTTTTGTTTTATTTTTAGAAACCAATGCAATAAAAGTGTTTTATAGGAAAAACATTTGGAAAATAACATGCGGCAGCAGCGGTAAAGTTTTTGTTTTAACAAACATGTTAAAAACTAGGGCATCACAGCTATATAAAAGAAGTACAAGTATGTATACCTAAGCCCTATGGAGGTTTTACGACTTTGCACAATTTTTTAGTATGTCCTTTTATCACCATCGCCGCCGCACCACCGTTTTTGCCATCAGGAGAGAGATGAAAATAAATTTTAGATTTTTATTGAAACAATGGCCGATGTTACATCAGGACAGGTACCTTACCTAAAGTTACCTATATCGCATCTATTACAAACTTTACTACACACAATGACCAAACTGTATAAAGCCGTAAAACAAAAAATTTGAGATATTTTGAGTAATGTCCATCGCGTCCTCGTCATAATATCGTTGGAAAAGTCTGTTTTGGCTGTTGTTCAAAACCATCGTTTAAATCATTCCTCCTCGTAGTCTTCGCCGTTCTGACGGTCTCCCACTCATAGAAAAATGAAAAAAAAAAATATGTATGCTCAAGGACCCTCCTATATATGTACATAATATTTCCTCCCAAAACATGCCAAAGCATATTAAATGAATCCTTGATACTTATTTTTTTGTTCGTTTTTTCTTCAATACTTTATTTTAACGAGGACATATTGCTTCCGGAAAGAAATGAGATTCCAATGGTCTGACGAACGATGTGAGATAAAAAAAAGTATAAATACCATAAATAATATAGAAATCCCTTGTAAACAATAAGTTTCGAAATCCTCATAGACCCAAGTCACGTGACAGTCGTCAATCCTTTTTGTTAGACTTTTCTCTAAAGTGTTTCATAATTTTCAAAAAACTGAAGAAAAAAAACAGACAAATAAAAACGACAAGGAATTGATCTTGATTTCGAAAATACATTATTGAGGTACATGGTTCAAGTTTTCAACCCTTCTTGTTAGATGGTATTTTTTGTTGTTGTTGTTGTGTTACTCAAATTTCAAGAAGAATCTTTTGGACACATGTCAGAGTGTCACATAGCAAAACCAACGTCGGTCGGTCGTCGTCCTCAACATCGTCGTATTTGTTGTATAGGCATAAAAAGATGCTTAAAGCCAATCTGTCAGGGACTTGTCTTAAGAAGAGAACAAAAAAAATAAATCCGGAGGGTTTTCCTTTTCGGAGGCAGCATGGGGTGGAAGATTATGGCCTAGGGGTAACACGTAAACCTGAACTGATGTCGCTTCCTGTGTAGGAAGGTGGATACGAGTATATAAAACTCTCCTTTTTCTTGGATAAGTCCATGTTTTGAGTAAGGACAGGAACAAAACAAAGGGAAACCTACCTAGGTACAAATTATGTACACGCAAATCCATCAGCTCGCATTTTTTGGAAAACAAAACAAAAGTAAAAAAAGTAAAATTTAAAATATCATGAAAATTACATGTTAATTGCACAACACTTACAAAAGGATTCAAATTAAAATTTAATCAAAAAAAAAGTTGAAAAATATCAGAACTCTCTCCTTTTTTTTCAGGTCTCAAAACATACAAATTAATGAATCCAAATCCAAGGCGAAAGCAGATAGAATGAGTTGGTACCTGCCTAAAAAAAAGGCCCCCTTTTTTATGGCACACATAAAAATATCAGGTGTTCAATTCGTGATTGGATTTTTTTTTCGGTCTGCACCGCCGTCGCTCCGTCCTCACCGAGAAAAGACCAGTTCTTTGAGCTTCTTATGTTCTTTTGCCTCTTTCTTCAGAGATGGGAGAAGGGGGAGAGAAATAAGTCAGATAAAAAGAGAAGTCATACAACTGAAATGCCGACGAAGAAATTGCTGTTCCAATCGTTCCACTTTTATCCTTCGGTCCTCACTCAACATATACCTATCGGAGTCTCCAGAATTATTACAAGTTCAGCAAGCATCAAGCAGACCCACCATGAATATGCAACAAGAAATGAAACACGTTTTAGGTCCAGAGAACTGCTTCAGATTGTAGATGGTGTAGATGTTGAATCTATCTGCATTTATTTAATGTTCCCCTAAATCCCCATCGCCATCATGATGCAACAACCAACCGCCAAGCCATAAGATGAAGATTGCAATAAGGTCGGACTTCGAACGGAAGGACGCTGACGACGGAACGAACAGACGAACGTTAAGCAATGAAATTAGCTACAAGCACCCAATAAAATGATGAAAATCCGTCGAGTATAAAGGAGCAGCAGCGATTCTCTAAGGACTCAAAATATCGAATCACAAGGCAACGGCAACAGCAACAGCAACAAAAAGAAAGACCAGTAACAAGAACAGGTGTTCTGCGCGTGTAATGCACGACTACAGTTCCATATAGTAATAAATCAATATACCAACTCTACCTAACCTCTAAACCTCTCTTCCTTCCAACTCACCTACCTTTCTTCGATATAAAAAAGAACAACAACTTTTCATAGGTCTTATAGCTACCAACAACCTTACCGACAACACGACTATGAGCGACCGACGACGTACCTACCACCTTACCTTACCTGGGCGCTTTTGCTGTTGGTTCGATTTGGTGAGTTAAATTGAAAGCAAGCACTGAGCAGACAAAAGAACCAAAACCAAATCCTTGTTGTTCATTCCTCGTCATATCGGCTTCGGCAGTTGAGTTAACTTAGTCCAGAGGTCTGCCATCAAGGGGGAAGTGGGGGAAACGTGATTCTATATATCTATTATTGACGACTGTCAAAGCTCGTATCTTATATTATTAGGTACCCTATATAGTTGGTGCAAATTTCAAGCCATACGCGACTATATGTGGTATGTGGAAATGAAAATTGGTTAAGCTTTTTTGCCATCGCACGTCAACAAGCCCAGTTAAAGGGGTTTTTGGCGCCTTCGTCTTAATTTAATTGGGTTTTCGTAATAAATTTAAATTTCTACACAAAAGAAAAAGGAATTTTCTTAAACTTTTAAAGCGGATTGGTTATATTTTTCAACGATTTGAACATCTTACATTAGGACCCTTAACCACTTTGCTTTAATTCCAAACCACAAAATGGCTACTTCAATAGTTAGCGTGTGACATTTTGACATTTCAAATTATTTTTATATTTTATCCAGTTTTAGGTCTGTTTGATTAGTTTTTTTTTCACGAACTGTCACTTATGCTAAGACGTGTTCAGATGTACTGTAAAATATAAAGAGAACTAAACTAAACTAGTATGACTATTGAATTGCGGAATATTTAGAAAATTGCTAACAACTAGAACGCTAAGCCCTTGATAATAGTAGTTTGATCGAAAATGTGATTATTTCCCTTCAAATTTTCTTATTAGGGGCTAAATAAAGCTATCATTGGTTTATATTATTAAAAATTTTGTTTTGAGACTAAAAAGCGATTTAAAATGTTAAATTTGCTATGTTCAGCAATAAAATCAAGCTTAAGAGTATTTATTTATTTATTTTTTCTTGTCAATAACATATTTTAAATACACTATTAACAAATGGTAAATAGGAGCACTAGCAGCAGAATACTATCGGCTCCTAGCTTAAGAGTAATACAATGGTTTCCCTAAAAAATACTTTACTTAACCCGGAACATTTACCTTAGTTTAATTTTATTTGTTTTATTGATGAAATCACTTTCCATGAACAGCTGATTTTTTATTTCACTTTCATGTTCTTGTCTTCAAATCCAACCTAAAATACTTCATTGTAATCAGAAAGAGTTTTTTTTTCAATAATAGACATTTTCAATGATCGCTAAAACCAACCTGTCAACAAAATTCCAATGATTCGTTTCAATGGGTCAATTTATATTTCAACGGAATTTTTGAATTGTCAGAAATATAAACAATTTAAACAAATTTCTCACTTTTGCTGTCAGAAATCTGAAAATAGAATTTTGGCTAGATTCTACATCGCGCAATTTAAAAAGGGACAAAAATAAATGCAAAGCTTTTTTGATTGCTGAGTATTTATCAATCTAGTTGAGAAAAATCTCAGAAACCTTAGAAATATAAACTGTCCAAATGATTAAAACCAATTTGACTTGAATTTAAATGCGAAGAGAAAAAAACAAGCGTACCTAAATTTCAAAAAGTGTTAAGGCCTAGTAATGGCGAATTTTAGTTCAAAGCTCTGAACTCTGTCTTTAAAGTATGCTGAACACACTCAAAACAAAGTCTTCTCTGAACGTTTCCAAAACACTCAAGTTTTGTGTTTAAATATTTTGCGCATTCAAAATTCCGAAATTTGTTTTTTTGTGATTTTTGAGAGCTAACAATTTTAACAATAATTTTAGTTAATTAATTTTCTTAATTATTTGTATTAATTAATAAAATATTGAACTTCCTTTCATCACAAAATGCATCTTTTTGCAAAAGTTACCTTTTTTTACGAGGTTGTTAATCGCACCCTGAATACCCAAAAGTCGCGTCGTCTAAACTTAAATAACAATATGACTATGAAGCTCTGAACACACTCCGAACAGAAAAAGAAACACCATTTCGCCTTTGACAGTTGAGGCCCTGTTCAGATACAAAAAAGTAAACGCTTATTGATTGACCCCTGATCTTATACCACTAAGTTATAAGGAATTAGACTTAAGCAATATTTAAACATGACTTAAAATGTATGATGATGATTATTTATCGATGGACCAGATTTTTTCTGCCCATATTTTCAGCTATAAAAAAAGCGCTCGTAACTCAACTTAGACTTTGAATAGCTTAGGTCGCCCTCTACTATTTAATGACCATATTCCAATACACAATGCGCAATAAAATGCTTAAACACCTGATCCGGCCGTAATTTCTATTTTGTAATCCCCGTTCCTCCTTTCACTCTCTCTCTCTCTCCGTTTTGGTTCTTTCTTCGTTAAACATTATTTTGGCTGTAATCGGATTTAGTTGGTCACATAGCCATCCAATATACAACCCCTTTTTATTTTTGTATGCTATGAGGCTACGACAATACGGCTACGACTACGGCTACAAGGAATATATCGGTTGGAGTTGGAGGCGGTTACGTCCTCGCGTCATTAGTGGCGCGACGACCCGATCCGAATAGTAATTTTCTCTCGCTGTTATCGATACGTTTTTATTGATATTATTCGTTTTCGTTTGCCTTTTCGTTTGCTTTTTCATTCGTTCGTTGGTTCTTTCGTTTTATTGCTTTGACATTTCGATGGATTGGATTCGATTGGATTGAATTGAACGAAGACATCTGGAACCAAATATATTTATATATATATCGTAATCTAAGCCATAATTTTATAACAAAGGTAATGAGACAAACCACGTGATACCTGACAAATAAAGCACACAATTTGTTATTTGTTATTTGGATATATCAACTCTATAAGCTTACATAGCCTATAAATATAAAACCTATAAGTTCATATGCAACCGAACCAACTTTTATCCCACTCACAAATCGCAACTTGTAGGTATTATTGGCAATAGGTGATGGGAAAGGAACACACACACACACACACACTTTAACTTAACTTAACTCAATTCAAAAAAACAAAAAATCTCCCACCGAGAAGTCATAAAGTTTTATAAAGCCTGACGATTTATTTGGGAAACTTTCGCTTGTTTTGTTGGTTGGCGTTGTTTAAATTTTGTTATTTCATTTTCTCGTTCTCATTCTTCATTCCCGTCCTCGTTGAAAAATAAAAGGGGCTTCATTTATGGCATTCGTTTTGTGTCAACCAAAACGCCATATCCAATCCACCCCCACATCTAGTATTATATTGACAGCGACATAATGTTATGTTATGAGTCATCCGTTCATCCCTTTGTGTCATTCATTCAATCATTTACCCTATTTCTATGGATACTCTTGTTCGGATGTTTCAATTGGGGGTTGCTTTTTCCTGTGATGGTGACAGTGACGGTGAGGGTGAGGGTGAGGGTGAAAGTGATGGCGATGATGGCCAAGATACAGAAACAGCAAAAGACCTGAATGAGGTGTGGGCAGAAGAGAATTTCTATATCGTTCGATTTATTTATTCCAACTATTGAGGGGGTTGATAGAAGGAAATAAGCCCAATAGCTATACCCACCTACTTTTGCTATACTTCTGCTCGTATACGAGGAGTATGTATGTATGATGCGAAAGAGGAAAGAGGTTAAACAAAATATTATGAAACGTTCGCCATAAAACTTTTGTTAAAACAACCCTCGAACATCGATGGATGATGGTGGCTACGACGACAACAACAATGTCGAACAACGACCAACGACGACGCTAGTCAGTATTACACAATCAAAAAGCACACAGAAAAATAAAGAAATAAAGAAAACAGAGAAATGTTTGCTATAAAATGAGAAAAAATACGGTTGTTAAGAGATTCGAATCTAGTGGTATCTCTAATAGCATTGAATGCATTATGTAAGCCACCCTCTTCTCACTCTTTTCAACTGGAAACTTTTCCATCAATAACATGAATATACTACAGTGTTTTGCGTCTACAAATTTTATTCTGAAACGGTTCAGTTTGGTTCAGTTCGGTTCGGTTCGCTTGGGTTCGACACATTGGCGGCGACGACGCTACGACCGACGCGACTTGGGGCGGTCGCAGGGGCATCAATGGCGATGGCGATGTAGTATCTGCAAAACTACGAGTGTATCTGCTTCAAAGTTTATATATCGGAAACTATATCTACGAACGAACCCCCATAGAGAAGTATTGCCAACCATTGGAAAGTTTAAAGAAAAGTGAGGGTAGTGCATTTTCTTCTACTGAAATAGTAATTGTATTAAATAATTCAAAGCACTGAAAACAGGTCATCCTGACATCGTTAAGGGTTTCTATAAGTTTCTATAAGAAAAAGCACACAAAAAAAAAACTTAAATGGCCGAAAAGCAAGATCATAAACTTTTGGGATTCTTGAAAATGAAACACTATGAACCCAAAAAAATGAAATGGGCTTTCATCCTCCATAGCTTATACTTTCGTATACGCTCCTACACATCCTTTAACCTTTCTTCCTTCCCTATAAATGGAAGGGTGCCTTTTAGGAATCAATCAAACCCTTAGGCGGCGTTATGGCCTAGCCTGGCAAGGTTTTTGGGTTTTGGGTCTTATAATATTCTTAGATGCTCATGACTTGTAGATATATCTAGGAACATTGTAACACAAGTACATTTAGTCATTAGACGAAGAAACCCCATATTTTATTTATTTAGATAGATATTTTTGGGTCTAAAATGATGTGAAATGATAATGAGTTTTTATACTCTTAAGGAACTTGATATCTTTGACCAACTAGATTAGAAACAATCTTCGGCTTTCAAAACGTATATCATCATTAAAGCGTTTTAAAAAGACTCATAGAGACTCGTTTATAGATAATACTCAACAGAAATAAATAGAGCTTAACAACAATTTGATTTCGTGAGTGGAATATGATAAATGTTCAAATTTAGTAATTTTAGCTTTGAAAAACATATCCTACCATTATTTCCATAATATTGAGTTTCTTTAAAGCAAGTCTTACGGCAAAACTAGATATAAAGGTGTTTCGGGTATAGTTTTTCAAAAACTTGAATTATATGTCAATCAAATCGAATATTGTTAAATAACAAAGTTAAAATCACAAAATGACTACTTTAATTTTTAGTAATTTGGATAATCCATATGACTTTTTGACACTTAAAATTCAATGGTCTGTTCGCCAAATTAAGGTTTGTTTGCTTTGTTTCTCCTTTTCACGAACTGTCATATTATAGGTTTTTTTAAAAAATGTTCACGATTGTTTTAAAGTAAAATTTTATAGAGTCAACATTATACCAAATATGGAGATTACAAGAAAACATATTTAATATTGTAAAATAAGTTAAAATGGAAAGATGAGCTTAAGAAGGTAATACCTCAACTAATATCGGAATTTGTGTAGAAGCAACAGAATAAGAAAATAAAAGAACATCCGCCTTTCCCCCCGAGGTAAGTTTGTTTGCTTTGTTTATTTTTTAACCGAACTGTCAATGCTTAGGAGTGTTCAGATAGCTGTAACAGTTTTCAAAGAAAGGATTTAAACAATTTGGAATATCTAGTAAACTGGTAAATAATTCAAGAACTGTTAACTATTATGATACTATGCTCCTAACAATACTTCGTTCGAAATTGTTCGCTGTTCAGTAAAGGTTTGTAGAGTTAACTTAATGTAAGAAGTTCTTCTTAAACAAACGATTTTATATATTGAAAAAAAAAAGCTGAAATGGAAAGCTGAGTAACGGAAAAATAGAAATATCGTGAGAGCAACAGAACTAAAAAAATAAGGCAGCACCGAAGTTCCCCTGAGTTAGGTTTGTTTGCATTGTTTTGCCTTCAAGAACTGTCAATATTCAGATACCGTTGATCTTCATTTTATTAAACATTCTAAAATTCTATAACAACAAATTAAAAAATACGATAAGTTTTTTAGATTGAATTAAATCAAAAAACGGATCTTCTAACCCAAAACATATTAAACCTTGGAAAAAAGAAAATACTTTAACGGATATTGGAAGTTGTGTGATAGCAACAGAAAATAAGAGATAAGACCTCATTTGCTCAAAAAGATCGATTTACCAAACGACACTTTTTCAAAATAATCTTGGATTCCAGTCAACCTTCCTTAATATTTGAAAATTCGAGAAATGATTTTTGGAAAAAAAAGGTTTTAAGGTCTTCATATTTTAGATTTTTTATTGGAAAGCTTCAAACTAAAAGAGTTTTGAGCATTCTGAGGCAGATAGAAGCAATGCTATTAAAAATAGCTTAGAATTTTAAACAAATGATAAGTTCTTTATACCTCAAACTACCTTGGCAACAGTGGTTTTGAAAAAAAAAAGAAACTCGTATAGAATCCAACGGAATGCACTTTTGGCAAAAAGAACCATTTTTTCACAGAGAGACCATCAAGAACACCAAGTGAAATAATATAATAGCACCACCGCGCCACTGGTTCTGAGTTACCGAACTAAAATAGCACATTGAACTAACACGGTCGGTCGGTCGGTCGGGCTATGATGCCGCCGCTATATGCCGCTTTGCCCAGACCATACCAGACCCTCAGACCATAAGCTTTAAAAAAACAAGGGATTGTATAAAATGTACCTCCCTACACCATACATAGTCATATAGTATATACGACTTTTGTTCTGAGTTGGGACTTGGGATTGGAATTGGAATTGGGATTGGGGTTAGGTCTTCCCTGGTTCGGGTTCAGCTTTGGGTTCGGTTCGGTCCTGGATTCTAGTGTGTGTTTCATCTCTGTTCTGTTCGAGAAGAGAGAAGGAAGCCAAGTCAGTATAAATGCGAGTACAATGGAATTCTTTTTCTATTCATTTATTAAAGACAATTCCCCGGAATCGGTGAGTTCGATTTGATGCCGTCTCTATGTGCCATGCCATGCCGTACTTATTCGACTTGTACCGTACGTATATAGAAATAGAGGGCTGCATTTAATGGAAATTATTCGCTTGCCGGTTTTCGCAGAGAATGCGTTAATTGAAGTGAGCGACTAACGGAATATTCCCTCTAATTAGGCATGTCTGATTTCAATTGAGAGACCAAAGCACCAAAGCCAAAGGACCACCCCTAAGATGAAACGAGGGTGTTGTGTGTTGGGTATTTTTTTTTTTTTTTTGAACTTTTATATTATTTTCTTTTATTTTTCGTGTACTTTAACACACAATGCATATACAGCGGGGGTGTGCTACACAGCACAGGAACTAGAAAATAAAAATAGAAGAATAATTCAAATTAGGAAGTTTACAAAGCTGTGTGGGAGTTATAAAATATACCCCCGCCGCCAACGCCACTGCAGCTCTGGTGCCCGGTGAATGGCTAGGGTGGACTACTTGACTCACGACCCCATTGACTCATTCATGTCGTCGTACAGTAGGTACACCCTTTGTGGAACGTTTTTTTGTTGTACTTTCATAGATAAAGATATGTATGTACTCGTATATATGGCTCAAAATCACCAAGGTGCAGAATTGGCTTCGCTAGCAATTTAATGTCTTAAATCTTGACTTAATTAAAAAAAAAAAATTAATAAAATACTAAAACTGACCTGTTTTATGTTTCTATCAAACAATATAATTTATTAATAAACTAGATTTTAAATGAAATCAATATACACGCATAGAAAATCATTTCGGGAACGCGTCCCAATCTACAATCTTCAACTTCAAGCCCAAAATACAATTGAAAGATGTAAGGTATTCAACCCCGGTCATTACTTAATACACCGTATTTTTTATACAGAATCTAGTTTTAGAAACGGTACTAATAGATTATTTATTTTTAACTGTAAAAAATGCAAAAACAGTTTGTCCGATACCGCACAAGTCATTTCAGTGAACATATCGATAATCGATCAAAAATAATTTTAAGTAAATGCAGCCATTCAGTGGAAAACGTCAGTCGAGGAAGGGAACAATTACAAAGCCGGCTGCCAGAGTATTTATCGTAAAATAAATTGTATTTAAATGTTAAGTACCTTTTTATTCATTATTCGTTGAGCGTACATCAATAGCCCGTCAATCCGTGAACGCATTTATTATATTTAATTATTGATGAATTTCTTTTTTACGACACGAAATAACAAAGTAACCTCAAATATTTTCCTATTGACAAAGTCAGATCGCATTTAAGATGACCGCCGTATAATTAAAGCGCGCTCTTATTTGAAATCGTCATTTCGGGAACGGTCATTTCGGGAACGTTCCCGGACATGATTTTTACGTATTTTGCTTGTAGAAGATGTTGTATGTATTGTTTTCATTATTGTTTATTTAATACACATACATAATATACCCATGTTCTTAAACAAAGCTTAAATTTTGTACTTTGTTTTGTTTTTGTTGATTTTATCAAACTTTGAAAAACGTTCCCGAATTGATGGTTTTTTGTATGATATTTAGTACTAAAAAATTTTACTAAGAAAGTATACAATTCTGTGCGCTGCCGTGTCAAAGTTTATTTATATACAATTTTTGCAACAGTATAAACTAAAATTCATCATTATAGCTTGCAATTTTTTTTTTCATAAAAAAATTTTGAAATTTGCAACCTTGGTGATTTTGAGCCATATGTAGGTTTGAAAATGTTGAAAAGTATGTACCTATACGAACATTGGTATACCTGCTGGCAATTAAAATGTCTCCTCAAGGCACACGTTTTCATGCTTTTTTCTACTTTTTTGTGTTCTTTTTTCCTCATTTCCAACAATTACCTTTTGTCTCCCTTTTTATTCTGTGATCCTGTGAATACAGGACTCTCTCTCTAAGGAGCTTGGGCTTAATAAGAGTGGCTAGTCATCAATTGCAAGCGGGCGTGTAATTTGTAGTGGTCCAAATAAGTGAGTCACGTTTATTTCTATATGTAGGTTGTATACTAGACATTTTTTTTTAAAGAAAACCTGAAATGTACCTGCTTGAAATCCTTGCCATCATCTACTTCCCTCTTTTATCCTGACAGCTTTGACTCATTTAAACGGGACACAATATAAAAATATAATAAGGGTTGGTTTGTAATAATTAAGTGACACATGCTTTGATTTTTGAGGGTGCAGAGTGTATTAGATTTAAAGTTGTTATATGTTTTTTTTTTCGTTTTGCAGGCGTCACCTGCTTCTGGCACGTATCAAAATTCATCATCATCATCATCAGGTAGAAAAGATATAAGAGGACACAACAAAAAAACGAAACTTAAGAAATAAACCAGTAACCCTTTCTCGAAAGAAAGTGGTATCATATTTCAGTAAATTTTAATATCTACATATATATTTTGTTCTTATATTTTATATGCGTCAATAGGTAGCTTGGAAGTTTCAATTTTTTTACCACCCTGTTAGGGTAAACGAAATCGACACCGCACAGACTGAGACTGCTGATTTGATGCGTGCCAGGTTGAATTGGTTACTGGTTTGCTTTTTTTTGTGTTGTTCAAATAATTTTTTGGAATATGAGATTTTAAATAATTTTTAATAAAATTGTTTAGATTATTCAAGTAGAAACTTATATCTTTTGTGTTTGTCTGAAAACAGCAAAATCGTATCGTTCAATTATGGTTTCTCTTTGGAATTTGTGTTTCATGGGGATTCCTCGATACAAGTATTCAGAAGTGGGATCTTTTTCTGAAGAGATGTTTTCTAAGACTCTAGATCCATAAACACTTGGACAGACTAATAAAAAAAGGCAGATACAACTGAACTGTAAACTGAGGAACAGTAGCGTAGCGTGGGGGGGACAGGGGGGTCAAATGCCCCGTGCGGCACTTGTTTGAGGGGCGGCAAAAAAAAAGGTTACCAAAACAAAAAACCCTGCACTTGTTTGAGGGGCGGCAAAAAAAAAAGGTAACCAAAACAAAAGAACCCTAGAAATAATTTCCGGTAATCAGAATTTTGTATGGGGTGGCATCCAATCGACCTGTACTGTACCTATACCACCACAAACGAGAACAGATGCAGGAACTTTGCTTATAGCAATACAATCCTTTTCTTTTCTCTGCTTTTTGGGCTTTTGGAAACCTGTTCTTCATGAAATAAATGATTGTCAAATTTACTTACAAACCGAAGGTTTTGACCTTTATCAGTGTGCAGCTAAAATCAGTGCTCTACTGACTTTTCTTGAAGACACAAGAGAAAAATTAGTCAATGATGCTCTTGTTTACGCAAGGAATTTGTGTGAGAGCTTAGGCATTTCCTTGGATCCTCCCAGAAGGAAAAAAAGGAAATACATCTTTGGTGATGGAAGCACAGATGTTGGTCTGTCTCATGACGAAGAGTTGAGAAGAAAATTGTTTTCTTCCTTAGATAAAATCATCGTCGAAATCAAGGAGAGATTTAACCAATTGCAAAGTTTGGCCAAAAAATTCGACTTTCTCTCAGCTTCCAAGCTACTGGCTGAAAATTTTGATTACGATTCGGAACTTGCATTCAATGAGCATGATGTATCTCCCGATGATTTCAAAATAGAACGTGGTCGATTAAGAGCCTTTGCATCTTCCTTGGAAAGACTTAACGATCTTGTAAGAACAAACCCGCTTGAAATATTAAATTTCATAGTACAGTCGAAGTTAGAAACAAGTTTGCCAAACATTACCATTATGCTGCGTATTTTTTTAACAATAGCAATAAGCTATGCCGGATGTGAGAGGAGTTTTTCAAAACTAAAACTAAAAAGAGTCTGGGATGCGACCCACACTGATAACTTCCCATCCCGTCCGTCGATTTGTCTTAATTAAAAGTTTGTCTATATGTATCAATTTTAACCAAATTTGCGTACCATTTTATGTTTATTTTTTTTGTTATTGAATATCGAAAACAATATTTTCTGTGAAATAAAATAAGTTTGAAGCCAATATTTTTAATTTTTGAAAAGCTATTTGAGTCGATTTTTATTTTTACCAAGTTTTAGTATTGTTTTTTTTAGGTTTTTATTTTTTGTAAAAAAAACTGTCAATTCAATTTTTCTCAAAATTTTATCGAATGTTGAAAACAATATTTTTTATAAGATAAAATTAGTTTGAAGCCAATGTCCCAAAGTTTTGAAAAGATATTTGAGTTGAAAATCAATTTTTACCAACTTTTATTAATTTTTTTTAAGTTTTTATTTTTTGTACGAAAACTGTCAATTCGATTTTTCTTAACATTTTACTAAATGTTGACAACAATATTTCGTAAACGATAAAATTAGTTTTAAGCCAATATCTCAATATTTTGAAAAGATATTTGAGTTGAAAATCAATTTTTACCAACTTTTATTAATTTTTTTTGTTTATGTTTTTAATTTTTTGTAATAAAACTGCCAATTCGATTATTTTCAAAATTTTACTGAATGTTGAAAACAATATATTTTGAAAGATAGAAGTAGTTTAAAGCCAATATCGCAAAGTTTTGAAAAGATATTTGAGTCGAAAATCAATTTTTACCAACTTTTATTAGGTTTGTATTTTTTGTAAAAAAAAACTGCCAATTCGATGTTTTTCAAAATTTTACAGAATGTTAACAACAATGTTTCTTATAAGATAAAATAAGTTTAAAGCCTTAATCTCAAGTTATTGAAAAGATATTTAAATCGAAATTCAATTTTTACCAACTTGAGTAATGTTTTTTTTTTAGGTTTTTATTTTTTATAAAAAAAAACTGTCAATTAGATTTTTTCAAAATTTTATCAGATGTCAAAAACATTATTCTTCGTTGCACAAAATTGTTTTGGAGATGAAATCAGATTTGAGTCGAAAAATTTTCGAGGTGACACATTTTTTTTTTCGGTTTTTTTAATTTATAAAAAAAAACAGTTAATTGGATTTTTTTCAAAAAAAATAACTGTTTTGTATCACGTAACAATATATCATATAAAATTTAATTCAAGTCTCTAGCGTTATTGGTTCATGAGATATTTAGGGTTAACCAAAATTTTCACCTTTTTTTTAAACTGCTATGGTAAAAAAACCACCCACGCAATTTTCTTGAGAGCCCTTTCTGCCTTATTATCTGTATAACAAAATTTATTTGAAGTCGATATTACTTCTGGTTCTTGAGCTATGGAGGACGTATACACGCTCGCACAGACATCTTTCTAAAATTTTTTTTATTTCGACTCTAGGGACCTTGAAACGTCGAGAAATGTCAAAATTTTCAATTTGACAAATCGGACCCATTACAATAACTTCCTATGGGAAGTTAATAAAAAACTATCTCAGGTCAACAATGAGTACTCTAAGGTTAAGTAACCTAGGAATTCTAGCCATAGAAATGCAAAAAACTGATGCGATTGACACCGAAAGAATAATAAAAGAATTTGTGACACACAAAAAAAAAAAAAAAAAAAGAAGACAAATAATTTAAACATTTTCTACGTTTTATAAATTATTAAATATGGGTAACGTACATAAGTCAATGTCAGTTGAGTTGCTTGTCACAATGTAATTAAAAAAATCAAATTTGCTTAATTTAAAAATCGAAACAAATGTTCATTAAAAATAAAAATATACGAAACTTTCCTTATTAAAATGAATACAAAAATTAAATTTTTGCTTTGTACTAGTAATAACCAAAATGAAGTGATTTAAAAAATTAAATATAATTTCTTAATCTTAATTTATTTTTTGATCTTTATTTTATAGTGAGTATGCAATTTAAAACATTAACAAAATTTGAATGTTAGGTTCCTTAAAATGTGGTTACTTTCAATATGGTTATAATCGATATAAATCACCTACAAATAAATGGATACTCTGTAAGTATAGTTCATTATGGAAGAAATGGTAGTGTTCACCAACTTTGACAAAAAAATTTGGGGCGGCAAAATTTGATCTGCCCCGGGCGGCAAAAACCCACGCTACGCCACTGTGAGGAATAAGCTAAGCTTGTTGAATAACTAATATTGGATTTTTTCCTTATTTAATTTAAAAAGGTCCCCATGGCGTATGAGTGATTTTTTATTATTTATTTTTATAAATTACTCAAAGTCATAAGTATGTAAAGGATTGTAAGGTTCTATGATCTTAATGTTCTTTTTTGACTTCCAGAACAATTTGTAAGCTTTTGGCCTTCAAAATCATCGTCACAAAAACCACAATACCAAACTACCCTTGCTTTAAAATAGATGTCATTAGATGTTGGAAATCTCTTAGTTTTATTTTGATTTCTGCACAAATGCAGTCAATAGACAACTGCTGTCAGTTGTTCTTATTTATAAGGTTTATCAACATCAACTTACAAAAATATAAAGCAATATACTAACCAAATATACACGAAAACTTGGACAATAATGAAAATGTCAATTATTTCGAAACTATTCGAAACTTTTACTCTTAAAACAACGACAACAATATATACATATAAACTTCCTTGTTGAAGATAAAAAGAGTATCTTTCTCAATATGTTGTTCGTATTTTGAAATAGCATTGTTATATCTGAATAACAACAAAAAAAAAAGGTCAAAAGTTAAAAACTTCTCCTTTTTTTATTTTAAATTTAGCTATTAAAAGCTTGACAGTATAAAGTTAAAAACTTGAGAAAGAGAGAAACACAAGTACTATAATAAACTTTATTGAAATAGATTTTGTTAAATCTTTATTTGATTGAGAAGTTTTGGTCCTTTTTTTGTGTTTGTAACATGGATGGTTATAGATAACGACAAATAATGTTGGAATAAGGTATTAGGTCTTTTGTGACAGTTTTATTAATCCAGTTCAACCTTCCATTAAATTTAATTGGTGATGCCTATGTCTGTATTATATGTGTTTTAAAATGTCTTTTTTATTGTTTTTGTTTTATCTGTTTACGTTTTTTGGGCCTGATGGTAAAAAACAAAAAGGATTTTTAACAATGCAAACTTTATGATTGCAATTCGAAGTTGGTTTAACTCAATCCTCACTCTGAGTTATCAGGTAGTTTAACCTGAAATTAATTGTATGAGTGACGTAATTTTAACATGTTCTCCAGGACGATTTATCGCTCAACCAAATGTGTAAACATTTTTATGACGAAATTATAGAAAAGTACTAAGGTAAAATCAGAATTTTGTTCAAACTTTTATTTCAGTCATAAAAAGAACCAAATTAACTTCACTTCAACTTTATTCTCAACTGAAAAGTCGTTTAGAAAATTAAATAAATCATTTTATCAAAAAGTTTGTTATAAATAAATTAAGATTATTTTGTAAGTCTTGAACAGATGTTCTTTTTTAAACTAAGCAAAATTTAACGGAATCAGACTGAAATGTTTACTAATACCTTTTCTTGGTAAACCTAAACGAAAACTCAAAGCTACTTTTAATATTGTCAAAGATAAATATTTAAATTAAAACTATATAAGTATCTAGCCACGTCTGGCATTAGCAGACTTTTCCAACAAACTTTTCTTAGCAAAGTCACGCTACGCAGTACCGCGTCGCAACGCAAAAAAAAGAAATAAAATAAAAGACAAACAAGTACCTAGCGTCGCAAAAACAGAAGTTTCACTTGTATCTTTCATTTTTAAAAATAGATTTCAATGAAAACATGATCAAGACACCAAATTGATTTTATAAACCGAAAAGAAAAAGAAAACAGGAATAATAATAAAAAAAAAGGAAGAAACTGAAATAAAAAACAAGAGAACATAAAAAGAAAAACTCAAATCGACAGGATGTGCTTTTCATTTGTCTGTTGATTCGCCCTCCCAGACGAAAATTCCAAAGATAATTCTTCCCATCTGGAGTACAGATGTGACCCACAGTTCATCTTTCGTCTGCGAATTGAATTCGCATTATTGAAGGCATCGTGATGGCAGAGCCGAATCAGTACACAAGACAAGGCACATATAAAATGAAATAAAAAAAGAAACGAGCCTTTTCAATCTCTAAAAATTCCAATGAATTTTATTTCATTCTCGACTTCGAGTTTCGGATTCGGATAACTTACTTTAGCTGTCGTGTCATCGTATCGTATCTAGTTTTTTTATTTTATAACTTGCAATCCCTGTTAATCAGGAATCCTTTTTATTTATATTTTTATTTGCCATTTCTGTTTGTTTTGTCTAGGCCATCAATGAGATGGGAAAATTATAGAAAATTCCTGAAGAAGAAATAAAAACAAGAACCGTTTTTCTCACCATTCAACCTTCATCTCCTCCAAGGGCGAAAATATTGTATCTATTTTCTTCTCTTCGATTTTGTCATCACCTCATCATCATCATCTCTCAATCTTTAAAAAACCCTTTGAAGTTTATCTAGCGTGTTGACAGTTGGAATATTGCAAACGTCAATCTTATAAGTATATGTATTCTATGAGAAAACGAACAGGCCTGACAACTACTACTCGAAGTCTCGAAGAATTAAGAGCATTCCATGTACATACACATCGCATAATTATATAATTCTCCATTTAATGACAGTAATATGTCATGCATTTCCGCTACTGGCCGAGTTAAAGTCCGAGTGTAGACTTTTGCCTTGCTTTGGAATTTGACTTAAGGCGTCCCGTCCATCAGTCCTTCTGCCACATTTAAGTTCTCTCTAGTCTTATTATTTCTCACACTTTCTTATGTTATAGTTCAAATGGAATTTATTGTGGAAGATACATTCATAGATACATAGATACTTTTATCGTTGTCGTCTAGTTTGCCATCACACAATCCCACCGAGAATGAGAATGAGAAACGACTGCGGGCGACGACATAAATAGGATTAAAAAGAAATGACCCAAACGACCTGACCGACCGACCAACCAACCGACCGACCGACCGAACTAATGAATAGTCGCACGTAAGGAAGTCGGTAATTTCCAAATAAGAAACAAATATATAATAAAAAAGAAGACCTACGTTACAACTTTACCGACTGGACAGTGACAGCCATCACAATCATCATCATCATCACAGTGATTTTCATTTTCACGGAAGTGACAGAGTTGTTGTTGGGTTTATGTTTGTGAAGTGAAGAAAAAAAGTACCTGCCTGCCTACGTTGTTACCTCCAAATGACCTTCCACCACCAAATACGATGAACCACTCTTTCTTTTCTTCACTTGCCTTTCCTTTGCCAGTTTCCATTTCCACACATGATATGCTACTAACTACGCACTGCCACTCTACGGCTTTACGTTCAAGTGCTGAGAACGAAAAGATGTTTGGAGACGCGTCAAGAAATTCGGAAATCGGACATCATACGCCGGCAGTGTGTTTATGATCATCCAGCAGAAAAACACATGATTTTAGTGCGCTGCTGGCTGGCTGGATGGGTAAAGAATGCTTGTGGGACTCTGTCATTACCAAAATAATACGATGCCCATTAAAGCATAATTATGATCCATAAACACTCATCATTGAAGTTGTAGCCGTTGGTCATAGAAAGGGTCGCAGTTTGTGGGAAGAATGGTCGAAAAAGGCGCCATAAGATTTACAAACAATCTTCACAGTTTTTTCCCAGGCGTTCGATGAAGTAAAACCAGGTACCACTTTGGGAGAGTTTCATACATTAACAATTTTTTATTAAATCAATGAACAATTAATTGGTTCAACGAACTACCCTTCATAAGATAAAAATATAAATAGAAGTTTAAAACTCAAATTTTAGGAAAAATATTTTATTAGGTATTAACAAAGCTTTGATATTTTGGACATAAATTTGCGAACATTCATTAAATCAGTGAAAAATTCGTTGGTTCAGTGTATTACCCTAAAAAAAGATAAAAAGTTGGTTTGAAACTCAGGTTGTTAAAAAATTCATCTAACAAGCTAAGATATTTTATTTTGTATACATTGTCGAATTTTGATCAAATCAAAAAAAAATTTGTTTGTTCAATGGATTACCTTTCAAAAGATAACCTTACATATTTTCTTTTTATAAATTTGTAAAATTTTCATTTAATTAAATATAAATTCGATGGTTCAATGAATTACACTCCAAAAGATAAAAAGTTGACTTGAAAAGAAGCCTAAAATTCAGGCCTTAAATTTGTGAATTTTCATTAAATTTTTGAAAAATTTGTTGGTTCAATGAATTACCGTCCCAAAGATAAAAAAGCTAACCTGATTACAGAAATTTGAAAACCAGGTTTTAAAAAAATCCGTACCCAAACAGATATATTTATTTTTTCATATATTTTCATATTTTCATTAAATCAATGAAAATTAATTTGTTCAAAGAATAACCTTTCAAAAGATAAACATAATTGAATGTTACACATAAGTTTGAAACTCAGGCGGTTAAAAAATGTATCTAAAAAGCTGCCACAAAGCTAAGCTATTTTATTTTTAAGAATTTTTAAATTTTCACAAAATCAAATAAAAGTTCGTTGATTTAGTGAAAAATTTGTTTGTACAATAAATTACATTTCAAAAGATAACGAAATTGGCTTTAACACATAAGTTTGAAACTCAGATCATAATGAATTCATCTGCCAAGCAGTAACCAAGCTAAGTTATTTATTTTCATAAATTTTTGAATATTCATTAATTCAATAAAAAATTCGTTAATTCAATGAATTACTTTTACAAAAAATATAAGAATTGATTTGACTGAAGTTGAAAAATAGTTTATTAATACTTGTTAAATTTTCTTATGAGCTTTAATTGTGCATTGATGTAAATCATATGAAATCGTCCTGTTATGTTTTATTAATCCAATGAACAATTTCATTAAAAAAGGTAAAATGGGTCATATTGCTTTCTGATTCCATTTAGTGCTCCTTTCTCGCTTGACCTATATGATTGGGTTTTGTTTTGATGAAAGCCATATAGATAAGTCACGTTATTATTTAATATTAATTCAATGAACAGTTTCATTACAAAGTGAAAGCCTTTCGTTACTTTAGGATTTCATTCAGTAATTTTTATGAGTTCAATGAAAAATTTCCCAAAAAAATTTAATATTCTTTTGCTTCAGGATTTAACTCAAAAAATCATAAAAATCAGTAAGGTATTTTACATTGACCTAATGAAAAAATTCATCATATAGTCGTGCTACTTTTATACCTTACTTGTAGGCTGTTTCTAAATTTGATAAAAACCGTAAAAATGTTGTTTCTAGTTTTCATTGATCCAATGAACAATTTTATTGAAAACTCAAAATCTTCCATTGCTTTAGAATTCCATTCAGTTCTGTCGTTTAAATCTTCATTGAATCTTTACTGACGCCTTGTCTATATTCCTCCACCAATCCGCTCCTAATCTTTGATGTTCCTTGGAACAAAATAAGTATTCTTTTTAAGGTTTTATTTTTACTCACTTTGCTTCCCAAGAACAACATAAGAACAGTTGTGATTGAGAAGAACCATTTTCCAAAGAATCCGAAACTCTATTTTATGTATTTTTATTTCTTTTCCATGTGATTGGGTTTTTAAGTGTCCCGCTTGACAAGGGATGGATTCATAAACACAAACTCGAACTCAACAACAATGTGAATGATCTCGCTCAACGACCTTCTTCTTCTATATATGTACTCCTAACGTTAATATACTCCAACTCCAGCTTATTCTTATCTCTGGGTTATTTATGAAAATCGAAGCAAAATTTTATCGATAATGTTTTTTGTTGTTGTTGTTGTTGTTGCGCTATCATAAATGATGCGTAGGTATGTTTTGTTAACGTTGGAATCTTTTGAGATATAGAAAGATAGTTCCCAGCGGAATAGGGTTACACATGTTCGTATAACGTCGTCGTCGTAGTACACAAGTTAGAGTCTAATAATTATAATTAATCAACATAAAAGTGACTTTCACTAGGAAAAGGCATCATGTGTACCTAATTTTGTTGTTGTCTCCTTTGGATTATGAAAGCCAGCATAAAAGTTCCCACGGAAAAAGGCAAAAAGTGGCGCCCAACAATTTATGCTCTTGGTACACACGGTCCAAACTCTCTTCACATCATAATTTCAGCAAACAACATCACTGCATCAAGAGTAATTTTATATGTTTCACGTTTCACCGGTGAGACAGTGAGGTGGTGAGTTGGTGAGAGACTGTGACCCAATTGCGGCTGAAACATGGAAGTTATGTGTTTATTTCCTCCTGATGCTATGCTGCTGGTTGGTGGTTTGGTTTGGTATTCTTCAGTTTGGCGGAACAAGAAGCGAGGAACGAAGAACGAAATACGAACGCGTGTGCAATTATAAGCCTCTTGTCTTTGTTAGTAAAATTACGAACTAAAACCCTCAAACAAAGAAATGTTTAAATAATTTACGTCGTCGTAGTTGTCGTCGTTGTCGTCGCCGTCGGTTCTTGCAAAATTAATAAGCGACACCAACTTGTTTGGAATTGGGGCCGAGCTAGAGGACCGAACGAGTCGGAGTCTAAGTTGGATTCGTAGTCGAAGAATAGAAACGAGTGGTTTTGGTATTCCAATTCCACTGAAAACGGCAGTGTGGGCGAACAAGGTGGCCTCAGATTGAATCTGGAAATTAAATTATACGCTCTTGTCTTGTCTCGTGGCGTGCTTCAATAATATTTGTATGCTAATCAAACAAGGTGCGAGAGTAGGTGAAAGTATATGAGGCATCCCAGAGATACGCGCTTCAGCTTCAATCTTTAGTTGTTTAAGCATCAATTTGTGAAATTCTTGTTACCAAAAATGGAACAACAACAACAACTACTCAAGCTACCACGAACATCTCCAATAAAACAACATTGTTGTTGTTGTTGTTGTTGTTGATGATGATTGTTCAAGATATGCGATCTCAATATTTAAATTTTGTGGGCAGGTATTTTCTATTGTTTGTTTTCTTTTTTTTGTGTATATTTTATTTGAAACTAGTTCCACTGTGCTTAGATGTTCCTACGTCTCTCGCTGCTCGTCTACAAATGTGACTTTTAGTGAGGCGCTGAAGAATTTGATGTCACTTAAATGGACATTTTTATGACAAATAATTCATTTGATCTTATTTGAATATTGACATTAGGTTATTTTTAAAATCATAAATTTTATAATCGTGCGCTGCTGAGGCCCTGTTTTATGTTTTTCTGTTGAATTTTTGCGGGGGAACGCATATAAGAATTAATATAATTTGTAGGTTTTTATTTCTTTTTTTTTCTTAATTCAAAAGCAAAGCTGACAGTTTTGAAACGGATTTCAACTTCAAACTTACCTATGAAGCTAAGATATATTTATATACATAATTGAAGAATTAATCTTTTCGTTATTAAAACTTTGGTGCCAAAGAGGATTTCCTAAATGAGGCTTAGTATATTGTGTAAAGTGTGATACGTTTTAAGCCCAAGAGGAATGAGTATATGCTAATGATTCCCTAAGCCCGCCGTGTGGACTGATTAATCGGTGAAATTTTAGGAAAAAAATTTAAAAAATTGTGGATAGATAAATGATTAAAAGATATTTTTGGGTGTGTTATATTTTTAACAAGACTTCTTACACTCGAATCGATAGATCAAAGGAATCGGGTGGGAATATAAACCTGAGTTTAAAAATGTTATCCCAAAAGTTGAATCTTATTCGGAGAAAAATGATGTGGGACAGAAACTTCGGTAATATTATCATCAAAACATTCTTTAAAACTGGTATTTTGAATTAATTTAGCTAAAGGTGCTTTCTCATCTCAAAAGAATGCAAAATTGAAAATACAGAATTTGATAAAAAGAAGGTGAATGCGGAATTTATTAATATTTAATTTCGTAAGAGACCATGGAGGATTTTAGCAGTAAGAAATGATTTTATACATAATTTCAATTCCAATAAGAGGTTTCATTTTTATATTAAGAGAAAACATGTACTTTTGGAGACAAATTAGTAGTTACTTATTTTATTGAAAGGAAAAAAATATGCCATTAGATATAAATATAAAATTCTATCAGGAAAATGGCCACTTAAACAAAAAGTGCATGAGTTTTGACAACTGTGCCTTATATATGGTATCCATTTTTGTAGTGAATTTTAACAAATTGATTGCATTTTTAAGGCGAGTATTGTAACCTTTTTAACAATATTGTGTCACTAATTGTAAAATTTCAAAAGAAGACAAATTAAGAGTGACAACTGCTCAAATAGCGGGCTATTCAAAATGAAACCTTTTATTGGATACCATGAAACCATGAAAATATTTGATATTTCACTATATTCTATGATATCATTTGTGTGACCTTATAGCTTAAAAAGACAAATTTCTTCGTGACTTGTAAAAGTCATCAATTTATTAATCTACTTTATTATCAAAAAAAAAAAAAAAACAAAGTTTTAAGTGTGATAAAACTCTTCTTGGGGGCAATTTGCAATTTATCTTAAAAAATTAATCTTTAAAACAATTTTATCTAAATGACAATATTTATACTACGAAGGTCGAATGGTTCTTTATTTGTAAAGCTTAACTATCTCACCTTGTTGTATACCTACAGTGTGGGAGTATTCCATAAGGCTTATTTATTTATTTTAAAGAAAACAAAAATAAAATCAAGGTAATACCATAACACTATACATGTACTGTAGATATTATATTGAGGATTAAAAATTTGCCACAAAAGTGGGAGTTTTGTTGCAAGAAATGTAATTTTTTTTTAATTTTATGCTAAGTTGATGTAAGAATTATTTCCTAGGGTTAAATAAAGAAGTAAAAACTTATATAAGCTTATTTCACTTATGACACTTTGTGTATTTCAAGCTTAAAGATTATAAATATGTTGGAAAATTTTGCATTTCTTGTGTAATTTTCAGTTCCTTTGAAATGTGAAAAATAAGATTTGAAAAAGTAAACAAAACATCTGCTTCTAATCCCTATTAGGTTGCTCTACCCACCTACACTGATTATTAAGAATTTTTCAAACGTTCCATTTAAAACCCCATTTAAATGAGAAACCATTAAAACACAAGAGGAGATGATTATTTGAGAAACCAGGATTTATTATAATTTATTTCAACACTGTTGCGTGTTTTAAGGCTCCAAGTACATATATTGTTCTACCTCAAAAAAAAAATCCCACCACATTGCATCTTCCAAGTGTAATAATTACTTTCACACGTTAAACAACAAAACCAACAAAATAAATAAAAACCAATAAGCTCGGCTACGTGAAGCCTTACCTATGTAAATTTAATCAAAAAATCCCAACGTGATAAGCATAATTGGTTTCTTTTTATGTCACCCCCGACGACGAGTCAAATAAAATAACTGATTTACTGCACCAGAAATAAAAAGGAACAAAATCCAAAGTAAACACCCGCGTTGAACGACCCCAGTATTGAAAAAATAGCTCCATAAATCACTGAATGTGTAGTCTACGCTTAGCTAATGTTCACACCACAATATAAGAGTAAGAGTATTTTTCGTCGTTGAATTCCAAAACACACGAAGAAACAGAAAAAAAGTAAAAGTAAAAGTAAAGCCTTCTTAAAAGTGTCATATCCAAGCGAGGAACACATTGAAAAAAAAAGAGCAAAACATTCCTCTAGGATAAGAGCTATATCTAATTTTACTCCTTCTTATATGAATTTATATACATTACATAGATAATGTAGGGTTGCCACCTCAACAGGATTTTCTTTTTTGTAAATTCCTGAGGAAAACATTCAGTGGGTAAGGTCTTTTGAAGGAAGGAATTTGAATTGTGCTCGTACTGTCAGAAATGTCCTTCATTTGATAGATATTCAGACTGATAGAGATTCTTTTTTAACCGCACATCAAGAATGTGGAATGCTTTTAAACTAATTTTTCTCTCCAATTCTAAGGTATACCTACCAATTTAACCTTTGTTTCAATTTCGGACTTAAGGTAAAGCAAAGAGGTTGTATTTTTAAACGCACCTCAAGAATGTGGAATGTTTTTGAACTCCTTTTTTCCCTCCCAATCCCAGGAATGTTGATCAGCTCACTCTTGATTTGAATTTTAGACGTACTATGAGGTATAGTGATTCTTTTCTTAACCGCACATCATATAGGCATATAGTCTCTATTTTCAAACCGCACATCAAGAATGTGGAATGCTTTTAAGCTCTTTTTTCACCCAATGGAATGTCCATTAGTTTACCCTAGATTTCAATTTTGGACTTAAAATTAAGCACAGAGTTTCTATCTTGAGCCGCACATTAAGAATCTGGAATGCTTTTAAACTAATTTTTTCATCCCATTTCCCGGAATATCAATCAGCTTTCCCATGATTTCAATTTCAGACATGCTGTTAAGAAAAGAGATTCTTTTCTTAACCGCACATCAAGAATGTGGACATTTAAAACCGGTATCTCCTCTCAAATTCCTTTTTATTTTTGAAGTAAATTGGCAACCCTATCCAGGACATTGCCTACACATTTTTTCTTCACCAAAAACAATTTTTTTATATCAAAAAACAGAAAAACATCTACGAGTAACAACCAAAAGAAACGATTGTTCGTTATTTATTACTTGATGGCTTCAACGCGGCTGCTGCTCCTACTTCAAAAATTCCTCGCCGCCGACATTTGCCACCTCTTGGTTCTGGCCCTGGTTCCTTTGGAGTATTCTTCTTCTTTTTAAATATGTGAGCAATTGTAAATTGGAATTTGAAAAAATCTAAAAATGAACCAGGCGGATACCTTATGTACCTATCTACCTATGTGTATAGAATACCTCTGTCTTACCTACCCTATATATGTACATATGAGCCTCCCCTAACTCGCTCGTCGTTCAGTCGACGGGGCTATAACAAAGCACTCAGCCATTAATTTGTTGATGGTGGTATAGTACTTACATACGTTGTATACCTATGTAAAATGAGGAACATTATTTTTTTACACCGGATGCGAGTTCGTCTTCATCTTCATCTACATAAGTATACTCCTAGTGTGGCAATAGCATCATCCCCATTTGAAAATATTCCACCAAATAAAAGAATAAAAACAAAACCTTGTTCCCCAAAAGTCTATGTGTATCTAAAAATACTTTCTCTCCCATCAAATTGTCGAGAATTTCGTTGACGTAGTTGGGTATCATGGTCGTCGCCGTACTCGTGGTAAAGTCGACGAGCGTCGACGACGACGACTTCTTCAAGGACACAACAAGTCAAAAAGAAAACAGACACATTTTTAGAACTCGGAAAACCAAAAAAAAATCGAAAACATATTCTGGGACCACAGACAGACTTTGGCAGGCTAGAAATGGTAAATGCATCACAACTCACAGCTCCCAGCAACAGATTCCAAGATTATTTACTTTGAAAGGTTCCAAAAATAATAACAAATCGAAAGTTGTTTCTATGACCGAAAATAGACAGATTCCGTATTTAGTGTTTATCTTTGTGAAGTCGTACTCTCGCAGCATCGCATCGGTTTCAGCATCAACACAAGAAGCAGCATAGCTCTAGAAATAGGACCGTTCAGATATGCCATCAACGACAACGAGCTATGGAAGAATTAGACTTCTTTGTCGTGTCACTTTAGCTCTGCATATAGATTCTATATAGGCATCGTCAACATCATCGTCATCATCATAGTCTGTTGGATCTGTCTGAATCTGAAGTGAAGAGACACCACCAGCTTTATTATGTGGTCCTTTGGTTCTTGCAACACTTGGAGAATATATATACAGAGGCGACATCTGAACTTTGTTGCAACCAAATAATTACAGTTACAGCATCAATTGCATAGCAGATGCTTGGGCTTGTTCACTTGATGCCTGGTTTTTGCTTGCTGGCTGCCCATTCCATGCGCCATATGGTTCGTTCAAGAAAATTACACTTAAGTGACCCTTGGGTCTCCACTTACGAAGAGTTCCTTTAATAGAGAGCAGAGTAGGTACCATCATTCACGACACAGAACAGTCTGTTCTTCTTCTGTAGTTGTTGTTGTTGTTTTTGCTGCTGCTGAATCGAACCAAAACGAACCATCATCACGACGAAATTTGAAACCACTTGGAGAGTTAAAAGTGCGCCACAAAGGCTTTTTTCTTCAGCTTCTTCTTCTTCTTCTTACTTCTCGTAGTCTTCTTCTTAGACCTGGTGGGCTAGGCATTGGTATTTATTATTCACAGACATTTTTGCTCGCATGAAATTCGACCAAGGCCTTTAAAAATGAATAACTAAGTGTATACAAAAGTCTGTAACTGTAAGATGGGTTGGATTGCTATAAGCTATAGGAACCTTTATATAGAAATAGAAGTACTTGAGAAATTTCTTTCATCCCATCACCTTTTTTTTGTTGCTCGATTCGATGCCAAGGATGTCATAAATATAAACATAACCAATTCGATTGTTGTTTGCATTAAGATGTTAAGCAGCAGCACCCCCACACAGCACACAGCCACATGTCAGAGAGGTGTTCCCAATTGAAATAAATTTACTGGTTGTGTATAGATTTTGGGAAAATGGCATTTGACGTTTGTCTTTGAGCTAAAATTTTCATAAGGACCTACTTAACGAACTTAAAGAACTTATAGTTCTTTCTTGGGACAAACATGAAATGGAAACTGTCAAATATTTAGAGATGCCAAATATGTTTTTCTTTTTGGTTTATGAACACAGCCTGGACTGTCAAACTCAAAAGTGTTTTTCTTTATCTGTGGAGTGTGTTCAGAGCTCAAAGTTGTACTCCTTTTTTTCCTTTAGAGAACGGTTTTTTGAGTGTTGGGAGCATAAAATAATATGAAGCTTTTGCAGTAAAACACTGAACACAAGAAATTTCAAAAGTGTAAAGGGAAGATGAATAAGCATTCTGAAAACAATTGGAAAAGCAAAAGAAACATGTTGTTCTAGAAAAGAAATTAAATTTTGTGATAAATAAATGAAACAATATTTTATTATCGATTGAAAAACACGTAAATTTACCTTTCAAATAGAAAGTAATCTACTACCGTATTCTTAACTTTAATAGCTTGTTTCTTTAAAATTATTATAAATACAGAATTACTGATTTTAAAATGAACTAAAATTTGCATTAAAATGTCTAGCTCTCAAAAATCAAAAATGCCAATTCCTTAAATTTAAATTGTCAAATACATTTTAAAACAAAGCATGAGTCTTAGAAAATGTTAAGATTAAAGTTTGGTTTGAAAGTGTTCATCTGAACGTTTTAAGCATGCTCTGAAAACTCATAGGTCAAACCTGAAGGAAACCCCTAAATTATCAAAGCATTGGGACCAATTTGACAATGTACATATCATAGATAGGAAACTAGGGTTTTTAAAAGAGATTTCTTCAATTTTTAAAAGTAATTACTTGCTACTCAAACGAGTCTTTTGAGACAATTGTTTATTTAAATAAAGTCTTAAGAAACTTTAGTGATTATAAAAACATTGAACATGTCAACCATTATATTTAAACAAAACATAAAACAAGAAATTGTAAGCTACCTTTTGTCAAGAGCTTTTCTAAATATTTAGAAATTTACAGGGATATCAAAAATATTCATCATTTCGCTAACTATAGGTTTAAGCACTAAAAACAGTTCTTCTGACAGCTCGTGGAAAAATCTAATTGAACAAACCTAAATCCGGGAAACACACCTACAAATTTCAAATGTCAAAAACTTAGGAGTAGTATAAAATAATCAAATTACCAACAGTTAAAGAAGCCATTTTGTGATTTAGAGTTTCACAATATTCTAAGATTTATAGCAATATTATAAAATTGTGTAAAATTAGCAAATTCATATCTTAAACTGACTAAAATGGATTTGAAGTTTTATTTCATCGATTTAAATTTTGTGTCATGGCTTTTAATTTAACAAATGATAAGACAAACTTTGACAGTTGACCTTTGCAATGTGACAGTTAAAAACAATGAAAGCCATACCTCCTGTTCAAAGATTCAAACCAAAAAGTTTTAATATTTTTCTTGTAATTTGCTCATCCAGTTTCCAGTAGAATTTTTTTTATAGGGAAACAGCTCGAAAAACATTTTAAACGGAACATAAATTTCATAATATTTGGTCAGTTTATATTTCTATAATTTCTTAGAGTTTTCAATGAATGAATTCGCAATCAGATTGACAGAGCAAACAAATATTTACTATTCTAGGAATAAACGTAACTTTGCATTTCTTTGCTTTCCTTTTCTTTCCTTTCGAATTGTGACAGCAAAGACGTAAAATGTATATAATACATTTTGTTTATATATTTCTGAGAATACTTAAATCTCTTAGTTCTTAGAAATATAAACCGATTTCTTAAAAAATCTTGTCTATAGTTAATAGATGTCAAACTTAAACCTCGTACACTGGAATGGTTGGATGTTGTAAATTGACATTTGTTCTTAATGAAATGTTTCGGATTTCTGACACCAGGAAACAAATCGTTTGAGGCGAATTAATTATTTCATGTAAAATTAGTATATATCGCCAGTAAAAATTTGTATCGTGTAAATTTTGTATTGAAAATGTCACTTCTGATAAAATGGCGGACACATTGGATTGTACTGTCAAATTTTCTTTTATCTCAAAAGTCTAATTATTTCCCTTATTTTTTTTCCGAAAACTATCAGAATTTTTAAGTTTAACAATGGTGCCCCTGAGACCTCCAAAAAAGCCTTCTAAACTTTGAAATTTTGATAAACATAAAGTGGCACCACTAAGCAAGTAAAATCAGGAAGTGCTGATAGTCGTTATTTGTTAGATAAAGTTAATGCAAGTTAAAGGGCCTTCTCTTCTTTCAAAAAATAGTATAAAAGTGCAACCTGTGCCGTATATACGACTTGAAGCCTTGATATAAATAAATGTATAGATACACGAATGAAAAAAAAAGATTTATTTGTGTGAACTCTAATGGAGCAGGTGGGAGATCTTCAAGAGATTCAAAGAAGCAAATAGAAAAATAACTATGCCATCATCATCGTCTTGGTCGTCAATCGATAGAAAAATCTGCGCACTCGACTGCGGGAAAATCACTTCAAGAAATCCATCCACTCGACTCCACTACAATTCAAAGCGACTCCAGTCAAACAGGTGCACCATCACCATCACTGTGTATAATTATCGGCCAACTAACGAAAGAACCAAAGAACGGTCGCGTAGCGTCGAGAGAAAGAGGCGTACGACGCAAGTGACGCAGTCGGTTGGTTGGTTGGTCGGTCGGTGGCATCCATTATTCGCATTGCTAAATGCCTTACCGCAGCATTGTCCAGCTGCAGAATCAATGTGATTAATCTGTTCTACGCAATGAATCCTCCACATCCGATGGCAATGGTGCGGTGTGGTGGCGGAAGTACGTGTCCAGAGCTTCGATTCTAGAACGGGTCGGGTACTTAGGGCGATTTTTTCCCTTTTCTACACTCGCTAAGAGATCAAATAGTGATGGAAGAAGAGCGGTCTGTCGGTGGCTGAAGGAGGAAGCAGCCACCATCAGCATCGGAATCAGCATCAGCAGCAGCAGCAATGATCGACGGTGTTGGCTGCTGTTGTGACTCCAGCTTCATCGTCAGAGATGGGAAACAGGTTCCCAATGTTTTCGCGGCTTATTACTTTATATACCTACATATATAAAAGTTCCCCCTATGGATGGATGCTGAATGTGCGTGCGCTGCTTAAGAAACAAAAAAACAACATCGAAGCGAAGAAAAACCAAACCCAAGCTAAGAACAACGAATCTTACAAAAATATAAAGATTGAAAACGAGCGTGTGGCCACCTGGACCAATGGACCAATCACAGCCTGGCTACAAGCAAATTAAAATTGTTTTTTCCTTCCTGTGTGCTCGCCCGGCCTGACTGATATGCAGTAATACTGGATCTTGTCGTCGTCATCATCATCATCATCATCGAACTGGACACTGTTTCCAGTCCTGTAATTTAATTCTAGTAAATCGAAGCTCATTTGTTCAGTGGCAGATTGATTTTAAGTCTCACTTAGGCGCTGATATCAAGCGATTTCATCAGCAATTTCGGAATATTATAGATGCTTGATAAAAAAGAAATAGGTTTGTGTATTGAAAACCTTTTCATTCGATCTAGAAATACTAGACACACGTCATATGTATATGACAGCTGTCAAACTTATTTTTGTAAAAACAGTATTCCCAACTAAAGAGAATAATCGGTGAATTTTTACTTCGCAAGAAAATATTTAAGACCAAAAGTAAAGCTTAATAGTAAACCTCATATGACAGCTGTCAATTTAGTTTTGGTAGAAACAGTGTTACCAATTGAAATAGTATAACTTTTTATCAACAAAAGAAATGGGGCAGAGGTGATTTTTGGCATTCCAACGAAGTAATTATGACCAAAAACAATAACTTTGATCTAGAAAAGTCATTAACTCTCTTATGACAGCTGTCAAATTGGTTAGCGTAGAAATAATACTGCATGCAAGATCTAAATCCCTTTATTAACATTAGAAATGGTGCCGCGTACAAATTGACTTTGCAAGAAACTTATTAAGATCTAAAACAAAGACTTCGATCTAGAAATGCTAGTACACCTCATTTGACAGCTGTCAAATTTGCTACCGTATATCCAGCCAATTGAAAAACGAATGCTTTTTATTAATATGTGAAATGGAGCCTAAAATAAGGTAGAGATTGTAGATAAATAAGTTTAAATTAAATTCAAAAACAAAGGTTTTGATCTAGAAATACTATAAAACGACAGATGACAGCTGTCAAATTGGCTATCGTAGAAACAGGATTGGCAATTCAAGAACTACAAACTTGTATTAATATGTGGCATGGGGCCACAAAAAATGGAAATTTTGATTTCTCAAGAAACTAATTAGGACCTCAGACAAAGAACAATATTTTTTGACAGCTGTCACTATAGCATCAGTTCTCAAAACATGATAGCATGATGGATTGCATTTAAAAATTCCCTACTTTTTTTTCATATAGCAAATTCTAAGGATAGGATTAAAGTATAGAATTCTAAAGCCTTGCGCCTCTATACACATATCCTACTCCAACCCTGTATCTAGTTTAATACCTATAATGCTTGCAGAGGGGTCTTCATCTTCAGTTCCCTATATTCCTTCAGAAAAGACCCCAACTTCTGGATGTAAGAGATTTTTGTTTTCTTTTTATTTTATTTCTTCACTATGTGTCGTTGGGATTTCTTTTTATGAGATTTTTCTTGTTTTTCTGAAGGCTCAACACATTGGGCCGGCTTGTTTTTTAATTCTTTGTTGTTGTTTCTGTTGAAGTTGGTTAAAGTTGCTTCTGCTACAAACCTATGTCCATTCTGATTATAGTTTTTGTTGTTGTTGTTATTGTAGTTTTTGTCGTTATTTTTGTTGTTGTTGTTGATATTGTTGTTTGGCGTTGCCATTTGGCTTTAGAGTAGTAACCTGTTATCTACCTACCTGCCAGGCGCTGTCAGACTGCCTAAGGTCTTAAGATGATGATGATACTTAAAACCCGTTCGTTAGCTTCTTGTTGATCTCATAATTTGATACTTCGGCGTTATTCGATTTCATCTCAACTCAGCTCAACTCAATGTGTGTTGTGTGTAGTACCTGTGCCTGTGCATAATTTTTAACCCTTTTTTGGTGTGTTTTTTATTTTTCTTAGTAAAGTTGCAGTTTTTGAATTTTTATTATTTTTTTTTTGGAATAAATATTCGGTCATGTAGGCAGGTAGGTAAATCGAAAAAGGATTACCTTTTGATTTTAATTTTATTTTATTTTAGTTTCAGATTTTATTCTTTTTAAGGTAAGGGATGCTTACAGACCACAACAGTGTTGAGTTACACAATTTGACTTTCAAAAATAAAAAAAAATAAAATTGAAGGTTTTTTGAAAGATTTATAAGAAAATAAATTAAGGACATACATAGGTACGTTCATGATGTGTCTTTGGAGGGGATATAATATTATGGGGGCTATAAATAAGTCTTACCACTGTACTTTCAAGGAAGTGAGGAATTAAAACGGAAATCATGATATTAAAGTATAAAACAACTCAATGTAGGGTATCTCAAGGAACTACTAAGTTGAAAAAAGTTTCTTGAGGCATAATTTCCTTTAAATATTATCAATCTAAAAATATCCGTAAAATTCAATAATTTGAATTTTTATTTAGTTCCACTAAACTGTAATTTTCCTCAAAAAAGCCTAGATTTATAGATTTTGATCATTTCTACAAGGGTATAGGCATGTTAGTTAAATTATTCAAACTACGGTATTATTTTACTTGATTCCAAAAATACTAAAGAGTTTTTGAAAATATAGTTATGAATGTCCTTAAAAATAAATAAAAGGTATTTTTTGTAATTTAAATAGATTCAATAAAAATTAGAAGATTAATATGTTTTTGTCAAGAAATTCGAGACGTCGAATTAATCTTATAGTATTTTAGTTCATACAAAAAATGCGATTTTTTCTAAGATTTTTAAATTTCGGGATTTTGAAATATTATTTACAACAATTTTTTGTATAAGATGAAATAAATTTGAAGTCAACATAAAGTAATGGAATTTAATTTAAAAATTAATTCCAACCAATTTTTAACACTCTGTAAATGCTTTTTTTAAAAAAAAGTTTTTTTTTTATTTAAAACATAGATCGTTTGGATTATATTTAAAAATATTGAGAACAATGTTCTACATGAAACAAAATAAATTTAAAATTAAAACCTATTTAACTTTCAAGACGTCTGAATCGAAAACTATTTTTTAATAATGTTTGGTAGATTTATATTTAAAAAAAAAAACTGTTAATTTTATGTTTTCTAAAATTCTTACCACATGTTAAAAACATACGTAAGTCTTCAAAGTGGATTTATAACATTTTTTGAATGCTTCAAAATCATACCAATTGTGTATGACTTCCTGAAGTGTAAAGTAAGATTTAATTAAAGTCGATAGCATTGCTGAGAGATATTTGAATTCAACCACTTTCACAATTTTAAAAATTAATTTAGTAAAAATATCACTTAACGTATCTGTACTGATTCTTGTCCAAACGTATGGGTTTTCAAAAAACGAACTCTCTAAAAACCATACATTTGGATCCTAGAGATCTTGAAACCTCGAGAATGGCTAACATTTCAATTCTATAAATCAAACCTATTACAGTGGGAAGTTAATACGAGTATAATATTGAAAATGTAATCGGCAAGTAAGCCTATTAAAATGAGTATTGATACAAATAGAATCTTAGAGAGTTAGTGTTTCTTAGCTTAGATTTTTTAAGGATCTTTAATTAAAATTTTACTCACGTTTAAATCAAGAAGTCAACATAGAAAGTATCCAAAATGTAGATCTGGCATCACTGGTAAAATGTACCCGAAAATACTGAAATTGAAAAGAAAAATATACTTTCAAAATTACGCTTCCAAGAAATGTTTTTTTATTTGTTTTGAACTTATGTTTTTTAAAAAAATGTTTTTTAAATAAGTTCAGTTGAAAATTAGTTTAAAAATTCACAATACCTTGAGGGAAACAATATTCTAATGGCTATAAAGCTTAACTACAGATTTATATTCCCAATTATAAAATGTATCTTGAAAATGTACATATGTAAATTTAAATCTATCATTGTCAGATGTGGTGAAAGTTAAAACATTTTGAACTGCACAGATAGACAAATTGATGCATTCAAAACGCTTATACAGAGAATACTTGTTATCGATTTTCCTATAAGTGCAAATGAATTTGAATTTCACAAATAGAAACATTTAGTGTGACATGAAATATTAAATAAATTTAATTTATTCATCTAAAGAATGAAAATGTTCATCTTCCATAGATTCATAGATAGATAACTTATATATCTATTTTTACTGTTGTAGATAAATTTATCTATGTATTTGAAGATAACACTTAAGAAATCAAATACAAATCTTAATCTCTCTAGATATCGATCCCAAAACTTAAATCTTTAATATAAATTTAATGATTCCCTGAAGATTTATTTGTTTTTTAGTTGGAAGGAATATAACATTTATTCAAATTCGAATAATTTGTATACTGACAAAATCAAAAACGAAAAACGAAGGAAAATAAATAAAACAACAACATTTCTCCAATCTTTCTCTCTCTCTGCAATGTATACAGAAGCTGAACATGAACAATAAACCAAAAATTAATTTATTCATTTCATCAAAAAATAATTTCCAAACGCTGTTGGGCATTTTATATACATATGTATATATATTCCAACATATACATATATAAAATACAGTATTGAACGATGAAGCAAATGCATGCTGTTTTACTATATCAGTTGAGTTCAGAACATGGTACTTTCTCCCAGAAGCTTAAAACATAGGTATCTATATATAAATATTTCAAAAATACATAGCTACCAAAATACCATAGGTAAGGTACATATACCTTGTTCATACATCAGCACAAAACCTAGCCTCGTCGATCTTACCAGCCTTACCTTACCTTACCTTACTAGCTCAACCTATAGATTGAAAATGTATTCCTTCTATAAATATGGATCTGCTACTTGCATGAGTTAATCGAGTATATTTTAATTAGCATAGTTTACCATCGTTTTTCAGCAAAATCTTATAAGGACTTTGCTCAACAGCAGTTTTATTCAGGATACACAAACATAAAGCAAAATTAAAAATTGAAAATATGAAAATAAAGATTTTTAAAATTTTATTTTTGTTTTATGCAATTTGATTTTCCATACAACACCATTTATATTTTTTAAGGTTAAAGCAAAAGAAAATATAATTGAATTTTTCCTTCAGCTATTTTCCTACTTGTACTGATGAAAAGTTCATCAAGAAATCACAGAATTCTTTAAGACCCAACTTATCGATTAAGATGTTCAATGCTAAAATTTGTTGAATATAGAAAAGAATTTTATAATTTGTTCCTAGAAGTCTATTTGCTTCGAATACTCGAATAATAAGGATTGTAATAGGTTCCTATTTAATTCTGAATAGATTTTATGGAGAAAAAATAGCAGGTTGCATTCTGGGAAAATTGTGTTTTTTGAAAAATATTTTCCAAAGAATTTCATAAGAAATCAGGACTTTTTGATTTTGAAAAAAGGAGGGGTTACTATTTCTCCGTATAAGATGCTTAATAAAGAAAAGGGATTCTTGAAAATCCACAATGTAATCTGTACTGCTTTGAAGCAAAGACTCTGATTTTGCTGAGTATAGGAAAAGAAAGCTGTGAATTTTCAATACTTCTTGAACTTGAACTTGATCTTGAACTTTAAACGAAAAAAAACAAATTATAACCGTTCATTGCATTTAAGTTTAAAATATACTCATAGAGGGTGTTTTTTTTTAGATGCATGAGAGTTATGGTTTAAAATTGTTGACATGACCCTTCAATAAGATTTGGCTTTTCATCATGGATCCTAACACCCTTGAACGACGTTTCCAAAATGTTTAAATTTATTTTGAACAAAATGTATTTATTAGTGTTGAAGCTCATTTATGATAAATTGTGTGGACAATTCTCAAGCCATTAACGAATCACCATTACATCCATTAAAATTGACTGTTTGGTGCGGTGTACCTACTGGCGGCATCTTAAGTCCTCATTTATTTCGAGCTACCATTATGGTGAATAATGAGCGCTATCAAGCAATGCTGACTGATCTTTTGTTTCCAAAAATTAAATAGCTAAACATCGACGACATTTTTTCCAAAACGGAGCAACTTGTCTTGCGGTGAAAACTGTATATCCAGAAATGCCGTATTTTAACTGGTCCTTCGTTTGTTCAACTTAAATCTTCCCATTTTCTTTTATGGAGCTATGTTAAGTCACTAGATTATGTCAACAAACCAGCACCACTTAGCCAATATTGAAGCCAAAAGACTAGATTAGAAGAAAAGTTTGTGAACAATGGGACTGTACGAATGGACTATGTAACTTGTAGCCACGGTCAACATTTGGCACAAATCTTGTTTTAAATGAAAATTCCATAAAGTCATCTAAGAGATTAAAATAATAAATGTCTGTCTTGTATTTTTATATCAAATTCTCGAGCTCTTAGAAAAACAGCCAATAATACTTAAAAACACAGATTAAATAGACCACTTGCTAGGTTTTCACTAAACATTAACAAATACAAAATTTCCCAAAGAAGTGATAAATTAAATCACACTTTCTCACTTTTATTTTAACCATTCAAACAGATTAAACACATTATTAGCTATGAAAAAGTACTGGCGACAACATACAAGCTTGTGGAACTCCATTTTAAGTTGCTGATTTCTCTTAAACCCTTGACTTTTATTCTATCAATTCTTAGGTGTTACTTTATACTAAAGCTTCGTAACAATTAACTTTAAATCTTCAAAAAGTACTCATGACAACACACAGCCCTGTGGAACTCCATTTGAAATTGGTAGTTCTTCTTTTACCCTTAGATTCTAATCTACCAAATCTTAAGAATTAATGTGAACCGCAAAGATTTATAACAAGTAACGTTAAATCTGTGAAACTCCATTTTAAATTGCTGGTTCTTCTTAAATAATTGACTTCTAATTGTGTACCAAAAGCCTCATAACAATTAACGTTAAATCTTGAAAAATACTGGTGACAACATTACAGCCCTGTGGATGCAAATTCCTTCCAAACCCTTGACTTATAATTTACCAAATCTTAAGAGTTCCAAATCCTTATAACAATTAACCTTATACCTGGAAAAAGTACTGGCAACAACACACAGCCCTGTGGAACTCCATTTAAAATTGCTGGCTCTTCATTAACCTTCTATGAAAATTAATGTTAAAAATTGGAAAAGAACTGGTGACAACATGCAGCCCTGTGGAACTTCATTTTAAATTGCTGGTTCTTTTTAAAGCTTTGATTCCTAAGTGTATACCTTACAATAGTAAACATTCAATCTTGAAAAAGTACTGGCAACAACAAACAGCCCTATGGAACTGCATTTTAAATTGCAGGTTCTTCTAAAACCCTCGACTTCTAATCTATCAAATCTCAAGAGTTAGTGTGTACCGCAAAGCCTAATAACAATTAACGTTAAATCTTCATGGGAAAATCGCGTTATAAGAAAATGTATTCCAACTGTTTATCTATTTTCAAGTTCTAAAAAAACAACCCATTTCTCATTATTCAATTAGGCCTTAATCCCCAACACCTTATTTTATTTTTTATTGCTTAGCACTACCGACGAAGACCGCCATTAACATATCTGTTGCATTTTAAATTATCACGAAAAAAAACATTCTTCAAAATTGTCTCAATTACTACGATTTTTCAAGCCATAATTTGGATAAACTTTATAGCAATTAGACGACTATTGTTTGGCTAACTATCATTCCAAAACCAAAAATTAAGTTCCAACGTTTTGTGGCGCCGCCACTGACACTACCGCCGTCCATCATTTCTTCATAAATAATAATAAAAATAATTTCCACACGAAGAGAAGTTAATTAAAAAAAAAATTATTATAATAACAATAAAACAATTTTATATTTTTGTTATTCCCTGTCATCGCTGCCGTCGTTCGCGTCGGTCTTCGTCGATTTGTATCTTTTTCCCACTGCATCTCACCTTATAGTATATTGTAGGTAAGGTAGAAAAGAGGCAAGTCGGTAATATTTCGCCTAATGACCAATGCAGCTCATCTCATTACCGTCAGCACCTGTTCTCAGGTGTTTATGTGCGGTGATTTTCAAGTCAAAGCAATCACAGGTTTGATCCGAGAAGGCTTTGGTAATAAAAAAAAAAAAAAAAACTCTGAGGGAAATGCATTGAGGTGTGTAATTATCCCACTAGCGTCAGTTCCTCACACACATCATGAATGTGTAAGCAATTTTAATTTATTTTCCGCAAAGTCAATGACGACGACGCTGACGGTGGTGGTGGTGGCGGCTGCAGGGAACAATAATACCATATACAAAAAAACCTCCAACAAAAGTCACATAAAAGAACGTTTAACTCTTTTCTGCCACCGACCATCAGGAGGTAAGCAACCGTCAAAGTTAAATCGCTGTCTCATTGTGCAGCAATTAACTGGTCAAAGAAATTATTTTGCTTATACCACTCGCTGCATTTTAAAGCCATGACCTGGCCATCTAAGTCATAGTTCCTTTCTCTATACGAATAAATCCTTAAATTCCCATCTATATGAATCTACCTTATGGAAAAGCTACGTTTTGAGAATATTTTAAACATTTAAGGATGCAAAGGATGTATGTCAAATTGTCAGGACGAAATCAGAGTCAAATTCAAACAAAGCAATTTGTATGTTTTTGTTTGCCCCCGAGGAAAAGACACACCGAAGTTATATCCTCTGCTTTAAATCTGTCCCAACTCATCTCAAGCTCATCTCAAACCCTGCAAATGTGCATACATATTTGTGGTATTAGCCTTCATCAGAGATGACAGACAGCACCAGTTCATGTCCAGTCTATGTCGTATAAGGTATAAATGCGATACAATGCGTTTTTGCGAAATTTGTTTTGTTGTTGTTATATTCTTTGCGTGCGGTTAATGTTTATAAATTCAAATTTTTCTGTTAAAAGACAAAAGATGGCTCTTGCAGTCAATTCATTTACATATTTTCACTTCACCACTTAGATGGAAATCTACCTTTTTTCTGTTTGTTTATTTGTCGAGCGAGAGTACGTATGTATATATATGCGAAAGCGAACAAGAAGTCAAGGAAGAACTGTGATAAAGTTATGGGGATGAAGGGTGAACCCAATGAACCGCATTGTAACCGAATTTAATGCAGTTCCTCCCGCTCCTCTGGGGGTTCTCTTTCAATATTACCATCCTGTTATATGAGCATCATGTAGATAGATACATATATCCTTACAAACTGCATATGTATATAAACATTGAGTCGAGTCGGCCGCATAAATGAGCAGTATCATATGTTTCGAGAACAGGGATGTTATATTATTATTTCACTGTATTTTTTTTTTATTTTTCACGATAGGATGGTGAAATGAGATTTTTTAAGATCCTCCCTATCAGAAGCTATTTTTAATTAATTAAGTAAAAGGAAAGTCAGGACTTAAAACTCAGAGTTTATTATTATTAGTTTTAACACAGAAAAAAACATATGTTAAGTACAAAAACTTTACTTTTACATAATTAGGATAACATTTTTATGTTAAGAACTTTCTCTGCTTCAGAATTTACAATTAGATTAAACTGAACAATACAAATTACGGTGAGAAATACCTAAACTTTTCTGTCAAAAAATTAGTATAACATCCCTGATTCCACTTGTCGTTGTTGTCCTTTACAAATAATATAGGATAAGGTAGAATGGTTGGAAGGTAGATTTTATAGTGCGGGCGGGCAGGCAGGGTGGTCTTTTTCATAATTTTGCATATTATGCAGAAAATCAACAACGTGGTGGTCGGTATGCATGATGCACATCATGCACAACACAACACAACACAACTCACCAGGGAAATGCGAAAGTGTTCTTCACTATAAAATGTACATATATACAAAATTGTGTACAAGCATAAATATGTGCTTAATAAATAGATCTACATCAGCATTTTGGTTGGGTTTTTTGAAGCCATCATCATCGTCATCCCCATCCCTTACCCATGTATAGAGGTGGCTTTCAAGCCAGCATAGTCATCATCATTATCATCCACAACGTCACCATCGTAACAGCAGCCATGTTATATACAAGTACATAGATATATAGATTTTGGTTAAATATGAAGATACCTTATACAAAGTTGACTCGAAACCGATATACCAAACCGACAGAGATTCAAACTGCATTCGGAGGCTGTGCTTCATATTTATATAGGGAGTCTAGGGGCTTCCTTCTCGTGTATGTATGTCGTCAACAATCTCGGTTAACATAAGCAGCGGTTTTTCGTAAGCCATCTTATTCCCTTTTGCTCGAAGATATTGTCCCTTAAGGAATGCTTTGTTTTACCAGCCAATTCAAGCAGCACACGTTAATTTTACATTTAATATTCATATTTAAAAACTTATCCATATGTATATTTATAGACATCCATCGAATATAGGGTGATGATGATGGTGAGACAGCAGAGTCTCAAGAAGTCGAGACCGGATACTCTTACTCCTGTCTGGCTTTGGGTTATAGGATAGAATATACGTATATAAAAAAATTCGTGGATACAAAACTTAAGGGCGACATTTGAGAAGAAGTTTGTGGCATTGAACGAAAATAATTCATTCACCACAAGCTTCTTGGAATTTTTTTTATTGCTTTTTTCTTTAATTTTTGTTGTGTGGTTTCATGTTTTTACTTAGTAAAATATTAAAGGTAGACGACACATAACATAAATGAGGAATGTGACAAGAAGTCAATTTTTTAAAAACCCCAACCGCGAAGATAACCCTTTTTAAGGTGTAGCTGCTGCCTTTCCTACAAATAAAAATGATATTTATAAATATATCGATGGCATATTGTATAGGTATGAATTTCCATTGTGGTAAGTCATTAAAGAAAATAAAAAAAGAAAATTTTCCAATACATGAATTGCAACAATTGCTAACGAAGTTAAATTCTTTTCTAAAATATGGTGACCAGGTGTCTCTGCCATTTTTTATTTTCATTTTTACGAATGTATCCTTAAAATTGTTTCAAGAAAAATTCTTAGAACTAAATATGTTTTCATGCCCATGCCACTTGTCCAAAAATCAATTTCAAGATGGTATTCAAACTGTGGCTCTTATGTAGCAACTTCTAGTCAAGGCTTCTAATAGAGCATCTGAAACGCCCGCATAAAAATAATTGTGAATATATTTGGAAATTTTAGAATTAAAGGCGTGTTTGACAGGTCACCATAATTTTGTTGGACATTCGATTTTTTCATTTTGAAGAGTTTTGTATTTTTATCTGCGGATTATCGCCACATTAAGTCATAAACTAATTTCCCTTTTCCTAGCTTAAAGCTTAACAAATTATGATCACTTTCCTTCAAAAATGGTGCTCTATATAACAATAACTAAAGTTGAATTCAAAATTTAGCTTGAAACGCGTCCTAAGTTGAGTTAATACGCTAAAACAAAAAAAGTACACCAGGGTGTATACGTACTTTTTTATTGTATCGATTTTTCGAACAAATTTTCGTGTTTCTTTATTTTTAAAAATTGATATGGTTGTCTCTAGGTTTTACATGAAAGTCTTAAAATTAAATTGGCTTCATTTTTGTACTTGTTACATGCATATGTCATAATGTCATATATCTAGAGTAATTGTTGTATCCTTTAAAACCAAAACATGGTCACCATAATAATTATTATAACACGTACGTCCGTTCGTATCTGCAAGCAAACTACATATAGAAATAGAATGCAAATTTTATAAGTCGTTCAAAAGCTTAACGTACATTACACGAACATGTAAAAGAGGCTGTTTGTGTTTAGAGCGAACAACACCTTGAGATGTCCCAATCCTCCATGTACACGTATCTATACTCGTAGTTTATATATTGTAGATATGTTTTTGTATTTCTTTTTCTACCCAAGAACTGTTCATCGATTTGAAAATGACCTGAATGTTGAATTTTTATATTTGTACGCGCGCCGGCGCCGTACGATTACCCAACATGGCCAGGGCGATTAGAAACTGGTAAGCCCACTTTGGTCTGCTTTTTCCAGTTTCTAATGCTCTCTATAGTCTCTACATACGGCCTGGGCAATAGATTCAATTCAAAATGATGGCGTCGCGTCGTATAAGTTAGTGCGAGAGGGGTTCTCAATCTCTGAAGCTGAAACTGATGAAAATGCGCAGAAAAATATATATACTCGTATATTCAATTTTCAGTATAACTAAGATTTGTATATGAGTCGTAAATAAAAGTTGTTTTTTGAAGACATGTGCAATAATATTTTTGTCTACATACTAAAAAGAAAACGAACATATAGGGTGTGTTTGATTTGTGTTTTTTCAAACTTTATTTGGAGAAACATCTCGAAAGGTTACAGGGTGATTAATAACAGAGGAAGTGTTAAGTTTTTTTTTTAATATTTCGGTAACGTTTTAAAAAAAAAAATTATTAAGAATAAGTCATACGCACGGAAGGGGTTATAACTACCCTTAACATGTTTCAACACAAGAAAATAGAGAAGGATTTTAAAGGAGATGACGGCACACTTGGTCTCAAAGTTTTATTATTAAACTAAAGAACAGGGTAAAACGTTCCACATTCTTGATGTGTGGTTGAAAAAAGAATCTAAATATTCGTATATGACGGCAAAAATGTTTAAGTTTGTTAAAATTCCTTAAGAAAATGAATTTTATGATTATGACAAAATTTCGTATATTTTTAAGTCCATTAAATGTGAAACAGCAGTTAAGTTTCAAACTTCAATTTTTTTTCTTTAAAAAGTGGTTTGAAAATTGTTCAAAAGAGAATTGAAAAAATAACTAAAATAAATGTTACCTAGTTTTCAAATATAAGTTTATAGCCTTATATCATTTTTGAAAATTGTCGTGAACTAAAAACTTAGTTTTTGAATAGTCAACATTTTTAACCGCTTAGAAAATGTGAACTGTTAACGTTTGACCATAATTTGTATGACGCCTTTGACGCTTAGAGGTGTAAGACTCTGAACAGGTGTATCTTTTTTTAGTGCAAATTAATGTACTCAAAGTACTGCTTTTTTTCTGACGACTTTGTAAGAATAAAAATGCTGCTCAGCGAGCACATAGTCTATTGTATACAACAGATAGTTGTCGAAGGTTGCCAGGTCTGGATAAAAAGAGAGATGGGGTACAGCATCTCCAATTTGAATATCTCCAAGTAGTTTTGAACAATTTTGAGGAGTCCGGTCAATGGTGCACTGTCGTGGATTTGTCAGTCTTAATTTTTTGTCTGGAAACCAAGATTTCATGTTGATCTATCTGCCTCTGATTCAATTCATTTGGCACCAATTTTTTGGTCTCTTGCACCTTTCCTCTTGCACGGAGACGTAACATTGCTCGGCGAGCCTTTTCTGTGAACCGTTCTCTCTTGTCCAAAAGAATCGCAACTGATTGTCCTCAACCTTCTTGGACCAATTTTTACGCTTCTTGCCCCACAAATCAAAATTTCCATCATTGAAACAACGAAAACAAACCCTTCGATAAAGCACTTTCGAGGTACCAATAGGCTTGCTCCAGAATTCGATATATATCAGTACAGCAGAGATTTTTGGATATGCTCTTTTTCTATCATAAAACTGGACATGACATTGACAGACGTCAAACTGAATATATATATGACAGTTCTTAAGATGCTACCGTAGACGAATGGCTTGCCAATTTGTATGGAATCAGTGATTTAGCTGTCCATGGTTTCGCTTTGAGGGTTGCTTCTAAAAGATTCTAAAAATAGTACCTTCAAGCAGTGTCTTAAAGATACCTAAAAATTTTACTGTCACTGACCAAAACCGGAGGTTTTTGAAGTATCCCAATGCTCGTCGTCTTACTCCTTGGTATGTTGTTGGAAAAAAACCACTTCCTTTAACTATTTTCAAAACCACCCGAGACGGTTTTTTTTTTTTTTTTTTTTTTTTGAGTTTGTTATATGAATATTTTCGCCCCCAACTGTTACATATGTACATAAGTCTAATTATTCTATGTCATACTAAGGGGCTCAAATCCCTCAAAAGAGTAGCGACAAAGTTTGATTAAGTAGTAATGTTGAACATAATGCCCTATGCGCTATGTCACATCACATCCAAAGGTATAGAGACGTCTTATATGAGAGGTATACGAGAAGGTAGGCATTGTAGGTTATGTATACCTTACCTACATCATATTTCATTAGGGCCCCATGAAAAATGTGTACTGCTTTTATAAATTTCTTTATATTTTTTTCGTCTTCTTCTTCTTCTTCTATATATAAATAAAAGTAATCCCGTAAAAATCTCTTTTGATTGCTGACTTTGTAACATCCGATGGAGTTTGTTTCCTCTCTAAAAGGAAAGGTTACAATTTCAAAACAGGAAAAAAAAGTCAAATAAAATAAAAAGACATATAGAAGAAGTGACTTTGCAGAGAGGATTATGTGAGAGGCGTGTGTTTAGGAATCACCATCAATTATCCTTCCTTAGAGCTAGTTTATACTTTTCTTTTCTTTTCTATATATATAATTTTCTTTTTTTTTTGAGAAAATTCAGTGGAAAAAGGTTGAGTTATATTATTTGTGCTAGCTAATTGGGTCATATATCTCCCTTTGTAGGTACTTGGATAGATTAAGACGATCTTTTATTGCGTCGTTTAAGGCGTTATTGGGAGAAAAGCATCAGATGAGATTTTGCTTTATTTTTTTTTTGTTTCGAACTTCGACTTGTATAACAAAACATTAAGTTAAATTCTATGCAAAGATATTGATGTTAAAGACTCAAAAGCCCACCTCATCTCATCGAAATATGTGATGCTTTTGTCACATTTTTTCTTTTCACGTGGTGTGATTTCCTTATAACTAATCGGATATTTACCCAATAATCATGATTTTAAAAATGCACGAGTCAAAAATCTATACAACTTTCGTGTTTAAATTTTGCCTTGAATTTTCTGGAAAATCACTGCATTATCTTAATCTTGGGGTGAACCTACAGCTTGGTCTTCAAAAACCACCTTATCCCCAACTCGACTATAAAATCAGAAGAAAAAGTTGATTTTTCCACCCAAGATGAAAATCCTTTTTTTTTATTTTCCTATAAAAATGTTTTCTAGCAAAAATTTCTCCTCTCCACCAAATGCAAAGGACTCTTCCAAGGACTCAATATATGGCTGTAGGTAGATATATTATCTTATCTTATATATGATATTTTAATTCTTCAAATAAATTCAGCATTTTATTTTATTTATTGCTGGCTTAACCCACCTGGGTGTCTTATATTGTATATACAACACTCTCACCTCACCTTATGTATGTGTGTTCTTATAACCTACCATAACATTTTTGTATGAAAGTTGTCTTAAGGAATGCCTCACACGTATTGTACATAAGTTCGTATAGCTATATTCCTACCTGGTTCAGTGGCTTCAACTTAAATATTATCTTCACCGTCGTCGTCGTCGTCGTCGTGGGGTTGAAATAAATTCGCATCATAAAACTGCCGAAGAAAATCCTCTAATTAAGTAAAAAAAAAGAATAACGAAAATTATTCCACAAATCCTTGTGTTTCAATCCAACCATATTGCTAAATTTTTGTGTAGATACTTTTATATCCTTAAAGAATATAAGGAAGCAAAACGTATCTACTCTACACCTCAGATAATCAGAGTCATAGCAAAAAAAAAGAGAGAGAAAGTCTTTTAATTTTAATGAAGGAAACCAATTATTGCTGAAGGCTATATTGTTCGATCTGGTTAACTTGAAGTAAATAAAATAGATATAGGGTCTATAGGTAGGTAGGGTAGGTGCCTACAAATATGTACTGTAGACTGTACATATGTTTATGTAAGGTAGCCTTTGGGGAACATTGGTTTTTGGTATTTAATTTTGGTTTTCAGCTCATCACCATTATTTATTTTGACTGACGCATATAGTCACACATAGTGTTTGCTTTGTTGGTTTTTGGGTGACACGTAAATTCCTTCAGAAAATTAATGAAATTTTCGGTACATATTATCATTTGATGTGTGCTAAACTAAGTCTGAAAGACTGTTTAAGATTTGTATCTATTTAAAAGGGGTCTTATAGAAAGCTCGGGATACCTTAATGAATATCCTTCGGTTAGGTACAGTAAGGCCCGCTTAGTAAACGCGGAGAATATTTAACTTAAACGTACATCACTTAAGTGATACAAAAAATCAAATTCTACTTAGTGCAGTTGCCATAACGAAAAATGTAGCTATGGTAAAAAATTAAAACAAATGAAAGCGTTCAGTTAATTTCTTGTTCTGTTCGATTAAATTTTTTGCACTTGAGAGAGTTGCTTTCGATGAAAAATACGAAATTAAAGTTTTCCGGGATTTTAAATTGAGCGAATTTCTCTTAATTGGGTTTTATTGTATACAGATTTTTGAAGCTCTAGGTGTTTTAAACCAAAATTTTCTGATTTCACAGAGCTGCCAATTTTAAGAGAGAAAAGATACATTGAATGCAACAAGAAATATTTGCAACCTTAAGCCACGCATTTCTGCATAATATGATTAAATTAAAACTCTAAAGTTCGATATTATTTTGTATAATTAAAATTCCAAATTATAATAAATAAATAAATAATTATTAAATTTTGAAAAAAAGTCACGAATCAGAAATTGTAGCACGGTTTTAAAGTAATTTTCTTTTTAAATTATAATCTAAAGTTAGAGGGCGAAATGTTAAATAATAAAATAAATTAATTTTGTTCGGTGTTCAAATTTATATTTTTTTTAAATACATACTTTTAAGTTAGATACATTTCGTTTTTGTAGCTACAATCCTTAATTTTTTATTCCAAACTCAAATAAAATATGGGCGAACTTAAGAAAATAATTGTATTTTTTACTAACCTTCTTCTTCTAAATTTCAAGTTGATACCATCCAAACAGATTTCACTGAAACTTTTGATCGAATATCACACCAAATTTTTATCCCAAAACTTAAGTCCTCTGGCATTCATAATATGCTTTTAAAATCGTTTAATTGTTACTTCATAAGCACAAACAAGTTGTAAAACTGGGTAATAATAATTCCCAATTTTTAAAGTTATATCTGGTGTGCCACAAGGTAGCCATTTCGGGACTCTTTTTTTTTAAATACTTTTTTAAATGAAATACAGAATTTATTAAAAAATGCGCCATGTCTTATTTATGCAGATGATATAAAAATTTGTATGTGCAAACACAATTTATCAGATTTCCTTAAGCTTCAAGATGGTTAAAATATGTTAGCTGATTGGTGACGAAATAATTAACTTATTTTAAATGTAAAAAATGTGTTTTCACTGCTTATCGAATTTTATCGTCACTAGTTTATGAGTACTATATTAGCAATCACTGCCTTGAACATAAGACAAGACGGACATCCGTGATCTAAGCGTCATTTTTGACCCTGAATTGAATTTAATAAACCTTATGCCTTAAAATCGGTTTATATGCCTTCAGTTCGTCATTTTCTTGAAAGTTGTTCTATTGTTTGCAGTCCATCTACCTTAGTGTTCATAATTCGAATCGAAAGAGTTCCAAAATCTTTTACTAGATTCATTGTTAAGTAATTAAAATGAACGGTTGAAGCCATCGTATTCTTCAAGATGTGTGATTAGTCTTCATTCTCTTAATGAGGTTGTTTTTTCTTATAGAATTATAAGCTCGAAAATTCTTTCAATACTTGAATTTTATGTCTCAGAAAATTGAAGTTTTTAAATTTGAAGTTTCAAAAATATTCTTCCGGTTCGCTTAAATCAGTGGAAAGAATTTTAAAAAATATGCCTCTTGTAAAAAAAAAGTCCAGAAATTGTAGCTAATTGGTTGCGCAACCCCAACGGTTTGGAAAATATTCAAGTTTTTTTTGGTTCGAAAATTATTTCAAAAGTGAGTTTCCATACTCAAAAACAAAAAATGATAAATAAAACAAATTTATTTGAAGAATTTTGTATCCACTTTAAACTAGCGGAAACCCGTCGACGCAGATTTTTTAGCTCAACTACTTTTTTTGTAATTCAATTTTTCGCAAGAACAAAACGAAAGCCATTGAAACTTCGATCTTAATTTCTTTCAGAATTTGAGATTTTGTTTAGTATTTTCAGACTTTTATTTTTACTCAAATATCATGCGAGCTAAATTTTTGGTTGGAGCAACAACAACTTTAGCTACAATTTCTTAGGATACAAATATTTGATTCCTAAAAAAGTGTCAACCAAAGTAAGAGACATAATTAAGTCGCTATTGAAAATAAATCCTAATAATTTCGGTTATCAGGTAATTACGAAATGCGAAGTGAATAACTCCACTCATTTTTTTTTTTTTTTTTGAAAATTCTAAATTGAAATTTTTTGAAACATTAAACAATGTGAAGGACTTCTTAGTTTCAATTTCAAATTTATTAAATTATTATAATCTACAATCAATTGAATCGATTTATTGAAATTTTTTGTTTTGCTATGAATTTTTGAAAATTGAATGTTTTGAAAATTAGTTTGTAGAAAATATGTAAAAATATCCAAGGAATATTACGGAACAGGTTCTCAGAGTAGATTTATCAATACATAAAACTAAACAATTTTCAGAAATATTTTTTTAAATGTCATTTATTATTTTACAATTGCTTTTGAAATATTTATAAAATATTATGTTATTCATAACAACTTTGCTTTGAAAAATTTAGCATTTTGGTCATATGACCCATAACTTCAAAACATTTTGTGATTTAGAAAGTAAAATTAACTTCTACCTAGTTTTCTTCTATTAAGCCAACAAAATTAAATAATGTTTTCTTCCATTACGTCTTCTAGATCGTATCGGCCTTGAGATGTATTTCATATAGTTGGTTTCAGACATTTTAAATCTTAGTCTTTTAAGCTAAAAATAAAACCCTAAAACCTATTAAAAACCATACCATAAACAGCTCAAACACAGTATACTCTTGTTTATGATTTTATTTCTTTTTTCATTATTTTCTGTCGTTAAGTTTGTACAATTTTTCGCTTACGTCTAAAATACAAGTTTTATTACCAGTTGATATACAAATTTCCTATAAACTACCTAATTTCGTTGAAAAATTCAAACGACATCAAAACACTACTCAAAAAAACTTAAGCTTTAACCAGAATTTAGAATCACAAAACATGTCTTCTACGTCGTCGGTCGTTGAAAAACCCCACCATTTATAATTGGTAGCATTTTAATATGCAATAATTTCAAATAGCCAACAGGAAGATATAAAAACCAAAACATTTAATAGTTTGACATTAAATACTTATAAACGGAACACCCTGTATGAGAGTGTATGAAAACTACCTTAAATTGCAGCACTTGCCTCATATAAGATATTTATAAAGAGTAGTTTATAATAACGTCGACGACCGACGACTACGACGCGAAGGTGACGGTGACGACAACGACGGACGTCGTTGGAAATAGAAAAACTCAGTTCAGTTTATTGCCCACCGAAATCTAGCTCAGATTTTAATTTTTTTCATTTTTAAAGGCGAGCACATTCAACCTAAAATCGATAGCCTTCATCATAAGCGCACTACAGCAGAGCCTCATGTATGTATGTCTTTTTGCTTCTCCATCTTGTACTCGTATTTTAGGCGCACTTAAGTTTCGCCAAATAATAAACAGAGAAACAGAACATTGCCGCACATGTGAATGTGACATCAAATTGGATTCGTTTCGAGGCGCAGCAGTTTAGTTTCTATCTCTGGGAGTCTGGCTCCTCTGGTGTAGCCTATGGCATAAGTATCTCTCTATACGTCTACCTACCTAGGATAGGAGTGTTTCGAATGTTACACGGTTCGGCCATTGAATTGCATGTTGTGCAGAGCACAGTAAAAGGTTAAATGTACATTTGCAGCCACTTGATGCAGCAATCGGTAGTCGACCAGGCAAGGCACCACCACCGGTTTGCAATATGCCTCTTGGTGTGGTGTGCTCTTTTTCCATGGGAATCGGAAAAAATCAGAAGCCAACAGCTATATCCAATATCTAGATATGGCAATTGAAGGCTTCGTTCTGTCTGCTGCTATGAGAGAGGAGAAGAATACGGAGTCTTCTACTTGCGTGAAATGATTAAATGTGTTACCAATTACCCACTCCTAATCTCTGATGGTACTGACTGAATGGCGATAGCAATGGCTTCACTTGGTTAGGCGACTTCTGGCGACTGTGGCGATGGTTATAGCGATCTCGATGACTATGATGAAGATGATGATGATGAAGATGCGATGTTCAAATGAACCAACATTGATTTTTATGACCCTTGATGTTTCTAAAAGCCCCTCCCATGGAGAGAGAGGAAGAGTGAGCCACTTCTTGGAATTGCTATATCTTCTATGAACTATGACGCTATGAAAAAGCCCATTTGACAGAAGATTTTCTACAAATTTAATGTTGAAATCAAATTGATGCCAAATGAAATTAAAAACACACGCCTACGCATCACTTTAAACCAGATCCCAAGTCTTATGGCACCAGTTTTGTAAAAACCCATTCAGCTGCAGCTCAAGTCTTCAACACTTCAAACACTATCTATACCAAGCTTGTCGCCCTGGACCACTCTCTTAAAGCGAACCTAAAGCAAGGTGACAAAGCATATGACGCACGGTGGCGTCAACCGTCTACCGTCTTTGGAACCGTTCAATGTAAACTACACAATTTTGATGTTGATCGCTAAGTCGCTCTGTTCGGTCGGTCTGACGGAGTTTTTTGCGATATTTCGTATGATTTTAATGCGATTTAAATTTATTCGGTCGAAAGACGTAAAGAATAATGTTGATGTTCCCGTTCCCGTTGCCGTTGCCGTTGCTGTAGCTGGACTCAAAACCAACAAAAATATGGACCAGATTGTACCATCATCATCATCAGCGGAGAAGGAGGAGGAAAGTCGTTAAAATATAAATGAAATCAAAATTGATAGGAGAATCCATAAAAATGAAAATTCAAATTTCGAACACAATTGAAAGTTCATTTTTGTAATTTTGAATTTTAATTTTCTTACAATATTTTTTTCGTTTTTTCGTTTTTTGTTTTTATTTATTTCAAAAGCCAACGAACTGTATTTAGCTTCAGAATAGGTTTTTGTACGAGTACCTGCTGCTGAGACTGGGAGTTACTTGGGATTTTGATGTTGACGATGTTGATACTGATGCTGATGCCGATGCCGATGCTGTCGCTTTGACTTGCTTGCTGCCTCTTTGCCACTGCCACTGCCTTTGCCTTTGCTATTGCCTTTGCCTTTGCCTTTGCCTTTAACTTTGACTCTGTGTATTATGTATACTTCCGTCAAAAGGATTTCCGGGGGCGTCAGTGCGTAACAATATTATTATTGCCATGAGCTTGACGTTATTTACCATTGAATTGGCCCGCATTTTGGCATTATAAGATGGTGAGAAAATATTAAAAAACAAAAAGATCCAATGGCTTTATATAGAGAAGGTTAATTGTTTATTGTGTTTAGAGAGAATTTTCTTAAATTATTATAATTAAATTTTAATGTTTGCACTCAATTTATTTTTATGAGTTGGGGGAATTTACAATTTAATTTGAAATAGAGAAGAAGAGTATTGAAAAGTTCATCTTAATTTAGTGTTATTTCGGACATAATTTGAGTTCTTTCAAAGAAAGCTCGTGGAAATGTAGGTTTTTGAGATACCGATTTATTCTATTTTTATTTCAAAAATCAATACAGGAAAATATACTCGTAAGTTGAAAAACCTTGGGAGTATGCAATTGAATGCTCGAAGGCATAGGATGAAAATATTGACACGAAGAAGAAAGAGATTCAAACAGATGATGGAAGGCAAATGCTTCAGAGAGCAGCAAGAAAATCGATGTCAAGGCTAATTATTATTATCTGAAGGCGAAGAGAAATGATTGGTTGACGCTCTAGAAACAAAAAATAAAACAAGGCTGCAACGGCAAGCAAATTGGAAAAATTGAAATTGATTTCCGTGGAATTTGATACAATTAATTTTTGTATGATTTTATCCCTTGGAAAATTTGAATTTTCTCTTTTGGCTTATTTAGAAAAGAAATGTGTACTTGTTTTGAGTTTTTTCTCTTTGACATTTAATGGATTTGTCAAATCTGTTAAAAAATTGCATTTACATATATTTCTTAGGCCAAATTGGTAATTTATAAAAAGAGGCTTAGAAGCTACCAAAATAAGCCATTTAAGGAACTATGAAAATTATGTAATGAATAATTGAAGTTTAAGCTGTTTTTGTCCAGATATTTTTTAAAGTTTTTGGTTTTTTAAGAAAACTGTCAATTAGATTTTTATAAAAACTTCACAAACAATATTTTTTATGGAATTAAATAGTTTTAAACTCGATATACGATAAATTACTAGGAAATAACTTTTAACCAATTTTCAGAAATATTTGTTTAAATGTTATTTATTATTTTACAATAAACTGGATTTTTGCCCAAAAAAATGGCACGAAAAATATTTTGTATAGAAAAAATTGTTTAATTATATGTAAGTAAAGTAGTTTTGAAAAAAAAACTATTCGAAGTCAATTTTTATCGATTTTATGTAATAATTGTTGTAGGATTTTATTTTTAACATACAAAAGAGTTAATAATGTTAATACAAATATTTCATATAAAATAGAAAAGTTAACAGTCAATGTCTTTATTTTTTTCGGTATTCGAGACGAAAATTGATTTTTACTAATTTTAAGTAGTATTTTGTTAAGGTTTTTATTTTTTGTAAACAAATATTTATTGGATTTTTTTGAAAAATTAAGTACATTTTAAGGATAATATTTTTTTTATATTAAATACAATTATTTTGATAATAATATGTCGGGATATTCGAGTAAAAATTCAATTTCTACCAATTTCAGCAGTTTCTTTGTACATACATATTTGTTTACAAAAAAAATATTAATTGTTTATTTTTCTAGTGTAATAAACAAAGTTTTAAATATGATAAATCACGTTTTAAGTAAATATCTTCATTTGTGGTTGAAAATTAATTTTTACCAATGTTTAGAATTGTTTGTAAAAAAAAACTATCAATTGAATATTTCCATACATTTTTTAAAGTGTAATCAGCAAAGAATTTTACAAGATAAAAGTAGTTTATGTCGATTTTATTATTTGTTCTTGAAATATTTGAGTCAAAATTTGGTATACAATTTTTGCAAAATGCTAAAAACAATATTTTGTATATGATAAAATAATTTTTTAGAAAATACATTTATTTCTTCTAAAAAAATTCGATTAAATTTTTACCAATTTTAAGAAGAACTTTTTGTGGGTTTCGATTTTTTTACAAACAAATATTAGCCATTTGATTTTTTTAAAAGTTTTCGAAGTGTAAACAAATAAAAATTTCGTATAAGAAGTCAAAAACGTTGTTCTTTGTTGGAAAAATGTATTCTACAGTCGATTAAATTCTTAAAATTTGCAATTTTCAAATTTTTTCAAAGTTTATTTTTTAAATTATGAGAAAACTGTCTGTAGATTTTTTAAGTTCACACAACATAATAAATATGTTATCTCAATACTCAATGTTTAGTACAAAATTTAACTGCAGTCGATAGCGTTATTATTTTGTTAAATATTTAGGATCTTCATAGTTTAAACAATTTTTTAATTTTTAAAGTACATAGATAAAAATACTCACTGATTTTTTTAAAAAGTCCGTTTTGCATAGTTTGATGTTCTTTCATGTAAGAACAAATTTATTTGAAGTCGATATCCCTGCTGTTTCATGAGATATGGCCTACGAGCAAGCATATCAACAAACATTTCTCTAAAAAAACATGGGTTAACATTCTAGGGACCTTGAACCGTCGAGAAATGTCAAAATGTTCAAATTGACAAATCGGACTAATTACAAAAGCTTCCTATGAGAAGTTAATAATAACAAATATTAAAAAAGTACGTACATATACGCCCAGGTGTACCATAACGATTTATAAAACTAAAACCCTTTATCATGAATGAATTTGTTTAATTTTTAGAATCAAACAATTTTGTTTATTATTTGACAACAGCGACAACCATTGATTGAAATTTTCATATCATATTTTTTTTGGATTTGTTATTGTTGTTGGAGCATCGCATGTGCTGTGAGTGCTGCTTTTTTTGTTTTTTTATTTTCCAAAATTGAGTATTTTCTAATTTTATATCATTTTTATGAACATCTCCTTTTTTGTTTGGTCTTGAGAGTGATGCATGCAACATAACATCATGCTTCATGGTTAACCTTACACAATTTCATTGTATCAAAAACAAAATATCTATGTTTACATCAAGATTTGAGTATTTGGAATTTTTAATGGTTTTGTTTTTTTCTTTCTTTTAATTGAACTCCAAAAAAGATTTAAAAAACTCGTATATTTTCAGCCTTTTAATCAATTCTTAAGTGGACATTAAAAAGTTGACGTGGAAATGCACATAAAATCTATATATACACCATACGAGTATCTAGAGGTAGACCTTGTTTATTAATTTTGCGTAGGTGAAGTGTGTGTCAACGAAATAACCATTTATCATGAATCTGAATTATATTTAAATTAAATTTTTATTAAATTATAAGAAAAACCTTAAAGCATTCGGTTTAAGCCAGACCAGCAGCGTAGACCAAATATTTCAAAACATACAAATTTAAATATATTGTACAAAAATAGAAAACTGTTTTATAATTAAGTGGCGCGAAAAATAAAAAACATCATAAATAGAAGAAATCATCGATTTGTATAATACACTTAGTGTCACATGAAAAGGGCCAAGCTTTTTTTGTTTTTTATTTGACGATATTTTTCAAACCCTTACGTTTTTTTTGGAAAAACCCAAATGTGAAATAAAAAGTAACTGTGTCACATGGTTAGGGACAAGATCCAAATTTACCTATTAGCGTGTTTCAAATCAGATAAAAGGATAATCTGATTATTTGGGAGCTTAGTACGAGTATTAATTTGATAGAATCAAGAAGTATGGGTAAAGGTATGGGTCTAACCAAGGAGGAAATAGGCCAAATTCGAGCTTACCGGGATCTCGACAAAACCATCCGTTTTATAGCCAGCAAAATTAGAACAAGTTCAAATATTGTATACAACTACCTCAAGGACCCAGAGGGGTATGGAACAAACCAAAAGGGAAGAGTCAAGAATGTCACATCATTTCAGGAAACACGGGCGATAGTGAGAGCTGCTTCAAATTCAAGGCTTTCCATTAGTAAAATCAATTCAGAAGCTGGGGTAAATGCTAGTAGATCGGCTGTTGCTCGGGTGATACAGAAAAAACAACATTGAATGATGCACGCAAGAGCCAATGCCTTAATTTAGCAACAAATAACATCAAGTGGAATCGAGCTTGCCATACCGTACCGTCGTCTGTCCCGATGAAAAAAAAATAATTTGGATGGACCTGATGGATAAAGCTGCTATTTCCATGATTTAAGAAAGGAAGAAATCTATCTTGAAAAACGGAGGCTGGTAATGTAATGGGGAGCAATCACATGTTACAGGACCGTGAAGCTGGATTTCCAAAGCTCAAAAATGACGACAATCACTTACAAATCGATTTTGGAACGAGATTTTTCGCAGTTTTCTGAATTATTCGGAGGACAACGATGGGCTTTCCAAGAATATAATGCATAACGATCGGACAACAAAAGCCTGGATTCAGGGGCAAAATGTGAACCTATTACCCATGGCCCCAATATTCTCCTGGCCTGAACATCATGGAAAACGTGTAGCGATAGCTTTTAAGAAAAGTCTACGAAGGTGAACGGTAATTCCAAAAAATCCAAGAGATTATTGAGGCCATAAAACGATCCTGGGCGCAAATTTCACTTAATTATCCGACAGGACTCTATAATTGCATTAACCACAGGTTACTTGAAGTAATTCAGAAATCAGAAGGCAGTACACATTATTTAAACTTATTTTAATCCATTCAATTAAACCAGTATTTACCTAAATCATAAGATTTTTTGTTATAAGGTCTTACAGGTAAATTTAGATCTTGTCCCTATTCATGTGGCACAACAAAAAAAACATGTACTTTTTATTACCTTCTTCGGAAAAACCCCCATAAAATTTGTATTTACCTCATTCATTCCACATTTGGATTTTTCCAAAAAAACTTAAGGTTTTGAAAAATATTGTCAAATAAAAAACTTAAAAAGCTTGTCCCTATTCATGTGACGCGAAGTGTATACAAAAGTATATTCAAGGTTTTTTTTTGATTTATGAAAATTATTATTCAAACTTTGAAACGCCAGATTAAATAAATTTTTGTTAGTTTTATGCTGAGTTACGCATATTTCATGAAAGCTTAATCGTTTGTTGTTTTATTGTTTTATTCTAGTTTTTTGTTTATGTAAACTATTTTTTATTGTATTTTTTAATATTTATATTTTTGTGTGTTTTCATTTTGACTTGACTAAATCCGCTTTGACTTAAACCATTTTATAGTTATGGACTTTTCAAAAAAAAAAAAAAACAAGGAAAAACTCACACAAACACACTGTTTGATTTCCAGAGGAATATTTATTTGAATATTCTAAATATTTTCTGACATAAAAAACATACAATACATACATATATTTTTGAGTCGAGTATAGAAGAGAATTTATAATCAAATTGGAAAAATGTGCACTCCATTGGGGTTGTTAAGTCCCAAAACTAATATAAAATTTAAAATCCATATTTTTTCGATTCGTTTTTTGGTGTATGTCGTGACTAAAATGGGTTTTATCGTTGTGAAGATGAAATTCAATTGCTAACCGTCACAATATACACTAAATAATTCAAAAGGATAAAATGTTCCAGGATAATAATAATGTTGTGTCGTTTTTACTTTATTTGAAGGACTGTTGAAGTTATATTCTTGTACTCGTATACTCTGTTGAGTTTTGAGTGGATGGATGTTTTTTTTTTCTTATTTTTCATTACATGATTTGAAAGGATATTTTCTGTTAAGGGAAAAGTTAGCATATAAATTGCATTTAAAAGTTGGTTTTGAAATGATTCGAAAGTCTAAACTATACATTTCATTTAACACAAACATTTATATATACTCGTTTGTGGGTAGGTGGGGGTGACGGGGGGAGGTTGAGTACTTCAAAAATATGATACTCATAAAATAGATATAATATTTACATAATATTGTGGATTGCAGAAGAAAGAGAGAGAGAGAGGGAGTGTTGGGTGGGTTGTTAACTTTGATTCCAAAAAATTAGACATGAATGTGGTTATTTTTAAGGAAGTTTCAATTATTAGTTTGCTTTAAGCCATTTTATTCATAAAAGGGTTATTATAAAAATATAGACAATTTTTTGAGGGATTTGCATAATTGAGTTTTTAGAAGTTGCTCTAGGATATTAATTTATGTCTAGTTTTGATGTAAAGTTTGAAAGTTTTAAAAAATAAAAACTGAAAGTTTTCAAAATTCAATGCTTAAATAGACTTATAAATGCACTGCCAACCAATAGAATGAGGACACTCATTTTGGAATCTATTTTCACTTTTTATGTCAAAATATCAAAAATAGATGCTTGTAAGGATTAAGTCTTTTCAGGGCGTAAAATAGCAAGGACAATTTAAAAAATAACAAAAGCGACTAAAATAAAGGTCAAAAAAAGGAGTATAAAAACGCTTGGAAAGAATACAAAAAAGGTAGTACTATCCAGAAAAAAAAGGAATAGCTTTACCTTGAAGATGATAACAACTTTTATTTCCGTGATCTGAGAAAGAATGAGCTTATTTTGGCAACAAATCATAGTCGTACATCAGGTGTTACGGTGTGGGGAGCTGTATCCTACTATATGGCATAACTGACTTGGAGTTTTTGTCTACAACAATGAACTGGAGTATATTCAAATATTTCTTGAAACTACCGTTCCAAAAATGACCACTACCTTGGATTTTCCAACAAGTCAATGTCCAAATCCAAACTTCAAGTATTGTTAAAAGTTGGATTCCACGACAAGACTTTTGAAAATGCTACCTCGTAAAGTTTATGAAGGTAGCTGACAATTTGGAAAAAGGACATCTTAATAGAAGTCAGGGAAAAAAACCTATTGACTGTTTACAGTCAAATATTTCTTTTAAAAAGAAGCCTATAGCACGGCAATAAACATAATGCTACAATTTATCTTCTCTGAAGACTTGTAGCAACCATATAATTCGCAGTTGCTTTATGTAGCTCGGATTATATGGTATCTCGATTTGTTCGAGAAATTTTGCGTCAAGACAAGGTGTGATGGTCATCTTCTGATGAGCCCAACCATCACACCGGGGCGAAACGCAAAAATGAACACTCTTGCTGGTTTAAATTTTTTCATGATTTTCATGATTTAAACAATTTTTATTAACTATTTTTAATGCCTAGGCCAAATTTGTTTACACCCAAAAGAATTGCATGCATCAAAAATATCGTTTTTGACACATGGTGTTATTTTTAAAAAATCAAATAGACAGGTTTTTTGTTTACAAAAATAAGAACCTAAGAAAATACCACTTAAAAAATTTATTTATGACTCAAATATATTTAAAATATACCTGCGAAACAAGTTTATCTTGAAAAGTTTAATTTCTCAATACAAAAACTGAATTCAATACATTTTCTTTCGAAAATCGATAAAGCGTTCTTTTATTTTTAATGAATTGTTATAAAATATATACAATTTTTCACTTTTTTTTAATTTATGGTATGCAAATATTTGGTGCTGATGAATATACGTTTTTCAATTTAATTTCGTTAAAAAATCTTGACCAGTTTTTGAGATATCGAATTTTAAAGACAAAAAATTAGTGTTTTTCAAGTAAAAAAAAAAGACATTTTTGATCATCAAATATTATAAAAAGAATGTAAGAAAATTAATTAAATCAGTTCAATAAGTTCCAAAAAAGTTTAAATACAAAATAACGGTTCCCTGTTGGAGCAATATACAAATTTTCTTTTTTGAAAGGACTCAAGTTAAGAAAAAAAAATAAATATAATTTCATAAAAATGTATCAAACAGTTTTTGAGTAAATTTGAATATTCGATTTTTAGCCAAAAAATCTGTAAGGGGACTTCTGCTATTTTAAATTTAAAAAAATCAACTCAAATTTGCTCGAGACTCTTATTTCCAAGTTTCAAATCGATCAACCCAATGGTTTAGGCTGAAGTAGCGTGGAAAGACAGACAGACGGACGGAATTGCTGGACCCACCATTTTTGACTTTTCTAGCATCGTAATCTCAATTCAATTACCATCTAACAACTGGAATACTTGCCGTATGTCGCAATTAAAAATGAATTTCAACACAAATTAAAATTTTTAACTTTCAAGCTCCTAGAAAAACACCCTATAGAAAATATTATCGATTGAAAAAATTATGCTTAACATAAAACTTGCAAATGTTTTATGTTCTTCTCACCTCTAACTCCAACTTAAGAGTCTTTTGTAGTGTCTTGTTTTGGAATTGTGGAATTTGTATCTCTACTAAAAGGCTGTCAATGTCTTGAAAGTATGACACTTAAACATTTTTCAAACTTAACCCAAACACATAACCTAAACAACTTTATCCAGCTTCGAATTTGTTTTCGTATATAATTGAGGCTTTGTTCAATAAACAAGATTTATATCTAGCAAGTTTTTAACGCCTCCATGAGGTTAAACGTTATAAAGTTGTGAAGGCTTACTTCTTGTACATAAATGCGAGTATAAATAGAACAAGTTGTTAATAAAATAATTTTCTTTGCACATTCTTTCATAATAATTCTGAATTAATTTAAAGATTTTTTTTTTTGAGAACAACAAACAGAAAATAAAAATAAAAATAAATTGTGGCGCCGCAGCGCCGCCGTCGACCGACCGACCTATTCTATTGGAGACTTGACGTCAATTTCAACAATCAAACATAACATCGACGATGTAATCTGGGCATAACATGGTGTCATGTAATTAACGACAAAATTACTTATTTCTTGTTGTATGGAGCGGAGGTACTCTCGTACCGTTTACAAAAATTTACACTGAAAAACGTAAATTTTACTCCGCCTGCATTTTCAATTTATCCACTTTTGTTCATGGTGTCGTCGCGTCGCGTCGGTAGAGTAGTCGAGTAGTTGGGTCGGTCATCGATTTGGGAAGCCTAATTGCCAAAGTTCACGGGGGGTTTGGTCCAACCGAAGTGCCTCTTAAATTGTTCATTATATTAATGTCTAACTTACATCGAACGCACCTATATTCTTATGTTCACTTGTTTTCCATAAATTTAAAACAGAAAAACAACTAAATAAAAATCGTTACCTCAAGCAATTTTCAAATATCAGAGCATTACAAACATCAGATAGGCAGATAGAAGACTTAACATCTCTACACAGAATATACCTAGATACACTCTGGTTCTTGACTCTTTGAATCTTGGTGGATACTCAGAGATATGAAGTAGTATAGGAAAAAGAAAACTTATCATCATAGGTAGTCCAGAAATACTTGTTTAGGTCAGATCAATTTGAGGAAATTTATAGATCGTTGGATGCAGTCGAAGTCGGATACAGTTTTTTTTTTTATGGGACTGATATACGAAAAACTTGGATAAAGGGAACTGGTTTTCGAGAATGCATTTTCCTATAGGGTAAATGGTGGTTCGAGAAAAACCAACGATTAAACAACTTATAATAACATATAACATACCTCGTACCTAACCTACCTTCCAGATGATGGAGCAGAGCAGGGAGTAAGGAACTCTTACGAATTGGCTTATAAGCGGATGCTTAGGCTCGGTTTGGTTTTGGGTTTTTATAACTCTTGTTTTAATTTATTTAATTATTACATTTTAATTACCTCATTTAACTATCATCAACATCAGGAATCTTGATTGGAGTTGGAGTTTAGAAAATATACATAAGAACCGAAAAATGGAATAACAGAGGCGTGAAAAGATTATAGGGATATGGGAAAGTTATTGGCCCAAATGTTGATACTTCGATTTATTTTTCAGATGATAATAAAATCAAAGAAAATTGAATGTTTTGGATTTGATTCTTGTCAAATTGTTTAACAAGGAAACAGTAGAAGTAATGTTTATTTTTGTGTTTAAACGTTGTTTTTTAAGGCATTTAAAAGACATTTGAATAAATGTTACAACTTTTAATCAATTTTGTAACGTATAGTTCGTGCAGTTGATTGGTTTTTAATTTTCTGTATTGTTTGTTTAATACAAGATTTAAGGGGATTTAATGATGCTTAATTGTATTGGATTTGAATTTACAAAACATAAAGCAGATAAAACAACTTGGAATCATCCAAAATAAATGTAAGTTCTTGAAGAAAATACTCAAACATCCGATAGAAGTAGATACTTAAATTCTAGAAAACAAGCAAAATTGATTCAAAATTGTTGTAAAGACATTTGAGTGAGTCTATTGGAAGGGAAACAGATGTAATTCCAAAGCAACCTTTGTTGATAGTAAGACTTGTAGAAAAACTGCTATGTACATTGAACTCTTGTTAACTTCCTATTGAAAGTGATCGTCATCGGTCCGGTCTATTAAATTCAAAATTTTGAAATTTCTGGAAGTGTTAAGGCCCTTAGAATCTAAATCCACGGTTTTTAGAGATATGTACAAAAGTTAGGGATACTTTTTTTCATCGACCGTATCTCAAGAAACAGCAGAGATATTTAATCTTTTGTCAAAAATATGCAGAGAAAAAAATAATTTCATAGTTTTACTTACTATAGCAATTGAAAAATGTGGAAATTTAGAACCAAAAGAGGTACAAACCTTTGTTACCGCAAACATTTTCAAAACAAAAATTATATATAGCTTCCAGAATAATTTAATGCAGTCGCAAATAAAGTTTTTGAAATCTGGTAAAATTTTTAGTATAATCGAATTTGACAGTAAAAACCAAAAAAAAAAAAATACTACTAAAAACACTGGTCGTTTTTCTTACTGGCAATAAAATTGAACTTTTCCAATGGGTTTTGGTCTTAATTCAAATCCGACTTTGAAATTATTGTTTCACGTAAGGTTTTTGAGATATTTATTTAAAAAATTCGAAAAACCTTCATAATTTGTTACATTTCACCTGTGTCACAAAAATCTGAAAGAAACGCCGAACCAATTATGCTAGAAAGGTTTTCAACAGAAATAGGCGAAACGGTTTGAAAGTAAGTTTTGTTCTTTTGACGAATCTGTTGTTTAAACAATTATTTTATATTAAGTTTTTAAAACATAAAAATACTGTTGAAAACGAATATTTTTAAAACTTAAGTAAATAGTTAAAATTTAAGTTTGGATTTTAAATCAACACTAAAAATTAACTCCAAAAAGTATTTTTTAAAACTATGAAAGTATTAAATTCAAGGTTTGCTCAGAACTGTATTAAGAGTCAAGTTAAGACTCATAACTAATGAGAATTTCAAGAAACTAAGCAAGATACTAATAAATAAAATAAATAATTTGGGTGGCGCAACAGTCCGTTTGAGAACTAGGGCCTAGTGACTGACAACTCTCAACCATTCCTGTGTGCGAGTACTGTTGTCAGGGATAGAAGGGACCTACAATTTTAAGCCGAATCCGAACGGCAAATTTGAGAAAGCACTTTTCATGACAAGAATTACTCTTGGAGAATTTGTCAATTCCTCGCAAGAGGCAGTACCCGTGAAAAAAAACTTCAGGTGGCATAGGCAGGGATCGAACCCAAGACCTCTCGCATGACAGTCCAACGCACTTTTTTTTTTTTAATTCATTTTTATTAATTCATTCTTAAAACTATCTTAAAGCTAGACAAAAATTCATAAAACTAGCCTAACTAACCATAACTTACAACTAACTTACTGGTCCCATACGGACACTCTAAGTTAAACTATAACACTTAATACTAATGCCTTTCGGCCCTAAGATCTATTTTACTTCAATTAACTTTTATTTATTTTTGTATTTATTAGAAAATTTAAAAAAAAAACTAATATCAATATCCCTTTTTATTTTTACTTAAAAACTACTTAAAATAAGGTCCTTAAAATAAAACGTAAACTAACTTAAACTACCTATTCTACCTATAAACTACTTAAAAACTAGAACAACCACAGCAGCAAATCTAACTATCTAACTTTTTTTTTCATATTTTGGTCTTTTTTTTTTTTCTTATTCCATGTATTTTTTCTTTTTTATTTATTTTTTTTTTTATTTTTTTTTTATTTTTTTTTTTTTAATTGTGTATTTGTTTTGTGCCACAATGCCTATTCTACTTAAAACTATACCCTAAAACTATAAAACGCACTAACCATCATGCCACGGGTACTACAAGCAAGATACTAAAATGATTAAAATTGTATTTAGAAGAGAAAGATTTGTACTTTGCAAAATCATCATTTTAATTTATTGTTAAGCGATATTTTGAGTGTTAACTTAGCCTTAAAAACCTCGTTTTTAGTAATTTAAGGGCAAGTTTGGAATTTGAGACATTTTAATACTTTAAAAAAATTATAATTTTATTTGTGCTTCTGAAAAAAAAACGTAATTTTGTCGACATTGGTAAAATTTGACTTTCGACTCAAATATTCGACAACAATTAAGATATTGAACTTTTATTTTTGTTACATTTTAGTGCTTTTTTAATAAGACTCCAATCAACAGTAGTTTTCTATTTAAAACTAAAAAAATCTACTTAAGAATGATAAAAGTTGGTTTCGGACTCAAATATCTTGAGAACAAAATAGAGATTTTGATTTTTATTATAAAATATTTTTTTTTGACATTTGATGAACTTTCAAAAACAGTTTAAAATTGAAAATAAAAACCGCTGAAAAACTAATGAAAATTAATAAAAAATGATTTTCAACTCTAAAATCTTGACGAAAAATTGCTTAAAACTTTGATTGATTCCATACTTTTCGAAGTTGAAATGAAATGAAATGAAATGAAAAGTTAGCTTCTTGCAATTTAATTCGTTTTAAAGGATGCAAATGAAAAGTTATCAATTTGGGCTACACCCCAGCATCTTTTTCTATTTTATAATGATTTCGGTCGAATTTATCATTTGGGAAAGACAAAAATTGTATCTCTGCCTTCATTATTACTTGGGTTTGCCTTTAGGGTTTGACTTATAAGAGGCAACTGAAAAACTCAAATTCATATCAAAACTTAAATTTTAAATTGCAATCACTTAAACTGTAACAAAGTTTAATTGAACCGTGCTTTCAGTTTTCTTCAAAACCTTCAAAACCCGCATAAACCCAATGAAAACTCAAGGAAATGTCAGTTGCTTTAAAAAAAAATTCAGTAATACAAAATGTTTCTGCAGGAACTGACCTAGAAACATACATAAAGCTGAAAGACTTCTGTAAAACTCATTAAATTAACAATAAATTAAAAATATTTATTTGGTTTAAGTTCTTAAAGAACCGTTATGCTAAAGACATCATTTAAATATAAGTACAACTTCCTCAAAAATAATCATCTAAGTTATTTTGAATAGGTCATGGATCCTAATAAGAAATCCGTTAAAATCACAACCCAACAAAATGCATGATTACATTCTCAAAAAAGAACTATTCTAGTAGTAAGATCTCAAACATTGTTCTTTCCAAAGTAATAAAATTAATTAAAAGTTCAATTAAACTTCATAAAACTAAAATAGAAGCCAAATGCAAAAACTCAAAACCATAATAAATTTACCGGTGCGGTGTAAAGAACCAAAAATAATATAATGTTTCTTTTGCTGAGAAAGAAAAAAATCATCTAACATACCCGGAATTTCACTCTTTAATTGCTTAACTTAGTAACATAACTTACAAACAACAAAACCCACATACTTAGTATATTTTTTTGATGCTGCTCAAGCCCAAGCCCAAGACCAAGTCTGATGATAGATCAAAACCAAGAAACAGACAACAATAGCAACAAGAAATAAGTAATACAAACAAAAAAAAAAAACAACAAATTACCGACAAACAACCAACTCTTGTAATTAATTGTTCGTTAAACTTTTTCATTTAACTTAAAGTTTTGCCTGTGTTTTTTGTTGTTGTTATTGTTTTGTTTTTTATAGCTATACACCTGTGGGAATCATCAGGAATAATCAACAATATTCATGCATTTGTAAACGGTTATAAGATGTTTGTTAAATTAGTCAGACTTCAACCTGATGGTAGCTAAAGTCTAGGCCTATGGGAGGGGGTTATAGTGGGGTCTTATTCCCTCATATAGGCTAAACTTCATTAAGATAAAACAGGAAAACTAAGAGACACTATTTTTGAACTCAATAGTTTGCTAAATGATATCGAAGGTACTTCCATACTTTGGATCTAAGCTTCAACAACTGAACCGAACCCCCCTCCCCAAAAATGTATTGGCTGCTGCCCTTTGTATAAATTAATAAAAATCAACCAATCGAAATAAATACTCTTACACAAACTCTCATAATCGGAAAAGGATAAAGAGCTGGTAACTACGGATCTAGGTCTTAAAAAGAGGTCATAGGGAGATCATGCAACTCCTTAGGCCTTACTTGATTACGAATTGTTGCATGTAAAGTTACTATATGACTATTTTTAACGCACCCCAATCCTTCTGATCTACTCCTTTTAGCCCTTACTAATTCCCCTCTAACCATTTCCTGCAAGAGTCGTTTCTACAGAAAATGGGGGCCTTACACCCTCATGGCCTTAACTTCATAAAGATAAATAAATTAAATGTTTAGTTACTATTTTTGAACTCACTTCAGTCTTCCTGATATACCCTAATACTTCTTTTCAGCACAACCACCCCCCCCCCCTCTTGCAAAAATATTTCTATAAATCAACCAACATCACCGAAAAAGGTAAATAAATATACGCACACAAGCTCTCACCATCAGAAAATGAAAACGAGCTGGTATCTACACACGTACAATGTATGTACATATGCCTTAAGAAGGGGTCATATGGGGGTCTTACACCCTCGTGGGTTTTACTTCATAAAGATATATATAATGAATGTTTATTTACAATTGTTAAACTCACTTCAATCCTCCTGATCTAACCTTTGCTTACCCCCTTCTCCCCCCTCCGAATTTTTTGACTACGGCCGTTTATAAAAGTATATAAAAATCGATGGAAAATGGGAAATAAAAATACTCGTTCACAAGCTCTCAGTATCATCGGAAGAGGAAAAATAGAAATTGCCGAATAACTTAATGAAAACAAAAGCCAAAATTTCCCTAACCTATCTGTGCGACCATAAAAACTTTTTCTTTGAGTTATCCACCAATACTCAAAAACTAAGCCCATCAACCAACGAACAAAAATTGACCCAAAACTTTACCACCACCACCGCCGAAATTTAGCCCTAGGTGATACCTTATAGCTGGCAGTTTTGCTACTACCGTACAACGCAAGTTCATCTATATCCGTATCTTGTATAAGCTTTGAGTACGAATAGGTATAGTTTCGAAAATATTAGATATGTTTTGACATCGAAGAGAACGCAATTAATCAATCAATGATTGCGATGGGCGCCAAGCCAGGCCAGGCCAGGTCTTTGACAAGCTGAACTATTATAAGAGTAAATGTAGGCAGGAAGGTATCTTTTTGAATATACTAAGGTAGGTAGGTTATTCATCAAAAATAATAATTTTGGTAACAAGAGTTCCCACCTCAGGGTTTATTTTTTTTTCATTTACAATTTTTGTTGTTGTTGTTGTTATTTTTGAATAAACTTTCGCGTGGGACTTTTTGGCAGCAGTGTAATAACCATTACTGGGTCGAAATTCATAGTCATTGAGTTTTGTTGTTTAAAATTTAAAACTCTACTCTCCCCAAAAAAGGTAGGAAAATATTTATAAGAAGGTGCAAAAACTTTTTGCCCATATCTAAATAAGTTTGGGACTACTATACTAAGCGAGTCAAATTACTTTTCATCCTACGCACTCCCCCCCCCCCCAACCCTCTCCCAGCCTTACCCAAAAGCTTCGACTCTCGACTTTAGTGTACCTAGAGCTATGTATTTGTATATATATGAATGTAGGTTAAGACAATGGGGTTTATATTTCGGGGATCCGATCAAATAGGAAAGACCAGCACAGAGAGCAGCAGTAAAGGCTGCAAAGGTTATTCTGTTGGTTTTTGTTGTTCTTGTTTTTGTTGTTGTTTTCTGTTTTTCTGTGAGAGATAATTTATTTGATACTTAACAAGGTGTGAATTAACAAATTATTATAATAATTTTTACAACACAATTGTTCTTTGTAAAAAGAGATTAAATCAATTAAAAAAATATTGTGCGCTTTTCTTTTCTTGTTATTTTTGGGACATTTTTTCCTTCCTGATGCCGCCAGATGGGGAAAAAGGGTTTTTGGGGTTGAATCTTGAGTCTTGAGTGTGTTGTGTCTTTAGGAAGAAGAAAGGAAAAAAGGTATTTTTTTTTTGCTTTTGGTTGAATAATGTTGCTTTTAGATTAAGTATCAAATTTAATTTGTAGTCCTTTGAAAGAAAAAAGCCAAATAAAGGATAACAATGAAGGTTTGGGTTTGAAGAAAAGTTTTTTATTTTGGAGAGTCACTATCTTGGGGTTTTAATCAAAAATATGACATTTAGGTGATTTATATGAGTACAAAATCCTTTAGTTTTGTCAAAGAGTTGAAAACCAAACAACAGCCTAACGAATATGAATAGAAATGTATGGGATTTTTGTATATAAATGGGGGGTTCCTATAAAGAGTGTTTTTAAGTAAGGGCAATTATTATTAAGTAAAAGTTTACTTTTATCTCGAATATTAGTTTGTTTGATTAGATACAAATATTGATGATTATGGGTACTTAAAATAAAAATTGACATTTCATTCAAGTTGCATAAATTTTTCACATAAAACATTAATGTTTTTGGAAACTGGGTCCAAAAACATTTTTAATAAAATATTTTGAACTTAAGATCTATTCAGTGGTATATGTATTTGGTAGGATCTAATTTGTTGTGAGAAAATCTGTTAATTTTATTTTTCTTCAAATTTTAGCAGATATCAAAGATACCGATGACGACGTCTCCAGCCCGAATTTCTACACTAAACAGTAACTTTATTTGGATGCATTGGCACCTCATGAATCTCAATTTTCGGTAATTTTACTTATTCACGTCCCAATTCATCGAAAAATGGGCCTCATCGTTGAAGATGATTTTTCAACCAAAATTGGGATCAACTTCCAACTGCTCCAAGCTGCGTATGGTCGTTTGGTTTCAGCTCTTAGTGTCAGTCGAATTTTGTATGGGTGCAGGCCCAAACAGCGAATCAAAATTCAACATGTTGTGGTATACGATAGGCTAAGTTCTTGTGAGCTACGTGGGGTTGTTTTTAGCAGATCTTAAGTTTCAATGACGGAAGGGGGTTGGCTAATTATTCACTGATCCAGTTAACTCGAATTTGACCACCAAACATATAGGACCCTAAAGTTATATTTTCTGGACGCTGTAACTTACCATGCCGATGTTTGTTTTTAGTGACTGATTAAAAGAAGATACTTTGACAGAAAGTAAAAGAAACAATATGGCCGCCATGAGCTGTCAAAATCAACTTCTCTCTATTGGAAACCCCTTTACAAATGTGTTTATTAAACATTGTTATCAAATAATTTCAAGTTTATTTATTTGAAAACACATTGACAATTCTTATTAGGTTAAAATATTTTTAAAATAGTTTTTAAGAAAGGCTTCATAATCAATTCATTTGACTTAAGTCGTAAAACAAAAGATAAAACACAACCTTCCTCATTCTACAATTTGTAAGCTATTCAAAATACAATTCAAACCTAAAGATCGATATACAACAAAAATGTATTTTTGGGCTCATATACACCAAGTTACCTATTAAAAAGTCACATTGGAAGAAATTAAACATTTTTATCAAATTCAAATCAGTCAAACTGAATAACTTATTTAAATACAAGTCAAAACCAGTCATTTCGAAAAGAAGACGAAAAAAACAAAAAGAAAACCTAATTCAATTACAAATTTTTCAAATATGGTCCAATCAAAATACATATAGTCATCCTTATCACACTTTAATGTCTTGAGAGTTATACCTTATGCCTAACCCTCGTATTTGAAATGAAGAAGAAGCATATTAAAAATCTTATCTTTATACTCGGAAACTGGAGAGCAAGTTGTATTATGTATAGTCTATACTTTACTATACTTTATTATATTTTTGATCTAAAATGACATCATTAAAAACAAAAAAGGCGCCACTGTTCATTTACAGTTTGAGAAAAATATATAAATATGCATATTGTTTAAAGTAAGCCATTTTATTGCATTCAGATGAGAAGAAAATCGATTTTATGACTGATTTTTATAAGATGCATATTAATGAGACATAACAGAGGAGAGGGCAACTTGAAGCACTTTTGAATCTAAGAAAAGATGATTTTTTGATCCAAACAAATTTAAACTATACCAATGATATTGTCATTAAAAAAGGGTATTGATTTTGTAGTCTTATTTTTAGACTCAAAGTCAAAGATGTAACACCTTATCGATTTCTGGTTCTTCCATTTTTATGGATAAAGTGGTTTGATTGACCCGAAAATCACATTTTAAAAAGCTATCAGATGTTTTTAATGTTTTTTAGGATCAAACATTTTGTTAATATAAAATGATATCGATTTAAAATTATGTGTTTTTTTTAAGAATTTGATATTAAAATAAGTCCAATTGATAAATCTTTGACGTTAGGCAAAAAACACTTAAGGCAAAAACTGGTCACACAAACTGAATTAACTTAAGACGTAAAAAGCTAAACAATTCTGAATTTTCTCTTCTCTCTTTTCAATTCTGTCTCATTGTATCAAGACTAAATTAATACGATATTTAGCAGTTGTTATAGACTCAAGTTCTTAGTATTAAGCAAAAGGCCGTTAAACCACGGTTGACGGTTTAAAATTTGTAGCAATTTTAAGGATTTATTTGTCACATTTAAGACAGTGAAAAATGACTGATAACAAATCAGTTTTCCAAACAAGGATATCTCATACAGCTTTTGAAATATGTGTATTGAAAAAATATAAAAAATAAAGTCCAAAACGGTTTGGACATCATCGCTGAAATCAAAGTTAAGAATCTAAACCAGAATCAAGAATTACTCTAAAATACATGTTTTTTCTTTAAGCCGGAAAAGCAAAAGATTCAAGGTTTCTCAAAGCCTCTATAAGAGTAAATTGAAGGCTTACAACAAATGAGAATTTCCAGAAACTATAGCTAAAACACCGTATCATTGATTTTTTAAGATTCTTTAAGGTGTAGTTGAATTTCAAAAACTTGAAATAATGTAGAAATTATGATGCCGAATTTAGGACAGCAAAATCTTTTAGGAAAATATTGTTGCTATGCCACATGGATCTTAAGATCTACCTTACTCGTTGAACCAGTTAGAGCTCGTTATGAAGCGTTTGAGACAATAGATGCCAAAATTTCTTAGATCACTAGGTTCATTGTACTAAAAGTCTCCAAGGTGGAGTCTTCGTCCTTGTGACAAGGCAGGCCATGAACAAAGAAAGTAAGACACCTTTTATTTTTCACCATGCAGCTTCTGCAAAAATCGTTTACAGGAGCTCCAAGTCGAAAAGCATGCCTACCCATTAACCAGTAAAAACTATTATAACCAGGCAACGAACTAAATTTTGAAAAAAATGTTCTTCCAGCTTTTTTCTTAACAATGGATTGATCTTCTAACAGAATTTCATTTGGAAGAATTTACCTGTTAGTGCAGAAAAATTTGATACAAAAATGGCCTTTCCTCAAAAAATTCCGACAATGCTGAAAGGCTCATCAAAGAATTCTCTCATTTTAGACTAAAACACACATTTTTAGCAGGGGGAAATTCGATTAGATTAAGTTGAGGAAGCCTAAACAAAATTTAAGTCAAAGCTGATTACAACTATAACAAAAACTTCTTAAGACCATTTCAGTTGGTTCTTGCTGTCTTCACGTTAACAAGCTTCGGATTTTCAAAATAAAAAAAGAAACGTTTATTTCAATTTGCCCAAAAATTTCCCCCCAAGAAATCATTATTTCTCATTCCCAACAAACTTTTTCAACTCCAACTCCAAGACTTACTTCATGTCATACAAATTTTTAATAATTGCCATATAACGATTTCCATCGTCACTATCACTATATTTTCAGCAAAAACTTATTTTAATGGATTTAAAACACGCTGACTCATCAAAAAACGAACGAAACGAAGAAACTATTTTTCGTATATTATGAAAATGAACGTTATTTCAATATTATATCCTCTCTCCTTCCACTCCCCATATGCATGCATATTATTCAAATAATACATTTATTTCAACCGCACAAACATCAAAAACTTTCTTTAAGGCAAAAAACGAAGTATCTATAGGTACATAGGTTTTTCTCCAGAAACCAACAAGAAAATATCAGCCTTTTTACTTCTAGGTTAAGAGTGTGTACTCGAATACACATAGCTTTGCGTTATGAGGGAAGATTCTTAAGTTGATACTTCATATCATTATAAGAGATACGTATATAAACCTTAGGGTAAACTATTTCGGTACAGTTTTTGAAATAAAATACTAACATCATAGAAAAATAAAAAGTTTTGTTTTGGTAAAGTTGCATTTAAAATAATATTAAAGACTTCTAGAAGTTATTTAACATATTTTTCTAGACTCACGAAGTTCTAGCAACAAAATTTTAATCTTTGATTTCAATATGCAAGTGGCATACATCATGGAACACACAAAATTAAGCATTTTTATTTATAGAACATTTCTATGAAAAATCAGCAGAAAACTTAAAGAAAATTGATATAAAAGTATTCAATTATTGGATTGCCCATTTAACTTTGTAAGTGGTTTTCAGAAAACAGAAATACATTTATGCAATTCAAAATAAATTGAAATTGGAATTTGATGATGGTGTAACAGCTCTTAGAGAATGAAGAACAAAACTTAGTGACCTAAAAAACAATTTTCGAAAATGTTCTCCTAATTTCTATGAATTTAAATGCAATCTAACTTTGCATACATCTGATATCTTTAGAAATTTCATATAGGGCGGTTTTTATAGCTGCATGAGAAGTTCCGATGGTCTATCGTTTGACAGTTGAGGATGTCAAACGGTATTAACATTTTTGTTGAGTATGGTTTGGGAATTCATCATGAATCGTTGAGCGCCACAACAACGCCTGCAAATTTTGGATTTTTTCTTTGACAAAAACAAATCTGTTCAGGAAGTTTATAGAGCACTTCTTCCGAAGAATTATCTTAAGTAATAAAGCTCATTTCAGGACAAATTTCTTCATCAATAACCAAAATTGCAATATGTAAGGCTAAGACAAATAACAAGCCATTAAACCAATCATCATTTCATCGTTGAGAACTGACTGTTTGGTTAGGATTTACACGCTGCTGAAAGCATCATAGGTCCTTATTTCTTTCAAATAATGAAGGAACTACTGTTATGGTAAATGGGGAGCGTTTTCGAAACATGCTGACTGATCTTTTGTTTCCAACAATTAATTGAATAAACATCGATGACATTTGCTTCCTACAACTTATCATATAGCGACCTATATCAGCAATTTATTAACAGAAATTACCCTACTAACTGCTTCGTTCGTTCGTGCGACTTTAAGAATCTAAATTACTTTTTAGGGGACTATGATAAGTTATTGGCTTATGTCGTCAAATCCGCAGCTCTTGTAGGCAACATTCAAGCCAATTATGGACGTTATGTAGCCAGATTTATTGGAAAACGTAGTACAACTAACATATGTCGAAAATCGTATAAATAAAAAGCCATGAAACTATTTTCTAGATAATAACAAAACAAAATTCGTACGACCAGTATTTGTTCTTGAATTGTTATCTGAAGTTATTTCAAGCTCTAAAAACTATCTTCTGTGTACGGGTTATCGACAAAATTGGAAGGGACCAACAGTTTTGTGCTATCCCATTCTGCTTATCAGTGCAGAAGCATGTACTATGACAAAATCGGATGAAAGCCCCTTGGGCCGTTTCGAGAGAAAATTCCTTCGCGTGGTCTACGTTTCCGTATGCATTGAAGGTGAGTGGAGGAGCAAAGCCGAGATTAGAGCGCCTTGAATCCAATGCTCCGGCTCGGAAAGTCTTCAAATCCAAGCGACAGCGTAGTAGGAAAGGCCGCGAATCAAGTGGCCCGAACAAGTTAAAAGTGACCTCACCCAACTTGGAGTGCACAACTGGAGACATATAGCTAAGGATCGAGCTAGATGGAGAAGTTTGTTGGTTGAGGCCCTAGTTCACACAGTTTTCTGGTAATTTCTAGGAATTTCAATACGATTTAACTTTGCATTGGTAATGTTGACCTTAAATCTTCAGAAACTGTAATTTTAAACTATGTGCTTTTTTCCAAATTCGAATAGATCTCAAATTTTTGAAAATATTTTTTTTAAAAACTTCTTTTCTCAAAATTTTACCATCCTACCTAACATCCTTCTCACTATTTTGAAGTTTTAAACTTAAACTTGACAATATCAATATTTAATGACCAATTCGTTGCAGCAAGTTGCTGGGACTTCTGCATCAATCAATTTATACCTTCAATATTTTGCTGGTATTAAATTGTCTCTCGTATTGTGCAACAAATGTCAGCAACATAAATTAATAATCTCCCTAAAATTTCCTGTTAAAAAAAAGTGTTCAAGCATTAAATTTATAATTGCTTTTTATTTTGGTTAATTAAACTCTATTTTTTCTATAAAATGATTAATATTTTCTCATAAACTTCACTAAACAACACGAACAACAACAAAAAAATAGTGTCACGAGTGCAATAAAAAATAATATAAAACTCATAAATACTCATATAGTATACAAAATAAATACATATAAATTTCGAAATCCTTTATTAATTTGTTTTTCTTCTTAAATTATTATGCTGGATATATGCGAACATACATTTAATGTATATTTATCTAAATGTGTAGAAATATGTATGTGCACATTTAAATTAAGCTAAAAATAATAATGTTCAATTATATTGATGTGGAAGTGTATCAAACAATGCATATACGAGTATACCGCTTTTTTCAATAACCCCATGTGATCTATCAATTAGAATATTTTAATGAAACCCAATTCCCTAACTGGCCACTTAATCAGGAGCAGCAGCAACATAAACTTCTTTATTCAAGCCTATATTTATATTACATATAGATATGTATAGAATGTATCTATAGATACATACATAGATACTTTTTTATTTAACTATCAACTATAATCATCAATAATATGAACATGAACAACGAATTCTTAATTAAGCCGAAGTTGGTTTATCATTTAAGAAGACAAAAACCAAAACCAAAAAACATAGAAACAAAAACAACAAAATATTGAAAATACACTCCACTCGTATTCGTATCCAACGGATTTTGAATTAATTAAAATTTATTTGTATGAACACATTTTGTATCTTTTTCTTTTTTCTAAACTAGTATTTTATGGATGTTTGTTTGTATCTATCCATAAGTTTGTTCTCTTTCTTTAATCATCTTTAATATCTCTTCGGCGGCGGGTCTTAATTATTATATTGCTTTGCTTAGCTTACGAGTAGCTTAGCTTAGAAACGAATCAAAAACTATACAAAATATATGAAAACAAAAACGAATGTTAGGAAAAAGATGTTCTATTGTATTTTGTTTGCTTCAAGACAAAAACTAGAAGAAAAGAAATTATTATTAATTAATAGCTCGATAGAGCATAAAGATTGTCGTCTGGTCGTGTTGTGGACTACAATATTCAGTGCTTAAGCTTGTACACGATAGATTCATAGATGGCGCTGCAAGGCACTATCGTTTTGTATCTTATATAGTTTAGGCTGGGTTAGTTATAGGTTAGTTATAATGTTTGCATCGAGATTGAGATAGAAATGAGGAGAACATGTTTCTAGATCATAAATGAATTTATGTTAATCGAACGTTTATTATATAGCCGAAGTCTCTCATTGATTTATGTTAAAAATATATTGCCGTATAGCCTCAATGATAACGAATAACATTTATTAGTAGGCAATTTAGTTATTCATTATTTTAGTAGGTATATATGGTAGGTACAACTTTACACTATACACATATGTAAGTATATTATATGCTAATTTAAATCAAGCTTGGATAGACAAGACATTTGTTTACGTTTATATACTTTAAAAATTCAAATGACCAAGCGACTTAATGGCGCCAGTCCGAGTACAAGTCCAGCCTTCATGTTAAGTTCTTTGCGGATTCTGGAGGGAATGAGGTTTTGTCTGTTTGATTTTAAAATCAATTGAGACTGCGATTGCTTGGAAAATGTTTACTTTTATTTGGATGAGATTTGACAGGCAGCATGTTATTTAATTATATAATTTTTACTGATGAGCATCTATTCTATTTAAACAATAAGTGAGGCATTTAATTAAGCTTCAAGGCTTTCAATGAATAGTTTATGTGCAGTTAGTGTGAAAAACTATGAGTTAATATCAATTACTCTGTTTCAGTTTAAGATTAAATCAAGAAATAGATTCAAATTTGTTTCGATAATATAAAGAAATTATTTAAAGATCATTATTTTAAACAATAAATTTAGAACCTAATTAATGTTTGAGTGTCTAGAAGAAAATTTGTGGGGAGAAGAAAAGCATAACAGTGTTAAAAATTACGAAATTTACGTTTCTATTGGGAATAAATTTGGGGACCTATGATTTTTTGCCAATTCAAATACATAACTAGAATCACGAAAAAATCATTTTAACATGACAAGAGATACTTTGTAGGAAGATCAGTGATCAACAGTGTGCCTATTTTTGTTCAGTGTTTTATTTTTTGTGATACTTTTTCAATCCATCCCGAATTAAATATGTCAATACTTTGAGATATATGATAACTATTGGAAACAGCTTCTGAGGAACCAGGGTCTGGAAACTTACAATTCACAACTATTCCTGTCTGTGGAGTAATGGAGGGGGACCCACAGTTTGTATCCCAAATTCAAATGACTAATTTAAGAAGCATTTTTCATGACAATAATTAGTCTTAGAGGGTTTGCTGATTTTTTGGCCACCAAGGCATAAGGATTGAACTCTGACTTCTGGCACGGATACTTTAAAACTATTATTGATTTTTTTCATGTATAAAAACTGTGTTTTACATAATTTGTATTTAACTAAGCTTGATAATTGACAAACAAGGACTTGAACTTTAAAACTGTTTTCTTCTTGTGAAAAAGTAAAAGAATATTTTTAAAAAAAGTTGAAAATTATGTTAAACAAAATAATATTTAGTTTTTAGTTTAGTATTTTCATATAGAAACGTCTCGAAAACTGAAAAATTGTCTAAAAAGTTTTCAATATTTGAAACTGAGTTATGATTTCATGGCTTTATCTTTCTTACAAAATTTAAACATAACGGTTTTTTAAGCCGAAATTTAGTCTTAAAGTCACGTTTTCACTCTCCAAATTCAAAACTAGCAGCAAAAATACTCAAAATACTTGAGTTTCTAAACTTCTTCGAGATCAATAGTCAGGAAAATTTAATTATTTTTTATTATTGAGGTCTTCTAAAGGGTTCATATATTGATTTAATTCTGTAGCGTGTTAGTAAGATGGCTTTTGCAAACCCTTAATTTATTTTGAATTCTTTTCTTTTCATGGAAGCTGCTAAATTCCATTTAAAACAAATTAAAAAAGCCACAAAACCGAGAATGTCAATGTTTTTTTTACTACAAAATAGATAAAAAGACAATAGTTCAAGTCTACAATTTAAGTATAAATATATACATAATGCTATAGTAGAACTATTTACTTACCTACTTAAAGACCAAGAGCTTGGGTATCTTAAAGGTCACAATAACCAAGGAAAGAAGATTATTCAACGTCTTTAAGTTAATTTTACATTAATCCTAGAAAGAATGCACATTCTAACACCCTCGAATGGAATTCTTAGACATTGTTCATGGAACAAAGGTTTAAGTTGGTCTTTCTTACTAAAATGTCAGCAAAAACTAAGAAAATATCAGTAACTGTTTGAAAAAACTGTTAATTTCTTGAATTGCAGGAGTTCAAAAAATTGTTTAGTTCTTAAATTTGATAAGTTTTGACATCCAATTGGATGACAAGAAAATTCTATTATCTAAGATCCTACTCCATTTAGAAGATTGATCAAAGATAAGATCATGTTGAGCTATAATGTTATTGGACTCCACATTTCAATTTACATATGTATTTAACATTTAATTTACATAAAGCCCTTTCTTTACTCTTGCTAAACAAAGAAGAAACTGTTCTTTGAATTCTCAATACAAAGAACAAAATTATTTATAGTCCTTAAAGAAATCAAACCAACTTTAAAAGCGAATCTAACATCCCTAGTCTATATTTTCAACTTCAAATTTAGTGTTATTATATTAAAATATTAGAAACAAATTCAATATTAATAAGCTTACCGTTTTCGACAGATTCAAAATCCAATTCTATTCATGAGACGACATTAAGTTCAAAATACAAACAATACACAGTAAATAAAATTCGTTATCCTTTTTGAAAGCGTTGATGTTCACACAAATTGTTAATTGTCTTAATTAAGACATTCACGATGATTCGATTTACAAATTACTCGAAAACTTTTTTGGCAACGGAAAATCAAAGGAACAGGAAACACACTTGATATCCTTATTCTCGTATTCACGTTTTCTTATTCTCGTATTCACTTCCGATCAATGGAAATTTTTCATTCATTCACATTACACTTTTATTCGCTTTTGTTATAAATTTCTTTACAATATTTTATGTACATACAAATAAGACGATTGTAGGTTTAATGTGTAAGTTTGATTAATTACTTTTCACGTTCAATTATGGAATTGTCACTTATGGTATTAGAAAACAAACGTACGTACAGTGGGAGGAAATCCAAATGGAATTCCAAACTCGATTCGGTCTAAGGGTTCAATGAATTGCAAGCAGCACATGGAACAATAACAGAAAACGAGCCCGTTGTCCTTTTATTTAATGAAAAATGATGTTTGAATTCTGAAACTCGAAACTCGAAACTCGAAAAAATTCAATTCAAAAATAGTTTTATTTATGCTTTTTTCTTTAGGGTTTGACAAATTATTCAAAACATCAATAATTATAGTAAACAATGGGTAGTTGATTTTTTAAAAAACATACAAAAACCATTTGAGTCTCTTTTCGTTATTATTTATTTATAAACAATTAAACTGGTTTTTCGATTTGATTTGATTTGATTGGATTAATTTTTCCCTTTTTTGATTAATTTAATTCAGAGAATGCAAAGTCGTTTTAATTTGGTTGTTGTTGTTTGTGTTTCAGGTTTGTTTTATTTTATTTGTTGTAAATAAATTGTAAAAATAAAAAAACACTCAGTCAGAGTTTGAATAACAAAATATAACAATCCGCACGGCACACGCACTGCAACTGCTTCGCACCATTTGACTCTGAAGTATCCACCGAATGACTGGCTAGCTTCTGACTGTCGACTGACGAAGATGGTAAACTCTTGGTAAACACACAAAACAGTTCACTGGAATTAAAATCCATTCCATCCCGAACCCATATGCTCGTTTTGAAATGAAGCATGGCAGAGCCGTATAGAGCCGCAGAGCCAGAGGAGAATATTGAGTTTTAAAGATACAAATAAAAAGATACAATAAGAAAAAAAAAATAACCAAAGAGAAACACCAAGAATTTTAAGAGCAAATTTCAGTATTATGCGCAACTTCAATGGAAAAAGTCTCTTTAATTGGATAAATTACCTGAATCTGAAAGATACTATTTCGATGGGAATTCTGGAAGTAATTTGAATAAAAATAAATTTAAAAGAATCCAAAATGCAGCATAAAAATGCATAAGATATGATTTTAACAAAGAGATTTGTTTTCTTTGTTCGAAGAGAAGAGAGAAAAGAGAATTCTTTTTGAGTATTTCTATTTTCGTACTCTTGAAAAACATGTTTTTTTTTATAAATTCTTTTTGTTTTGTTATTTGAGACTTGAGATTGAGACTTGAGAGTTATTATGGATGGGGTCTATGAATATGAAGCTAAAGAGATTCTAGATTAAATTGTATGTTAATTTTTTAGTTGATCTTACTAAAAATTCATAAATTACAAGAAGTTGTTGATGCTATTTATTTATAGAGTCTATTTGTTGTTTAATTTTATTGATTTTTGTTTAATATGTATTATATATTGAGGTAGTATATTCAATATACATATTTGACTTTTATATTGAATTGAAAATAAATTTATTTATGATAAAACATGTAAAATCAAAATGGTATATGACATTTTGACAAATACATTCATAAAATAAAAACAAAACTAAATTTAAATAAAATAAAAAAATATTTGAATTCTTTAAATTTTGTAAGTAAAAGCTATTTAAAAATATGTATGTAATGTCAAAAAAAAATAAAAATGTTGAGATAAGATTTTAAATTTTTCTTATTTAAATAAGCAATGTTTAAAGAACTTTTAAGTAAACTTTTGAGATATTGAAATATTTTAAAAATTCAAAAGAAGGTTTTTGATTAGTATATTGAGTTTTTAAAAATGCATTTTTAAACAAAAATAAATTAGTAGCTTTAGAAAAAATATTTTTTTGAAAAACTTAACAATTATATTTGAGTATTGGGTAAGAGTACGGTAACTTAAGTGTCACAAATTGATACAAAAGTTTTGTAGAGGTGTCAAAAATCAAGCATTTTTTTCAATATGAGAGCGGGTATATTGAAAAGCTATCGGCAATTCCAAAATCAAGTATGTACTTGAAATAAAAAAAAAATATATTGAAACACAATTTCAACACTTTCCATAAATAAGTATGTAGATAAATTGAATAAATTAGTTACAATTCCTAACTTTATATAATGTGCGAGTAATTTCAAAGATGTAGGGGACCTACAGTTTGTGTGCCGAATATGGAAAGCCGATTTGAGAAAGCACTTTTCATGGCAAGATCTTCTTTGGAAGATTTGTCAATTCCTCACAAGATAAAATACAGCTTAAAAACTTAAAATGGCACAGGCACTGGTTTTGAAAACCACAAATTTGTTCTTTGCAGTATTTAAACACTGGTTTCTAATATCAACAAAATTTAAATTTAACAGAAAAGTATTCTTAGTAATTATTTTGAATGTTCTCATACTCTAGAAGACCTAAAAATATTAAATTACTTTCAGTTCCCTGCCCGATTTGAAACTAATAGGACTATCAAATAATTACAGCCAATTAAGCACTTAATTTCATAATTTCGAAAAGAAAAAGTGGTCTACGATTAATTTTTTTTCTTTCGTTTTTTAAGCAAAATTTGGAGTTCGTTGGTAAATTTGTACACCAAAACTTCATGTTGAAATAAACTAATTTCTGACTTTCAAAACCGATATCGTAGTTAGAGATATCTAAGTATCAACGTTTAGATTTGCTTTTTTCGCCAACATCCTCAGAGGATTTCAATTCATTTCTAAAAATGGATAATTTTTGAACACTTTTTTTCTATTGCAATTTATTTTCTTTTGTGTGTTTACATGTTTTGTGGAAATTTTATTTCTATATCATATTTCTTAAAAATGTTTAACTTCACATTGGAAATTTTGTAATGGCCTTTCAAATTTCCTAGAATCATTTTGTTAATTCACAGTTTTAAGAAAGATGTTCGTATTAACTTACGTTTGGGATATTGTTTTTTGGTTGTCAATAACGCTATCGTTACGCATTTTGACGTCATGCCAAATTCATTTGAATTTAAAAAAAAGCAACTAATGATTGATAAAAAAAAATGTTGGGAATATTCTGAGAACTAAATATTATTTTACTCAAAGAAGAATAGTGTTTAAGACTTCTAGAGTTATTTTAAGAAAAATCTTATTAAATCTTATAGAAATTGTTTCTTAATGTTTGATAAAATATTATTATTTGGTTATATTGGGTTCGATCCCTGCCTATTCCATTTAAAGTTTTTTCACGGGTACTGCCTCTTACGAGGAATTGACAAATTCTCCAAGAGTAATTCTTGTCATGAAAAGTGCTTTCTCAAATTAGCCGTTCGGATTCGGCTTAAAACCGTAGGTCCCCTCCATCCCTGACAACAGTACTCGCACACAGGAATGGTTGAGAGTTGTAAGTCACTAGGCCCTAGTTCTCAACAGACTGTTGCGTCACCTAATTTATTTTTATTTATTACTAGCGGCCCGTCCCGGCTTCGCACGGGTAGACATAAATAGGTACAGATAATGTAGCTTTCTAATGAAAAAAGAATTATTAAAATCGGTCCAGTACTTTTTGATTTTATTCGTTACATACAAAAACACAAATCTTTCCTCTTTATAACATTAGTGTAGATTATTTGGTATACGAGTATGATTTCAAAAAGGTATTTTTAATGTTGAACATTTTATGAACAAACATTTATATTTGTCTCGAGAATAGATGTATGCATTATAAAAACACGTTTTTGATATCTTGTGTTACTTTGAAAAAAAAAAATTGAATTAAAAAATAAATACAATTTTTCCAAACAAATTAAATCCTACCGAAAATGAAACAGTAATTTGTTTAACGTCCTGAATATATAATATTGCATCATTTTCGAAAATACTTGAAATGTATAAATATTAAAATTTCAAAACACTTTGATAAAAAACTATATGTTAGCTGATAAGAGCTTATAACAATTAAAACAACAAATCAATCAAAAGCAAACTTAATATCTTTTTGATCAATCACCAATGGACAACATAATAAGTGAAGAAAGTCTGAAATCTTTGGAAGTCCTCTGTGGTATGGTTTCATTTAAAGCCTATAATATCTTTGTTCTACTTATTGATTTAAAGATATCACAGTATTTAAATGAAGGAATTACATTTCAGGCTACACACCACTTATATGGTATGATAGCTACATTTTATATATAATAGTGAAAGGTGTTTAAATAATTGGCTGAGGTAAAAGGTAATTGAAAGACAGTAATTGGGCATTTGACATTCTTTTTTATGTCATGTCCATTTCGTTCGTATTACAATATGTATAGACATTTTTGTAAAAGTTTTTATTGTTTCCTCACTTAATATTCCAAGGGTTTTTTTTTTGTTGACACCTGCTAATAGATAAGGTATTATGACAAAATATTTATATTCTTAGATCTTCTCAAGACTAAATATTTAAATAGCCCTAGTTCCTAGGTAGTTCTAAACATCCTTAAGAGCTCTAAAAATTTCAAAATGTATATCGAAGTAGAAACAATAGTCCATGGCTTTAAGATAATATTACCCTGGGACTTGGTTGCTCTACACTAGCCTTTAACAACACATTCTTTTTTCATGCAAATTTATACCGAACTGCCAAAGGAAAGACATATGCTTTCGTGAACTTTTTTTTAGAACTATTTAATGGGAAAATTTTGTCTTACCAAAATCAAAACTTTAACCGTTTTCACAGCACACGCAGTGGAAGCTCTCAAAACGAAAATCACCGATTTACTTAGAGCATATAGGCTTCCTCAATAGTGGGCTATCTAACATTGAAAACCAATTAAAATCGAACCAGTAGATCCTGAGATCAGCGAGTTCAAACAAACAAACAAATATACTCTTCAGCTTAATAATATTATTATAAATATAAGACTCGTTTTAAAGATTGTTCAGTGCAATACAATAGAGGTTCTAAGCATTATAAAAAAATCGAAAGTACTCGAGATACCACCGAAAATGTTTAAGCTTGTTTCCCCTCATAAAATGCATTACACCCCAATATTTTGCCACCAGTATTTCCTAATCTATCAACTTGACGTACAAAAAGTGTTAAAGTTTTTGTTTGTGTAGAAAAAGCTGAGTTCTAAAGGCAACCTACATCTTTTTAAAAAATTCTATAGTGTTAAAGTAATTTGCAAAAAATTGTACTTGGGCCCGTACCCCCTAAAATTTGTAGATTTACATAAGAGGATGGCCGAGGGATCGCAGGTTGAAAACAAATTTTTATAATTTTTTAGTTGAAAAGGAATGGAAAAGGAACAAAAACCTAAAGAGGAAATATATATTTTTATCGAAAACAGTAAATACAATCTTTTAAAATAAAGGAAGAAAAAAGAACCCATGGAACAACAGAAATACTGTCCTTAAATGTTACAAAACATTAACAACAGTTTTTTTATTGGATTATATGATTTTGAAATCAGTAACTTCATTTATTCTCAAGATATTTACGTCAAATTTTAACTTTTACTACTTTTTGTTTAAGATTTTTATTTTTCCTTCAATTTTTAAAAGCTTTACAAAATGAAAATTTTAATAGCAATATTCTCTATAACATGAAAAAAGTTTGGAGTCAATCATCCTTTTTTGCTCTCAAGACACTAGGGTCTTAAATAATTTTTTACCAGTTCTTATTTTTTTTAAGTTTTTGATTTCAGTAACAACAAACTGTCAATTTTTCCCAAAAATGAAATAAATTTTAACAAATTTGTTTCGTATAATTTTGAAATGAGTAATTTCATCGTTTCAAATATTTTTGTTTTCAGTTTTTTTGTTTAAAAAAAATACGTTTAATACTTTTATTCGACTTTAAACACGGCATTGGTTCGTGAAATATTTGGTTACAACCAAAGCTTCTACTTGTATTCTTAAATCGCTGTAAAAAAAAAAAAAAAAAAAACTTAATTTTTGTAAAAGTTCTAATAGGATCATTTGGTAATAAATCCCCGCTTAGTTGCACCTCGCTTAATTGAACATCCCGCTTAATTGATCGAAAAAATTGGCTTTGAAAATTTCCCGTATTAGTAGCAAAGCTATTTAGACGGTTAATTGAACCCCTCTTAGTTGAATTACTCGCTTAATTGATCTTAAAAATATGCTGCAGGAAAACTAAATACATGGACATTTTTCGGATAGTTGGACGGACAAAAAATGATTGTGATTGAAAAAACCAAAACTCCAAGGTGTTTTAAAAATAAGGTTGTACCTTTGCAATATTTTTTCCAACAAAAAGGCATGGATGACCCAACATATATGGGCCCAAGTTTTATATAAATTTGACGAAGAAACGATAAAGCAGAACAGACAAATAATTCTTTTTGTCGACAATGCTGCCTGTCATAAGAAGTTGGACGATTTAAAAAATATAAATGTGAAGTTTGTACCCACAAATACAACGTCCATCATTCACCCATTGACCAAGGCATTATTCATTGTTTCAAAGCTTAGTATCAGCAAAATATAATAAGGAAACAAATTACAGCCATCGAACGTGGCAAGACTATCGAAGAATTTTCGAAGTCGATCACATCTTTGCAAGCAATGCACATAAGCAAACATTGTTGTGGCTTATAACACCTTCTACTATAAGAAATTGTTATAGAAAGTTAATATTGGAAATATTTTACTACTAAACCTACATTTGCAAGTTCTTTTTTTAAAGGCAGGCTTTATCCAAGAAGAAGAGCAACCGGAAAATGATTTTGTGGTCATAGATAACGTTCTTAAGGACAATGCAGATTTCAATGCTTATTTGGCATGTGATGACATAACATATCATGTTATGGCGAACTAACAGACGGCGAAATTAAGTTGACACTGCAATGTTTATAGAGTAAATTTCTGGGATGAATATTTTATTTTTTAGTTGACCTACTCGTGCAATTATACGGGTTTCGCTTAATTAAACAGATATGTCAATTAAGCGGGGTTTCGCTAATTGAACCACCCGTATAATTGACCGAAAAATCTGACAAAATGGTCAGTGCAATTAAACGGGGAATAGTGTATTACAAGCTACTTGATAAAGATTCGAATCTCAGTGACGGTAGAAAAGTTTTTCAATTAGTATGATGGAAACAAAGACTGAGTACCACAAATAAAGTTATTTCATGATCGGTTGACACCCGCGAAACATATGCATGTAATTCCAGCCTTGTGATTGCAAAATCAAAATATTGTTGTAATACTCGTATTCAATAATCCTAATAATTTTAATGTTAAAATTATAAATTTGCCAAAAATTGGAACTATAACAATAACTTCCCATAGTTAGTTAAAATCAAAATGTTAAAAAAAACAGCAGTATAAAAACATATTCAAATAATCTATTCAGAACTATTTTAAGGTAAAACATTTTATGTAATGTACAAATTTTCGAAACAGTCACCAAAATCAAAGTTCTTCTTTGGAAATTGTGTTCCCAGTTACTGTGTTTCAATAACTGAAATAAAAATACAACAAATTTACATATAATCCAACAATGATATTGAAATTCTGTTTTATTTCTGGATAAATATACAAAAAAAAAACAAACAACTATCTATAAATAAAACAAATATGTACAAAATTGAAATAATGGATAAAAATTACTTTTCTCGTTTCTCCATTAATATAAAAATATACACAAAGAAAGTTTTTTGTTGTTATTTTTATTCAATACAAAACACGAAATATATAAAATTCTTTTAACAACAAAAACAATTAATTAAAAAATCGCAACGGCAGATTTTCTTCGGTAGGTCGGTCTGTATAAAATATTACTGCATTCGAAACCTTTTGCATATATGTATGTATGTATGTATGTATATATTTCTGCAAGCCCTCAAAGCTATATAAATGCAATTATGACCACCTATCACGTATTTAATGACAGAGGGTCAGGACAGTCGCATATATTCTTTTATTGTTTCTGAGAGGTTTTTGTAGTCAGTCTTTTTTGTTGTTGTCTTTTTGTTAATTATCACGCATTCAAGTCATGTTTGTCTTGTTTTCAGTATTTTATACCTTCATATGCCCCTCGAGTCAGCCTCAGCTCAGGTATAAGAATAAGCTTTGTCTTCTCACCTCGTTGTCGCATTATGTGTGCACTTTCTCTCTTATTCAATTAAAATTATAAATATGTATTTTTGTAGTTTTATAAGTGCAAAATTAATATAATATAAATATATGCATGCATATATAATTTAAGTGCGTTGCATAATTGCGTGTAGAATATCTTTCAAAATAAAATCAACTCAAAGCCTTTACTCCCTGATCTCTGATGGATTATGTGTCTTTGAATTTTCCATTTACAGGATTGTCGTCAATGGCAGAGTTGGGATGTCCTTGATGCTTCTCGCTCGCGCTTAACATCCAAATAAAGTTATATCAAGTCTTAGATACAAAATATAAATCTGCATGTGAGTGTATTTTTATTTGAGATGTTTTCTAAGGAACAATAAAAAGAAAAAGAATTTAAAAGCTGAAGAACACATCTGACAAAGCAAGAAAAATCTTATATTATCCTCACAATTTGATGCGAATGCATCTGCTCGACTGCTTTGTCCTAACCCCTCCCCTCGTCCCGCTCCAACCAAGAACTTGCACTTATTCCTCCACCACGAGAAGAGGAGCCACGGAAGAGCTGAGATACATAACATAGGTAGGTACATTCTTTTCCCAGTTTCTCAATCGCAATCCCCGGGTTGCTAGTTGCTACTTGCATTTGTTTAGCAATAAGAGCTTGTCATTCCTCGTAATGGATCCGGAAAGGTGAATATCGCATTCGCAAAGCCATGATAAATCTATTAATATCCATGTTGGTGGTAATGGTGGTATTGGTGGTGTTGGTGGTGAAGAAGAAACGTATCCATCCGGTTTTTTTTTTCGTTTTTTTTAAATGCATCTCAGTTAAGAGTTGAACCTTTGGCTTCTGCAAATGACGACTTGGTGTTATTTTATTTGCCTCCATTTTTGTTTTGTTGTTCCTTATTCCATTTTCTCCATCCGTTTAATGTTACTTATTAAGAAAAACAGAACAAAAAACAAAAAAGAAACAATCAGAGAGCCAAGATTCAAGATGCAAGCTTGCGACTTGAGATGATGAAGCCATGAAGGTCGTTCTCGTTTCTCGTTGTTTGAGCTGCCATAATGCTTGAGTTCGATGCTGGACTGGAAGCTGGAGTGATGGTGATAGTGATGGTGATGGTGATGGTGGATGACGATGGTGGTTAAAGTTGAAGAGACCCACTAGCACCACAACCGGATAAGTAGCCATTGCGCGTGCCCGACTCAAAACGAAGCTTTGTTCGGCTTAAGTCGTTTCTGATGATGGTAGCTCTGCTCTGGCGCGCTGCGCTTTAATTCTTCAGCTTCAACCGATCTTTGTCGTCGTCGGCGTCGTCGTGTGGCAATGACGATCGCACGATTTACGTTCCTGTCGATATTTTTGCTGGGTTGGCGTCGTTTTTTTCCAACTATGTATATTATGAGAGCTTCGGAGCTATAAGTTGCATGCATCGCTTCTCGTATATAAGTATGTATGTTTTTTACCGTCGTTGGTCCGTCATGTGTGTTGTTATTTGTTGGCCAGCCTACACAATTTGTTCTACTTAACGACTTGTCGGTCTTTCCGATTGCATTGGATTTCAATTGGATTGGATTGCTTTGTGTTGTTTTATTTTTTATTTTCTTGTTTTGTGTATGATAGATAAGTTTGGATTTTTCATATAATTTTTGACTATTTGTTTTTGAAGAATTTCACCATTTGAAAATATAGGAATTTGGAACTTGTTCAATTTTAATTGTTTGATTAGTTGCTTGCAAATGACTGATTAACTTTCTATAGGAAGTTATTGTAATCGGTCCGTTTTTTCGAATTGAACATTTTGACATTCCTCGACGTTTCATGGTCCTCAGAATACAAATTAAGATTTTTAGGAAGATTCCTTTGGGTGTGTACGTCCGTACGTTCGGGATACCATTTTTGTCATTCATATTTTAAGAACCAGTAGAAATGTCGAAATAAGAATCTACAAAAAAACTATACGCAAAATTGGAAAAACTAATGTTTAATTCGAATATTACGGGAATAGATGACTTCAAAATTATTTCATTCTATGCTAAATGTTGGTATTAACGTAAGATAATGTTCTTAGAAAAATCCAATCAGTATTTGTTTTTATAAGAAACTAGCGGCCCGTCCCGGCTTCGCACGGGTAGACATAAATAGGTACAGATATTTAAGTTATAAGCATGCTAATTAAAACTACCATGAATCACTAAATTAGAAAACATTTTTTTGTCCTATCATTAATACTCTTCGCAGCGTATGCGGTGAAAGACATTTTATGGCAAATTTGTTTACACCTTCGGTTGGTTTTAATAAGAATTTCTAAAGATTTGTATAGTAATCTAGTACTAAATATAGCCTATGTTACTCAGTGATAATGTAGCTTTCTAATGAAAAAACAATTATTAAAATCGGTCCAGTACTTTTTGAGTTTATTCGTTACATACCCAAATACAAATCTTTCCTCTTTATAATATCTATTAGACATTAAAATAAAATTTATTTCATCATATATGCAAAATATTCAGTTAATTTTTTAGAAAAATTCAATTGACAACTTTTTATTACAAAACACGGAAACCTACAAAAACATTAAGTAATCGGTAACAAATAGTTTTCGACTGAAGTATTATGAGAACAAAGAACGATATTAACTTCTAATTTTGCTATTTAACACAAAATATTGTTATAAATATTTTGTTAAAATTTTTGAAAAATCGAAAGAAGAGGAGGGTTCGAGCGTTATCAGTGAGGGTCGCATCCCACTTTTTTTTTATTCGTTGCCTTGCAAACGTCTTATTTGCTTCACACAGTATGCTAAGTCAACTAAAGTGTACAAAAATGGCTTAGTTAATAATGTCTCTATCCTAAAGACACAGTGATTTGCATAACTACTTTTTAGTAACAACCTCTAGAAGACTCTGCTATTTTTAACGTCTGACATTCTTGATTCTTCTATTTTCAAATTTCTGTTATTTATTTTTTTCCTAATGTTGAATTCCAAGAAAAAGATACTTGAAGAACAACAAGTACAATAGGCTATAAGATAGTATTCTTGTTGCTCAAGCCTTTGATTATATCTAGCACTTCCAACTAGAGTACAAAATACATAAGGATCTTCACAAGCAAAACTATGAAATACTGAAATCGTACATTGCGAACCGACTATTGAACACAATAATTCGGAATCTAAAAAAATTTAAGCCAGTGTACCACAAGGACCTTAAGTCACAAATTCTTCTTCATAAATTTAGTAAAATTGGACTTAACAACCGTTTCATTATGTGGATTTCGTCACATCTTAAAGATAGATATCATAGCATCATGTTCAGGATTAACTCTTCATGTTAATTTTAAGTTAATTCTGGTGTACCTCAAGGTAGTTACCTTGGTCCATTGCTGTTTATTCTATTAATTAATTATTTGCCTTGTGTTTTAAATAATTCTGTGTCGCTAATCCATGCAAATTATATTAAAAATGTCGAATTATTTACTCGACCAAAGACTGTACATCAATTTTGGGAATGGTGAAATAAAAACCGTTCAATTTTAAATATTGACAAATGTTACACATCAATGTATTTTACACGCAAACGTGATTTAATCAATTTTGACTAAAAGTTGAATTCGTCACGTTTGAATAGAGAATCTGGTTTTTCGCACTTTGGGGTTGGACTTGACCCAAAATTAACGTTTACTGATCACTATAATTAAATTATAAAACATAACTAACAAAACATTTGGTTTCGTCAAATCATTTTCCCGAGAGTTCCGTGATCCACATTTTATTTAAATAATAAAAGAACAGAAAGTATTCAACGTAGATTCTTAAGATTTTGTCTGTTTTTTCCCTAAACTTATAGACATTTATTACCTATATATACCCTCTAAGGCTTCCCTTAATAAATCGCTTGTCGACCATTCTTGATTTTACTGTGCTTTAAAGTTCCTCGCAACCGATTCTCACCGAGAATGTTTTTAAGAATTCCATTAGTTAAACAAAAATACTTTAAGCCTATTCGTTTTCTTAATTTTAATTCCCAAATATTTTATAGGCAAAAATTGTAGAACTTTCTATGCTTGACAATTCGAGCTATAGAAAAGGAAATAATAACTATAAAGCGGTTTTCGCGAACTTTAGCGGTCCATAACTTATGACGGTGCAGACACGAGATTTTATTACACTATTTACACATTGCTTAGATCACCAAAAGGAAGATGAAGGAAGGAACATGAAATCCTTATTTTGTTGGAATATTTGAAACGAACAAATTTAGACAGAGCTGAATTTTAGTGAAGAATCTCATTAACATCAGTAATACTTCTAAAATAGTACTCTTTATTGAGAATGAAGCCAAATATTTTGTGGGGAGGGTAAGAGGGTATGGTGTTGTCTAATTCGATTACTTATTCGAAAATTACTCCAATTTCGGAAAAAAAATATATTTTTCATACAATTGACACATTTTTTATTAAAAACTATTGAAAACATTCGAATATAAAACATTTCGTCGTAAAATTTGTTGTAATATTATCTATTATGGACTTGAAATTTTTTTTGGTTTGAGTTTTAAAAATATTTTCTAATAAAAATCCACAGTTCTTGAAAAGGAAAATCTAAAATTTCTGAAAACTGATTCTTTTTTAATTTTGTGTTAGAATTCCCTTGAATTTTTGTATCACAAAATAATCAAAATGACCGTAAGAATATCTATAAAATAACACATTAACAACGTCTTTACGTCAGTTTGTTCTTAAGTTATAGCCGTCCAAAGAGAAGTTGTGTGAGTTGGAAGATTTGAACTTCTCTGTGGTATCTGAAATAACTTTGTTTTCTTTTTTGTTTAATTATTCTAACAAATTTCTTGCCAAGTGCTCTTAACAACTTTTAAAAAAAGCTTTAATCATTAATATCGGACAAAGAATCGCCAAATCAAATCTCTAGACTCTCAACAAACTTCTTCGACGACGTCACTTCTTAAGAATAAAAAATATGTATACTTCGTCCAATATTTATAATATATTCGGTGGTAAATTTTCAATATGAAATTTCTTTAAAGTGAAAAGTTCAAATAAAATGAGAATTAATTAAATTGAGCCTTAGTCTTTTTATCCTTTCTGAAAGGGATACTCTGTAACGTTTAAAGTTCTAACTGCGAGTGAATAAATTATATACAAAAAACAATATCTTTCTCACTTAAAATAAAAAAAAAAAACCTTTCTGCAGAAATTTACCTTTAATACCGTCGTCGTATACTTTATAAGTCAAGTCGAGCTTCATCAATTAGATATAGCTGAACTAATGCCACATAGAAAGAAAGAAAGAAAGAAACCAAACCATAGCATGAATCATGTGATTTATTGTGAAATTTCAATTAAGTCAGGTTTGCCGCTGTTATCATCACTTCCGGAGATTTAAACGTATCCTGGCGTTCCTTTGATGATATTTATTTTTTGTTGGGCGGAATAAAGTAAACCATAGCTCGCAATGTTCTTTGTAATTCAAATCGTTCCAAACCAGAAAGGCAAACAAAAAGACAAAACAGAAGACGACAAAACACATTTACGACCTTCCCAATATTTCAGTAGGATAGGTTCGAGTACGTACCTAAGTTAAGTATCTGTGTAACTTTATGTATATAAACAAAAGTATCTATCTATACAAATATTCACCTTTCTGTTTAAATCTGTGCAATGACATATTCTCGTTGCCTCATCTAACATTATGTCGCCCCACCGAACCGACCGACAAACCGTCCAACCGTCCAAACGACGACGACGCAAGGTATACTCAATACTCATATAAATATGAAGCAATTCAGGTGGCATGTGGGCGTCAATGGGCTCCAAAAGAGTCAGAGTGTTTTTATATAGGTATCTGAATCTGAAGACTTTCGCATCTTCGATATACATTTCCATCGAAACTTCAAGGGTCTAATTTATGTTCAATAGCATCGTTAATTTGAATGTTTTTTCAATCCCAAAAGATGTTAAATGTAAAATCTAGCTCTCTTCCAAACACATAACTATATGGACACGGACAGGTCTTGAGATATTTTTTTTCATTTTTATATTTTTATTTTACGATTATTATGCACATTGTCTGTGGTTTTAAGGAATGAATTATTTTGTTTTTATTATTTTTATGGAATAAATCATATTTTTTGTTGGTGTTTAAACCTTCTGATGGAGAGTCGTAAAAAGTCAAGAAATCTTGGGTAAATATTCTGAGTACCTTTTGCGAATTATAGAAGTGTTGTATTTTCCAAAATTTACAAAGTTATTACATTATTAATCTGCGTTTTAGATGATTAAATGAGTTTATAGATTTTAAAGCAGCTGTTTTAAATTTTTTGGTTTTTAAATCGTTTTATATGAATAGTAATATTTTCTGTGACCGTTAATGAGGTAAATTTAAAGTCGTAAATAAAAAAAAGAAGTAATTTTAAAGACAAAACAAAACCTGTTAAATCTATAAATTTACTACTGTTTATAGCATTACGTATTACGTTAGCTACTTAAGATAGTGTGAATGTTTTATTGTTTTATCTAAAGTATTATTTTATGTGGATTTTAACTTGTTTCTCTTGACTTATGTTAACTTAGTTATAATAAAGGCTATAATCGAGGAGATATTTTTTTGATAAGAAAAATTAAATTAATTTAAAATTTTTGAAAACAAAAAAACAATAACTAAAAGCTTGAAATTTTACTGTGACGCTCTATTAAATTAAATTGGAAAAATATGTACCTCTTTAAGTCCAATTTATATGACTGTGAAATTTGAAGTTAACGCGTTCCGAAATCTGTAGGTCGTCAGTTTTATTTTAGGGTATTTTTTTGTATCAACGCAACGGTTTGGAAATGATAAAGTGCGAAAAAGCTTGATGAAAGTAAAAGTTTACTTGGTGCTATGTTTCGAAATTTTAGAAAAAATATAAATATCTCCAGCGCCAGCGGTTTAAAAAAAATTGAATTCGAACCTATATCGTTAACTTCTAAAAAAGACTTAATCAATCGCGAAAAAGTGCGTGAAACTGGAAAGATCTGAAACTTGTTCACTTTTTCCGATGTTCATATGAGTTAGAGCTTATTTAAAAGGGTATTCAGTGCACTACAAAAAAGTTTATTAAAGAAAAGCCTCATTTGCCTCCTATAACCGCAGCGGAATTTTTGGAAAAATAAAGGTCTAAGTCCCAAAACTATTTTGTGGATGTACACGGCTATTATTAAGCTAATATTTACATAGGCATGTTTGGTATGGCAGCCAGGCCAGCCCTTTTAAGGCTTACGAATCTTCAAAATATGACAACAATTTAAGGTACTCAAAATCTGGCTCCCAAAATAGTTATAGAAACAAAAAAAACACTATTGACATAGACAAGACATGGACACTCAAACAGACTGTTTAAAGCCTTACATAGATTTTAACCAAGTAGCACTAACAGAAATCCCCACTAGGGAGGACTGGATTTAAAACGGGGTCATAAAAACAAATCATGTATCGGTCATGTAGTGATAGTTGCAAAACGGGGGAGGATGTAGGGTCTGTTGTCTGTTGTTGTTTATATAATTTTTCCCTAGAAAGATCAATAAAACTACCAGATGACTGCACTGTTTTTCAAGCAGAAGTACTTGCTATTTCTGAAGCCGCTAATGATCTTTCTTCTTAAAATTTGGACAAAAAAAAACATAGACTTATTTATCGACAGCCAAGCAGCGATCAAGGCCATATCTACCACTGCTACAAAGTCAAAACTGGTAAAGAAATCCCATAGGAACTCCGTTTACTTCTTAGCGATCGCATGCCACTGTGACATATTGACGGAAATAAAAATTGGGCAAAAACAGATCAATGCTTAATCCGAGCCATAGGATATCAATGAGTTACAAGTAACTAAACGAAATAAATAAACTTATCCCCCAAAGATTGATAGAAATTGCAAACGACACGTGGTCAGTTCTTGCAGGGTTGCGAGCAATCTATGGCCGTATATTTCCAAAGCTAAAACAAAATTCCTTTTGAAATTAGTCCGACCTCAATTACCCTGTCAATCTTAACCTAATCCAAGAAAATCAAAGGTATTTGAGATACCACAAAATAAGTCCAAGTTTTTTTAACCCCCTTCAACACCCCTAAATATTTTTGTTCCGATCTTTTAATGGAGTGTTAAAAACCTGTAAACAAAGTTCTCTACCGAAATTCAACTTTGTAGTAATTTTTCCGAAATATGTCCATTTTTCATTTAATTGGACTGGACTAAAGATTTATGTCAAAATTAGATTCAATGTGAGATTTATTCCTCTAGCCAGTTAGTGGGTCTGAAGTCAACGACAATTCGAAGAAATGATTTAGGAAAAATGATATACAAGGTGATTTCTAGGGCTACGAGAAGTTTCTACGGCTGTTATCTTTAATTTGGTTGTTGAAAATGTCAGACTGTAATCAAACCACAATACAGAGGTTTTAAACTATGCAAAATAAATCTATGAATCCTTTGCTTTTATACACTCCACTCCGACTGAATAGGTACGCAGAAACATTTTTGAAAATACTTTGAACATTAATTCCAAATATTGATGGTTTTTGTGCTATCTCTTAAGATGTTAAGAAAAGAATTTCAAAAAATGATCGAAAGTATTTTTTTGAGTCAACTGAAGAAGTACAACGACAATTTGATGATGCGTCGTTTATTAGCGTCTTCAAGTTGAACACTTTAAATTAACACTTTTAGTGTTTTCAGGTTTCAATTCCTGATCTTTGATTTGAAGAAAAATAAACAGCAGTGATTAAAAAACTAAAATCAATTTGCTTAGAGACGAAGACTTAGGGTCCGGCCACGCAATGAGCGACGAGCGACTGAGCGACCGAGCGACGAGTCGCTGAGCGACGCAAAAAAATTAGAACACATGAAATCGTATGGAGGCGGCCACATAAACCCTAAGCGACTGAGCGATTTATTAAGCGACAGAGCGAACGTCGCTCTGTAATCAAATCTGTTTTAATTTTTCAATCGATCGCTGAGCGACGTAGAAAAAAGATGTGTACAATAAACACTGGAAGTTTAATTTCAGCTGTCCAAAAGCTGTTCAATTTTTCTCAAAATTTTACCAGATGTTGAAAACGTTATTCTTCGTTATACAAAATTGTTTTGGAGATAAAATCATTTTTTGTTCGTAAAATTCTCGAGGTGACACATTTTTTTTCAGTTTATTTTTATTTAAAAAAAACCGTTTATTGAAATATTTTCCAAAAATTTATTTGTTTGGTATCACGTTACAATAAATAATACAAAATTGATTTCAAGGGTTAACCAAAATGTTCACCTTTTTTTTTAAATTGTTATGGTAAGAAAACCACCCACGCAATTTTCTTGAGAGCCCTTTCTGCATTATCATCTGTATAACAAAATTTATTTGAAGTCGATATCTCTACTATTTCTTGAGCTATGGACGACGAAAAAAACGTAGCGAACGTACGGACGTACAAACGTACGTACACACACAGACATCTCTCTTAAAATCTTTTAGACTCTATAGACCTTGAAAAGTCGAGAAATGTCAAAATTTTTAATTCGACAAATCGGACCGATTACAATAATTTTCTATGGGAATATACAAATGTCACCGATAAAGAGTGGGAAAAAGTTGGACAAATTTGTAATTGTTTTGTTAAGTTTTTATTTATTTAATCTTTAATTACAAATAGTGTTTTTTGTTCAAAAGATGGTACTGACATACGACAATATTGCAAAATCGATCTGGAAATCTGCGAAGATTCAGAAATAAATGATGAAATTCACCATAATTTTCCCTTTCACGATTTATGGGGTGTACACCAAATCTACGGAATCTCGATCTTATTACAGATCTATTTTTTTCAACTAATCGCTCAGCGACGACGTGTCGTTTAGTAAATGGCCACCCATCGCTCAGATTGGTCGCTCAGCGATTCGTCGCTCGGTCGCTCAGTCGCTCGTCGCTCATTGCGTGGCCGGACCCTTAAGCAGACGTGCTATAGCTGATAAAATTGACCGAAGCTTTAACGGCTTTAATTATTACTTAAAAAAATTAAGATTCGTACACAAAAAAAACATGAAAAAACAGCAGCTTGAAGTCGAGCAATTTTAAGGTTCGCTTCAGATTCTTTTAATTTTGTGACAAAAATAAATCAAAAAGTTAATGCAAATCGCTCGAAAAAAACTCAAACCATCTTAAACAAATAAAACTTAAGAAAAAAGGGCTACTGGACGAACAATAAAAAGGTAAAAGATTCGAGTTTTTCACAAAACTTCAATGTTCAATGAGCTTGAAAAAGCATTTTCTTCAGATGAAAAACAGTTTAACTTAATGGTCCTGATGGGTCCAACTTCTATTTTTAAAAATTGAGAAAATAAAAAGATATTTAAATCACAGGGGTTAATCACGGATTCACAGCCGTGAGGAGGTATTGTGATATGGAGAGCTGTCAGTTATTATGGAACAGTTGAGTTAAAGGTCGTTAAATCAAAAATGACTGGAGTAAAAGTGAATCCTGGAAAGAATTTTGTCTCAATATTCTAACATTTTTTGACCCATGAAAACGCGCTTATTCACTTGCTAGTAAAAGTGTGGAAAGACGAGACAAATTTCCATTTCCTTCAATAGTTGCCGTATTCGTATAATCTAAACATTCTTAAATATAATTGTGGGTGAGGGTCGTTGTCAGTTTGAAGACAAATAATTCTTAATATCAACAATTAGGTAAGCGTGGAACGAAATTTCTTTGAACTATATTAAAAGACTGTACGAAATGATTATAAGTAAACGTTGCAGTACCCACTACCAAACTTAAAAAATACTTGTTTTATTCCAATTTAATAACAATTTTAAACTAAAATTTTCTAAGAAGAAATGTTTACAAGTGTGCGAAAGAAAACTAGTGATTGTTTTTTTTTGGCAAATTCTTTTGGAACTATTTTCTTAACACCTTAAGGGAGTAGCAAGCATTGACAGAATATATCAACACAATAACTATCAATATTTTGAAAAAATGAGCAAATTATTTTCAAAAATATCTGTGCGTATTCAGTTGAAGTGGAGTGTATTTCCTACACTTTCTTTTCCCAGCTTTTTGCTCGCTCTTTTTTGATTGCAACTTATAATTTCCGTTTTTATCTCAAAACACTAACTTAATCTTGTTGTGTAAATGAAACATATGATTAAAATTATAACAATTACCTGCCTACCTACCATAATTTATACTACTTTAGTGTTAAAAGCCCTTTTTCGTCAATCGTTACTAACTAATTTCAATTATATTTATTTTAATCTATGTCAATATAATTTTCTCTTTAAAGAGAGCTATGGTATAAAATGTACTTATTCATATTTTACACAAATAAGAAACAAAGTAATAAACCTATAACAATAATAATAATAATATACCTGTTGGTGTGTAAAGTAAACCGCCTACAAGCTTAACGAAAATGAAAACTCAAATCACGAAGATATATTCCAGGTAGGTGAATTAGGCTTCAATTGTAGATGCTAATGCTAATGGAGGGTGGGAAAATTGTTTCACTAATAATCGCCGCCAGCTGGTGCGAACAAGAGCTGCGAAATTGAAACAACAACAAACATCAAACCCGCAGCACAATGAGATGAAATGCATTCCATTACACTGATGTAGAGTTGCCACTAGTCAGCTTTGAGTTGTAGTAAAATAAGCTTATAGTATTTTTGTAAGTAAGTTTTTATTTATTGTTTTGAATTCTTGAATTTTTCTAATGAAGTAGGAAAGACTGAGCATTTCAAGGGTTTTCACATTCGCGTAGTACGGCCAAAGAAAGAATACCTGTTCTTCACAGTACGAATGAAGTTGATCCAGGCATAATATTTTTTATCATAAATTTGTGTAACACTTAAAATTTATTGGGTGAAGCATTCCACATTCTTAATGCTCGGCTGACAAAAAAAGCTCTATACTTGAAGGTACATCTGAAACGTAAATTAGGGTAATGTGGGGGACATTCCTTGAAGTTCAAGTACTACATTAAAATTGCTTGAAGGGTGGAATGCAACTGGCTATTTAAATTGAAGCGATGTAAAAGTTTCGGTTGTAGTTCTATAACCCTTCGAAGCTCGTTTTGAGATCTTGTCCAAAAGACTCAAGCTTTTTATTGGAGCACCTGCGCGAAATTATGAGAATTATACAAAAGGACTTGTATATTACAGGCAGATCGAAAGGATGAAAAATTTCTTGCATCGTCTAAGAAATTCTGAAAAAAGTTTTTTTTAATAAAAAAAGATTTACATAAAAGATTGAAAAAAATAATCTCAGGCGGAATATGTTTAATTGGCAACCCTACATCGTTGGTAGGTTAAAACTAATAAGTGAATGTATACGATTTTGTGAGATGGAATGCAGCATAAATTGAAGGCAAATAAAACAATGCAACAAGTGAATCTCATTTAATATATGTACCTATAGTGTAAAGTACATACTCGTATTATGTCTGTTAATATACATTTTTAAAAGTCTTTTTCTTAGGCTTTGAGGCTTGAAGGCTTTGAGTGTAAGTAAAGTAAGTTTCCCTATAAACAATGCATTCATTTTACATACGTACTTTTTTGCACACTTTATTGTGTCGTCGTCGTGTGTCGGTCGTTGCGGAGATGTAAATTAATTACAGCAGCGTCAGTCTTTGTAGGTTGCACTTATCAATTGACGATGCTGGTGACCTAATTTTTTCTTTCCAACTGCCTACACTTTTTTTTCTCAATTCCTTTGACAGAAAAAATAAATACCAACATTCAACATATAGTATGTGAACCCCTTGGTGAAAATATAGAAAATATGCCCGGTGAAATTTTGAAGTACGTAGATCTGAAAATTTTGAGGTTATGTGTTTTTGCTTGGAGATTTTTCTTTAATCAAATTTCTTTTACTCTAAACAAACTAAAAATGAATGCAACTTGACACTAAAGTGATACTTTTTTTTAAAACTTGTCATACACGTCAACTTTGTATAAAGGGCAAGTTATGGATGCGTGAAATAAATTGATAAAACGTCTGAGGATAGAACTGTAGTTCATGGTAACAACCTTCATTCTTTAAAAGGAAAAATCTTCTTCAATTTGTTTTAAATAATTTAAAACTTTTGTTTGCAAAATCTGAGCTCAAATACTATTTTTTTTAAATTAAATGAATATGGAAAAGGTGCTTATACGCCCAAGTGATACTATCGGCTGAGTTCTGCACCTCACATCACTCGCAATGAAATCGAACTTTAAAAAATAGTCGATAAATTTAACTCTGAGTTATTTGAAAATCAAAATTGGAACAGAACTGGGTAAAGCATAAAGCATGGTATTGCATTCTTAATGTGCGGTTAAGAAGAGAAAAATGTCGGCTTTCAGAAAAACTTAAAAAGTAGCTACAACAACAGTTAAATACGACTTGTGTGCATTTTTTTTTCGAAAATCATAACCATTAAATCATTCCACATTCTTGATGTGCGGTTAAAAAGAGAAAATTTTCATTTTTCAGAAATACTTAGAAAACAGCTATAAGAACAGTTATCTACGACTTGTGTGCATTTTTTTCGAAAATCATAAAACCAAACCAAACCAAACTTCGTGCAGCATGAATGGTTTGATGGTTATTCATAGTTGAAACTATACCTCAGAAAATGGTGGCAATTTGATTGGTATCATTCCTTTATGACTGGGAAGGGAAGTTGTATGTTTGTTATTGATTTAAATTCAATTCTTTTTCATAGTCACATTTGGCATTCATGCCACGTTCTTCTTTAGAAAAAGAACACACACAAAAATATTTGCTATGAAATTGTGTAACTTTGAACTGCGAAAAAATAATCAAAACAATAGGTACTAGGATTTTTTTGTGTAAAAACTGTTTGCTTTTTAAAGAATTTTATTCAAAGGTTTTATTTTTGTGGGAAATACATGGTTTTGTTTAGAAAACAGAGTGACAGTACTCAAATTTTTAGTTCAATTCCAAGAAAAATGCAATGAATATTTAAAAAGTCATGCTGAAAAAAAACTTGTATTTATAGAATATTTTCCCACTTTTAACCAATTTGCTTTTCAGGTGAGAAAATGTCAATTCCACATTTGATAGAGACAATATTATTGGTTTTAAAAGATCAACATTTGGCAAGTTTATATTTTAAAGATTATTCTCAGAATTATAAACAAAATTTCTCGTAAGAACTCTGAAAATTGAATTTTTCGAATTTAGTTTCTCAATTATTTTCTATCGCACAATTTAAAAAGGAAATTTGCTGACATGTTAATCTGACTGAGAAAATTCTCAGAAATCATAGAGATAAAAACTGATAAATTCATTTGAAAAATAAATAATTGAAGAAGTTTGGAATTGCATCTTATATGACAAAAACTCAATTCCAAAAATTCCACCGTACTTTATCTAAAAGCTTTTAATTGTCAAATGCGTTCTCAAGCAGATTATGCTGAACGACTTCCAATGTTCTTTTCTTAAAAACGCCATGTTCAACTTCCTCTACTGCGTGGTCTTCCTCTACTGAGCCGTCTCTCGGGATTGGATTCGAAGACCTTCCGGGCGGGAGATTTGATGTCCAGTCCAGTGTATCTGAGTAGTTGGAGGGACCTTTGGAAGATTGTGCCTCTAGTGTTGACGGTTGAGTTTTACACAATTCTTTCCAGAACGATTGTGAAGAAGTCGCATGACAGTGCATCGCCTTGTCGAAAACCTTTTTTGACATCAAATGCATCGGTGGGATTTTTTCCGACCTTGTTAGAGCTGCACAAACGGATAAGTTTGACAATAATGCCAAAACTAGACATTGCTCTGTAAGGCTCTTTCCTATAGATGCTTTCATACGCGGCTTTAAAATCGATAAAGAGATGATAGGTATCGAAGTTTTTTCCAAGATCTGCCGTAATGTGAATATTTGGTCAATGGTAGACTTTCCTGGTCTGAAGCCACACTGATAACGACCTATCACGACAAAAAGGATCTTATATGCGACGTTCAGGAGATTGATGCCTCTGTAGTTGGCGCAATTCAGAGTCTCCTTTCTTGTTTATTGGGCAAACTGAGATTCCACTTATCCGGCATGCTTCCTTTCGGAAATATTTTGCAGATGAGTTGGTGCATACTCCCTACTAAGTCATGGCCTGCTGTTTTGATCATTTCTTTAGCTATTAATCTTGTCCAAAAAAAATCAACAAAGTATGAACTCGTTCCTGAAATTTTCAGTTGAAAATGGAATTTAATACCGTTATTCTCAAGACTTTGCACAAAAGATTCTTTTTTTGTAAAGTTGACGCAACGCTGTGGTATTTCTAATGGAGTCCCACGCGTCTGCTGTCCCTCAAAGCACAAGCCCATTTCCATGAAGAATTAGCAATAAATGTCGGGTGTGAAAGGAAATTCAACATGACATGTGTCTTGAGAAGCTACACATAAAGAAATAGAAGAACCGCATTCTAATTCACTGCGCGCACACTCTCTTCGCCATTTGCCTTTGCTTAGCAAATCATCAGCAATTGACCCCTTATTTTATATCAACCGCCAAATGGAATGGAACAAACAACAAAAGAAAATTTCTGCACCGCACGATCTCCGCAAAAGAAGTTTAAAAATCACTACGACCGACGACGGCTGTGGAAGTTCTTGAGTTCTTCAATTCTTCAGTTGTTAAGTAGAGGTATAGGGTTATACCTAAACCTATACATCACTAGAGAAGCAATTGCTATTGCAACTAGCACTCGGTTGGTTTTGTTGGTTGGCAATGGCAGCAACATTCCTTGGCAGCAGGTGTTTAGCATAAGTAATTGATATTCTTCGAGTTGCAACAATATAGAATTTCTATACTTTGCCACTTGGGCGTTGTGCGCGTCGTCGTCGTTGTCTTCTTGGTCAAGAGACAGAGCACTGGTTTAATTTCAGGTCAGGAACGTAGCTTAAATACAAATTTAAAGAAAGAAAAGATTTGAAACAACTTTTTCTTCGAAGAGTCAAGTTTAATGAGTTTAGAATTATCAAAGGTAAAAGGTTTTCTTTTACCATTTCCATAAGAAAAACTTTGAATCTGGGATATTTCAGATAACCTACTATTTCACTAAGAATATTTTTTTTATAATAACTCCCCACTCAAGAGATTTTTGTAACCCTTTATTATTGCAAAGACACTGAGCGAGCATTTCACATCCGCGCAGTACGGCTAAAGAACGAATCTCTACGATCAAAGTTGAATTTGAGGGTTTACTAATGAGCATTCCTCGAGGTGCAAGTAATAAGGTTCAATTGTTTGAAAAATACAACTGGCTATTGAGGAAATGGTTAGTGCAAAAGACCTGTTTTAAATTGTATGCTCCGTGAAATAGAATTTATCTACGCCCCTGGATACTCGTACTCTTATACCTATAACCCCAACCTTAGGTGTGTAATGAAGTCAAACCTGTCTTAAAAATGCTCCTTTTTTGCTCCTATGATGGAGTTTTGTTTCTGTTTATTTCTTTTTGCTGCAACAAGTCGAGCAGTTAATCTGGTGGATGCCTTGCTGCTTGATTTGGTGCTCTAGCAACTTTGTATAACTATAGCATCACTAGCGCCCTCTTGCACTAGCACTCGCTCTACTACTACCAATCCAATTAAATCAGAAGCTTATGTTCCCATAAAATGAGAATTAAGTCGGAACGGCTTGAGATTTCTCATAATTTTTACAACAACAATTTTAAACGTCATTTTTCCTCCTCCTTGACCAAAGAGCCATAGATGTACTTTGGTATCTCGCGACATGATTTGTTTTCCATGGACTGGACCTGGACTTGGACTGTGTAAAGTAGAAAAGATAAATTAATGTGAATCGAGATCAGGATGCTAACTAGTCATCCCCACAATGTATCTCAAGACTATACCATACCTACTATTATTTTATCAACATTCCCTCTGAGATATTGTAAATAGTTGAGTTGATATTTTAGCTGAATGTGGTCCTGGTCTGGTTTTTAAGTACCGTTCATTATACGTATGTATCTACTGTGTGGAGGACGCATCACAAGGCACAATAGTTTTCTGTAGTTCTCTTGTTGGATGAAAAGTTGTTGAGTCGTTTTCTGTTTCTGTTCTGGTTGATGGGGTTGATGATGACGATGAGGCTTATGACTGAGGACGGGTTCAGAGCCTTTAATTGGCTGTGAAAGCAGAGCTAGTATCTTAACTTACGCCAAATCAGCAGGGGAGTGTGGCGTTTTTCTTCGGAGCAGCCGGCCGGCGTTAACCTTTTCGTTAATCTGAGTTCGGAGGGTGACGCACAGCACAGGAGTTAAAATGCGTTCATATGCTTTGTTTGAAGCCACATGCACCATGAGTTACCTTTCTGAGTTTTGCATTAACTTAACTTACTTCTGCTATGTATCTTATGCTTCTTTAGGAGAAGACGAAAGTACATCTCTAACAGGTTTCTATTGCAATTTGTGCATTTGAACTCAGTGAATAATGCCTTTGTTTAAAAATCATAAACGTGTAGCAGGTGCTATCTGTCTTAATTTAATAAATTTTGTTTAAAAAGATTTAAAAAGATACACTCAGGCTTATGGGATTAGGTACATTCTTTTTCTTATTTGTTTAAACTTCTTACTTTATTGTTTCGCCTTCTTACTTTTATTTATGAAGGGTGTTTTTTAAGCTGCATGGTAAGTTTTGACGGATGTTGTATATGGTTTGACAATTCAGAATGTCAAACTGTTAACTGAGGTGGTCGTAATTTGTAGGAAATAAAACGAAGTCGGAATTTTGTTGATGGGAAGCCCGCAAAGTGTGTAGCACGGCTTTACACTTTCTCATAAAATTGGTCTTAAATAAAAACTTATATTATTCATAACATTTTCTGATTCAACATCTTTTCATTCAAAGACGTGAGTAGATACCTCCAGGTCCATTTTACGGTCCTTAGTGATGAAGCTCATTTTTGGTTAATTGACTACGTCAATAAGCAAAATTAAGGTACCTATATGTAGTGAAACTGGACTCCTTAGTGCTGCTTACAGTCTGGAGTCATCATCAATACTTATTTCTTTTGAAATGCAATGCAGGAATGGAAAGGTCTAACAAGCCATGTTAATTTTCTTATTTTCAAAACTCAATTATTTAAACATCGACGACAACAACAAAACTTGTCACAAAAGGTTCTTAACAATCAATTTTCTGAAAACTGTGTTTTCAGAAGCGGTTCTGTTAACTGGCCCCTAGTTCCTACGACTTAAAACCTCTCGTTTGCTTTTTATGAAGCTTTGTCAAATCATTGGTTTATAGCGATGAACCATCAACTCTCGAAGCATTGGAAACAAACGTTCAAGCCATCATTGATTTATTGAAAAACTTGATGAAAAATTAGACTGACCCAATGAACAATGCAATTCTGAGCTACGTTGGACATATGCCGAAAATCATCTTAAAAAAATATTGTCTTTATGTTCCGAACTGATTTTTCCCATTTTTTTTCCACAAAATCACTTCGGTTGGTATTGGACTTCTATCACGAAATGTAACTCTTATTGATAATAACATCAATACAGTGTATGAATGACATGTTGTTACCTTGTGCAAAAAAAAAACCCGTAGCGTTCCTAAATTCTAAGAACTGATTTCGAAAAGGGTAATAAAATGTTTGACCAACATTTTTCGAACAGCACTGTATATGCCAAGATTGACATTAAAACTAATTCCAACAATATTTCTATTTTGCATTGTCATTTAAGGTTCTCAAGGTTAATATTAATATTTATATTAATATTTATATTCATATTTATATTTATATTTATATTTATATTTATATTTATATTTATATTTATATTTATATTTATATTTATATTTATATTTATATTTATATTTATATTTATATTTATATTTATATTTATATTTATATTTATATTTATATTTATATTTATATTTATATTTATATTTATATTTATATTTATATTTATATTTATATTTATATTTATATTCATATTTATATTTATATTTATATTTATATTTATATTTATATTTATATTTATATTTATATTTATATTTATATTTATATTTATATTTATATTTATATTTATATTTATATTTATATTTATATTTATATTTATATTTATATTTATATTTATATTTATATTTATATTTATATTTATATTTATATTTATATTTATATTTATATTTATATTTATATTTATATGCGTTAAATGCCTTTTACATCTAATGTAATATATTGAACAAAACTGGTAGAAATTGATTCTCGACTCAAATGTCTTGAGAAAAAATTAAGAAATCGGTTTAAAACCTTTTTTATCTTTTAATTTTTTGTTGTTTTAAACATTTTTAGAAAATTAAAATTGACAATTTATGAAAACAAAATAAAAACTTACAAACAAATATTTCTGAAAATTTTCAAAAATGAAAAACAAACTAAACACTAAACCTTTATGCATGAACCATAATGTGATATTATTCGTTCAAAACTTTTTCGTTTGGATAGTGAAATAAATAGTTAAAATATCATCAAAGCTTTGTATTCCCATAAGATGTGTCGCACCGAGTATTTTAATAATATACCACAAGATTGATGATGATTAAATCGTGTTTTTCTTTTTGATTATTCTTAAGTTATTCAAGCATACAAAATATAATGTATGAGATTCTTTTATTCTTCTTCTGCTTGATGGAAGTCTTCATATTAAAACTGGTAATTATATTTCTCACACAAGCTGTTAGCTGCAAGAGGTTGAAAATCAGGCTTCAGAGTAACTTTTTATAACCTGTTGTTACTTTCGGATACCACAAGGATCTATTTTCAGACCATTTCTGTTGTCGGATTATGTCAATCCTGCTAAATGCATATTGCAAGTGGTTATTGTGTAAAGCACACGTTTACCGATGAAGGCTAACACGCTTTAAAATGTGATTTGTATTTAAATTAAATTTGTAAAAGGGAATTTAAGGTACAAAAGAACAGCCAGTTTCTATTTAAATCCTTTAACCTTTCAGCTTAACACTAAATTTGAAAAGTCTGTTTGTAAGTTGGTCTTTAGTGCTTACAAAATTTGATCTCAAATACAAACTAAAGGTTTGCTTTTTAATGGCAGTTGAATTTCATTGTCTTGTTTTACAAATAGTTCTTTGCATGTTCTATAATAGTCTGGGAGGCGACCGTAGGGTACCCTACCTCATAAGCCGACTGGAATTGAGTGCCAGAAATGGATAGAGCATGACGTGGCATATACAAAACTGCAGGGCGGGCTAACTTTCAATGGGCCTTGTGGTGACAAAATGGCTACTTCCGGTACCGTTTTTTGGTACATACCTACCTCATCAGCCGACTGCAAAAATGTACAACGGGTCTGTTGGGATTTACTTACAGATTTCAAAACAGGAGGGCGGGCAAAAAAAACTCGGGCCAAACCGCTTGTCCGCCCATCTCGAAAAACGGTATTTTTGGTACAAACCTACCTCATCCGCCGACTAGGCAAATGAGGTATCAAATGAAAGCTTAGACTCTCTAGATTAAGAATCCGCTGGGCGGGCTAACTTTTGATGGGCCAAACATGTGCCCGCCCAGCTGTTTTTGGAAAAAAAATCAAAATTCATTAACTTTTTACTTACCGAAATTTCAAAGTTTTGTATCTCAAATTAAAGAAAAAAAGGGTGAGTTGATTAGTTTCACTGTCAACTCAATAAAACCTTTAACTGAAGTTTTAAAAATTACTAAAAACAAGCATTTTACCACAGTTTTTAACTGTATTATTTGTCTAAATGTATGTTAAAAACATACGTAATAAACATGAAATTATTTTCTGCAACAAATTTTTTGATCTTCATTATTAAAAAAACAAAACACATACGAAATATAAAAGTATTGATCTTCATTTTTTCAAAAAACAAATGTAATAAAATACATTTTACCATAATTGAAAAAAAAGGTTTGCGGAAAAAAATTCGTAAATTATGTTTTGAAAACTGAATGAATTATATGCAAACGTATTTATATGTATATATGTACATAGCTCAAGGTTCAATAAACGGATTTATAGATGGTAAGCATTTCAATAGGTGCAAATTGTCAGGTGCCATTCAAACTTTGCATTTTCAACGGTTTTGTTCTGAAAATAATATAAATATTGCAGAAGATTTTGTAGATGTTTTACAAGACATACATATTTCAGAACTCTTTGCCACCAAATGAAACCCGTGTTTAAACCCATTCCTTGAAGATATTTTATCGAAATACAGAGTATACATCGGTCAAACCCTAAGAGGAGATCATGGTAAAACTCCATAATTCTTCATGCAGTATGTTGAGTTTATGAACATTTTTTTTAAGGGTTTCAAGAAGTATACGAATAAGTGAATTTGATTTATATGTATGTTCTATTTTCGAACTGTATTTTTTATTTTTAACCAACAAAATTATGCTAGGTGGATATTGAAATATCACTCTTATTTAGTTAAACTAAAAATAAAAAATTCCAATTTGATCAACAAATTTAAGCGTGGTGCATTTGGAATAAAACGAACTGCAAAAAGTTTTGTTAGGTGTCCTGTTGACTTAACACTTGAGCAGACCATAAATGCAGATGCTGCTAACTCGCTAACTGGAGTAACCCGCTTTTCCAACTCAATTTCAGCCAGGCAACGTTGGGCATTAAGCCATAATATACACACAAAAATAATATCGAAAATGCTAACCGATTTAAAAATGGAACAATCGGATCATATTTGTCATGAGCTCGCCTATAATAGAGTTAAAAGGATAAGAAATCATTCTCTGAAATAATTAACATTTTAAAACAAAATATAAATCCTTTTGATGAAATTTTAGGGAAAGGATTTCTATTTTTAATGCAAATGAAATAGGTGAAACCCAAAAACATAATTTTATTAAAGAGTGTTCAAAAGACCTTGATCGATTTGCAAAACCGATTAAGCGAAATAAAGTTCTTAACTTTGCGTCTGAATGCTTAAAGAAATACCACAAAAGAGTAGTGATGGTAAAAAACAGGGTCTTATTAAAATGGAACGCGATGTCTTTGGGAGGCTGTTAGATATAGCATTAGAAAAAAAAATCGCTTTGGAGGTTTGCTTATCATATCCTCTGTCATCAGCTCCTCCAGCCCTTTGCCATTATACAGGTGTAATGCATAAAACGGACAAGGCTATTTTGGCAAAAAAAAAAAAATTGAGTCTCGCATACCCCCTTCAGAGCATATCAGAAATGATTTTAAAAAGAGTATGTTCTACTGAGTCTCAGGAGATGCATATTGTTTTTGACCGATATTTAAAACCATCAATTAAGGATTCGGAACACTACAATAGAAATAAAATGGAAACCACAAATTTTACAATATCTGGCCCACTACAAAAAAAAAACAGAAGACTTCCTTAAATGTATGAAAAATTCAAATTTCAAGGAATCTCTGGAAAGATTCTTAGGGCAACATTCATTAATTTCAATTTTGAGGGGAAAAAAAGTATTTTTGACGGTTGACGATAAGTGTTTTTCTTACGAAGTTTTAAATGACTCTATCTCAAAGTGTGAAGAGTCCCAATACAATTGCAGTCATGAAGAAGCCGACACAAGGCTAATTTATCATGTCAGCAAAGCAAAACCGAATTCAAATGTTACGATTCGAGCGTCTGACACGGATATTCTTATTATTTTACTTGGAAATATGCATAAATTAAAGCATTTAAAAATGTGGCAACTCAAAAAGGAACAATCTAAGTTTCATAAATTGTACAGAACTTGCTGCAAAACTAGGGATGAGTTTGTGTGCTGCATTACCTGCATTTCATGCATTCACAGGTTGTGACTATACGTCCAGTTTTTTTTCGAAAAGGAAAAGTTAAAATGTTCATTATCAGTCCGCTTTTGAAAAACTAAGTAATGAAGCTCAACCTTTAGACAAAAAAAGCACTAAAATAATTCAAAATTTTTCTTGCCAAATGTACGGCTTAAAGAATTGCAAAAGCGTAAATTTAGCAAGAGTTCAAATATTTCAAAAATGAAGATGAAAATGACGAAATAGAATATTTAAGTGATGAAGATTCTGATGACAATAGTTCAAAATTTAATGCAAATAAAAATGTTGGTATAGTTTTATAATTTTATTTTCATTTTGTTAATATTATTTATTTTATTGTTTTTATTTTTACTATTATATTTTTAATATTATAAATGAAACAAATGAAAATGTTATGTTAATAATTGTGTGAAATATGCAAAGTTCTTATTCCTATCTTTTGTTAAATGTATTATATTCAATTATATTTAAATACTTTTATATTTCGTATGTGTTTTGTTTTTTTAATAATGAAGATCAAAAAATTTGTTGCAGAAAATAATTTCATGTTTATTACGTATGTTTTTAACATACATTTAGACAAATAATACAGTTAAAAACTGTGGTAAAATGCTTGTTTTTAGTAATTTTTAAAACTTCAGTTAAAGGTTTTATTGAGTTGACAGTGAAACTAATCAACTCACCCTTTTTTTCTTTAATTTGAGATACAAAACTTTGAAATTTCGGTAAGTAAAAAGTTAATGAATTTTGATTTTTTTTCCAAAAACAGCTGGGCGGGCACATGTTTGGCCCATCAAAAGTTAGCCCGCCCAGCGGATTCTTAATCTAGAGAGTCTAAGCTTTCATTTGATACCTCATTTGCCTAGTCGGCGGATGAGGTAGGTTTGTACCAAAAATACCGTTTTTCGAGATGGGCGGACAAGCGGTTTGGCCCGAGTTTTTTTTGCCCGCCCTCCTGTTTTGAAATCTGTAAGTAAATCCCAACAGACCCGTTGTACATTTTTGCAGTCGGCTGATGAGGTAGGTATGTACCAAAAAACGGTACCGGAAGTAGCCATTTTGCCACCACAAGGCCCATTGAAAGTTAGCCCGCCCTGCAGTTTTGTATATGCCACGTCATGCTCTATCCATTTCTGGCACTCAATTCCAGTCGGCTTATGAGGTAGGGTACCTTACGGTCGCCTCATGGACTATAAGCTTTGTGTTATTAACACTTCTTATTTTTAGACCCTTTTACGGTTGCTTGATTTTTGTCGTTTAATAGTCGCTAATAAAATAGCCATGTTCTATGAAAAATATGTGTAAAATAATTGGAAACAAACAATCATGCGATTTGATTTTAATTCTCAGAGAAGTCTACGTCTATATGACTTATGATATGATTGAGATTAATACAAATAAAATATTCTAAGAAATTACTGACTTCCGTTCACGGTAAGAATCTTGTACTACTTTGTGGTTGAAAAGAGTCTATCTAGAATAAAGTAGTTAAATTTAATTGAATTAGCAAAAAGTGAAGATTTAATAATTTAACTATCATGATTGTTTAATTAGCATTTCATGAGGTTAGACATAATGTTTCGTTTCAACAAAATTGATCTTTTATACTTGTTTTAATTACTAATTTGATCGGAATTCAAACTATTGACAAAATAAAATCTATAATCAAAAAAAGTTTTGGTAGTATCGGGTGTTTTTTTAAGGGCTTGATAACTTTAAATAGAAATACCACACAGAATTCATTTTTACTTGGAACACAAAGGAACTGTATGGCAAGTATGGCATTCGTATGAAATTTCGAATATGAGATTTTAATCAAACATGACATAACGATGATACAGAAGTCGAAAAAAGTGGTACGGGCAATTCCTTTTGTCTGTCCTCACCATGCATTGGGTCGATTGTTTTGAAACTGGAAATTAAGTCAGTATACAATTTTTTTGGGCAAATTCAAATTTTCTCAAAAATTTTTCAATAGATTTTTATGAAATTTTCTCCAATTATTTGTACTAACTTGCCTTATTTCAATACTAAAACCATTTTGACATTACTTTTAAATATTTTTCTTCTGAATACAATCTTACATATATTGTCTATAAAATATTTTATGAGGTAAAATGTCTAATTTTTTGTATTCAAAATTTGGTATCTCAAAAACGGGTTAACATTTTTAAATGAAACTCAAATCTAAAGCATCTTGCACATGAGATATTAACTACGAACTGCAAACTGTGGATGTTCGCATATTTTGACTTTTATTTCACATGAGCTTTATTTCTATTCGAGATAGCAACGAATTGAATTACCCTTTTCTCCATATTTTCCTCAGCCATCATCTTTCACACAAAAAACAAAACAAGAGTGGTATAATTTTGAGGTTATGTTGCACGCAAACAATTTATTCGTTGCAGTGTGGATGGTATGTGGAACGCGAATAGAGTTTGACAGTTCGTAGCAACCACACTGCAATTCGTTACTACCAAACTGTTTTTACAAAATTTGGCTGTTTTAGGCCCCTTTCACACCAAACGAATCCGAATCAATCAGAATCACTCCGAATCAAGTTGAATCTGATTCGTCATCTCCACTCTTTCACACCAGCTGAATCAACCTGAATCTATAAAAATCCTTTCATCTTCTTTTTGTTTTCCTTCTTTTAGTTGCTCTCTCTCTCGTATGGTTGTTGATTCAAGATTGACCGGACGAGGAATCTGACAGGTTGAATCAAGTGCGACCTCGAATCAAACCTGATTGATCCAGATTCGTCCGATCTGAAGGCGGGAAAAGAATCCCTTCACATTTAAACGGAGCGCTCGAAGCCGAATCTTGGTCAATCAGATTCAACTTGATTCGGAGTGATTCTGATTGATTCGGATTCGTTTGGTGTGAAAGGGGCTTTAGAGAACAAAATGCAAATTTTATTATCCTAACATTAGCGTCAATTGGTTTCTTATAATTTAAATGTGTTTTTGTTTGAAATTGACTTTTTGGAATGTGTTGAATTAGAGTTTTTGAGAAAAGAAATGACATTTTAATTTTGAAGATCAACTTATTTTGCAGGTATGTAGATATATCTTAATATTTCAAAATTAAGGTACTAACGAGGTAAGAAAGTAACAAATTCATTTATTTATCCATTATTTGTTGAAATTAACATAATTCATGAATATAAAGTCGTCAGCCTGGTTAGCAATTATAATTTGTGTGTACAATATTATTAAATATAGTTATAGAGTATTACATAAATAAGCTTACAAATCAAACATATTAATTTATTATAAAGTACTCCTCAAAAATTACTTCTAAAAACTTTCTAAGTGCTTTAGAGTCACAATCGTCTTTGAGTATTTTGAGGGTGTCTTGGATTGTAAGCAGGGCCGGACAAAGCATATGTGCAAGATGTGCAAATGCACAGGGCGCAGAATTCTGGGGGCGCATTACCAGGAGCAAGAAAATGTAATCTGATCTTGCAAACAAATATGTACTACTACATATTTTCCATTCTTTAACCACAAACATTCTTAAAATAATCTCAAAAAACATCCATCACAACTATCCTAAGTTATCTCTTGCTCACTAACTAACATCACTTTCATTGTTGCATTCAATGAAAATTTAACTCAAGATATCGCAGAACTAAAAATTCTACCTACCTCATTTCCAAATATTTCACCCTGTTCGTACAAGAGAAAAAAAGAAAAAAATCTCAACACAAAAAAGTTCCATGCAAGAGAAAAGAAGAAGAAATCTCAACACAAAAAAGTTCCATGCCACCTCATATGTGCAAGATATATTTTATGCACACCGAGTCCCAAAATTAACATAGAGAGTATGACGAAGCAAAATGCTTATTCATATTGAATCGTTTGGGCTAGAACGTGCAGGTTTTGTATCACGCACCGTACCTCTGTATGTGAGACTCACATGAGACATTGTGAGTTCTCATCTACAAAGAAAACAAAAAAAAAATATATGCTGTTTGCTGTGCCTTTGATTTGTAGTAGAAGGTAGCACAGAATACAGAAACCTACCTGCTCTCTTTTTTCAGAGACATTTTTTTGTTGTTTTCTTTGTAGATGAGAACTCACAATGTCTCATGTGAGTCTCACATACAGAGGTACGGTGCGTGATACAAAACCTGCACGTTCTAGCCCATACGATTCAATATGCGACCATGATACGACTTTTTAAAAAATTGTCTATTTTGACCCTTTTTAAAAAAATTATGCGACTTTTTTGACCCCATCTCTAGAAAAATACATTGAAAGATAAGTTATTTTCTTAATTCATACAAAATTTCCAAACTTCCATTGAAATAAGAACATAACTAACACTATCACACATAATTTCAATCTATAAAATGGAATCAAGTTGAAATTGTTTGGGTCGACTCGATCACGTTCGCTCAGAATCGAAATCTTGCTATTCTAGCATAAAAATTCATTTCAACCTTTCGACTCTGCATATAAATGTAGTAAATAGTTAACAATTGTAAGTTTGTATGAGTAATTTTGGTTATTTCACCACTCCGCTCCTCTTTAACAAAGTTTCCCAATTATTTCTATGTGTTTGTTCGACTGGGGTGAAATTTGAATAAATTCATGAATTCGAAAAAAAAAATTTTCTCTGTCAAGATTTACCTACTATTTTGTTTTCTTTTGTGTTTTTGTGTTTCCGCCACCGGCGCGCGTTCATTTGTTGGGAGCTCATTCTCGATATTGTTTGTCTTTTTTATAAAATGGATAGGTAAGTTTTTATGAAATATATCTAAAAAATTTATCACTCGTATTTATAAAGAAAAAATAGTTATTTCAGCCCTGGAAATAATTATGTGTGTTTAAAAAAAACTACGTGTTTAGGAAAACTACGCCATGGAATAAGAATATTCCGCACTCAAATGGAACAGTAAGCACCTGCCTTAAGTTTGAGTCCAGAAAATTCTTATTCTATGGTGTAGTTTTCCTAAAAACGGAAGCTGAAATAACTATTTTTTTCTTTATATCTAAATACTAGTACATATAAGAATTTATTTTTCTTTGGAAGGTATACCTAATAAAAAACTAAAAAAAATTATTAAAAATTATCTCAGGACAACCATGACTCAAGAGAGATTGGTAGGTTTATCAATAATGTCCATTGAAAAGAAATTATTAAATTCTTTAGACTTTGATTATCTCATTTCTGAATTTGCAAAATGTAAGTTTCCAAGTTTAAAAGTTTCCCCTCTGCTCATTTCTTCGCTCCGTTTTAGTTTAATGGTTTAGGCCTCCTGGGGATACCTCAATAAAAAAAACGCATTGAAAGTCTACCTCCTGGGTAATCTAGGAAAGGCTTGTGCTTGTGTATTAGTATATGTGTAAAAAAAAATATAAAAAGGGGCGCTTTCTACAAATCTTGCACAGGGCGCAAGTTTGGCTGGGGCCGGCCCTGATTGTAAGGGTATTTTCTCAAAGAAAAAAAGTCTATTTGGTTTAAATATTGGGAAAATTCTAATTCTTTTGCCTTAAAGTTGCATATTGTGCAAAACTGAACGAAGCTCCGGTTATAGGGACTTCAATTTAAGATGAGTAGTTCAGATCTTGATCTTAAAATAAAATATATTTCTCGGTATGTAAGTGAAACGTTGAAGTAGTTACTTTTATAAAGATTATAGTTAAGTTGGGAAAATAATAATCTGCTGTTGGATTCACGGGCTTTTGCGATTAAAGATTCAAGTGTTAGTCTTCATTTTTCTGGATAATGCGGTACAGCTGTTCTTTTATATTATGTGTTGGGGTTATTCAAATCGACAATTAGTGTTCCACTAGAAGTTGTTCTGTTGCTTTCCCACTTAGCAGTCCACCAGTCTTTACTCCTTAATTTGTATAAAAGCATTTTCTCGGTAATACTACAACATCAACTTGTGTGTGCCACCTCAAAGCTGGAATTACATAAGTTTCACGGGTGTCAACCGATCGTCATATTACTTTATTTATGGTCCTTAATCTTTGGTTCGTTCATATTAATTGAAAAACTTTTGTACCATCACTGAGATTCGAAACTTGGCCAAGTAATTTACGGAGCCGATGCACTACGCATCACGCCACAGCAGTTGGCTGATTGAGGTCCTCCCAATGTAAGCTCTATGTATATCAATTGCTTAGTTATTTGTGAGTCTTCATCAGCTAATATTTTAATAATGAAATCTACCTATGCCTTAAGTGTACCCGATAGAAGTGTAGGTATTCCCGTTTCCAGGTAGATTGCATAATTTGGTGTGCTTCGAGGTAAGCTAAAGAGTTGTTTAAAGAAGTTTCTTTGAAACTGTTTAATTTAATAATATTCATCTGCTCTTCAGATTCTTAAAGCATAATAGAGCGTTGATTTTACAATTGCTTCATATAATTTTTGCTCCGTTACTGTTCTACCCTTTGAGTACACATTTTTAAATAAATAATCCAACAAACTTTGTGCTTTTTCCTTCAGGTGTTCGTTAAAGTTCAAGGTTAAATTAAGTTTGTCTCCTAGATAATTTATTTTATTTTTTAGTTTTTAGATCATTGTAATACCACCATTAATCATTCGTGCGGCCCAGTCATGCATTTTATTTAAATATGATTATCAGCATATTTCCGCCGTGGTTAGAAATTTCCTTTCGTCCATCATTCAATCAGTCTAATTTTTTACTACTTTTAATTATTGACAAAGCCATTTAAACAAAAATGATCTTCATCAATAAACACAATTCTCCAATAGAAGAGGTCTATGAACTTCGGGAACAGACTTATTTTCCACATTTTGTCCTGACATTAGGCGATTCATGATGGATTGCGAAACATTACCACAGTTTGACATTCTCAACTGTCTGATTATAGACAACAAAACCAGCCATAAACAACAACTATCGAAACTAATGCAGTTTAAGGAAAACACCTCATATTTTGACCTTAAGCCTCATCAACTTTTTATACATGCAATTATCTTCTTTAATCGGTATTATTCCTTCTTCAGAATATTATTCCCATGTAATCCTTTTCTTTTGACTGCTTACCTGCTTCTTGTTTTCATAAGAAATTACATTTCAAATATATGGACGTTGAAAATATCAGATAAGGTCTCCTAATTTCTAACACTTATTGTCAAATTATGGATACAAAAACATATCATCACCTTTAAAAAATGGGTTTTATCTCTTGGTTCGCTGGTATTAAATCAAAAACCTCAAAAACAACTTTTAGGTATGTTTTGAAAAACTGATTTGTTACTTTTCTTTCCTTTGAATTGCTATAATTACTGTGTCAATCCTTATAATTTCTGATGGCTAGAATATTCACAGTAAACTATAATAACATTCAATCACTTCCTGGCTTTTGTTTATGCCACGCTGCCGCCACCGCCGCCGCCGCAAATCTCACACCGAAATTTAACCCAAAACTCACTAGAACAAAAATACAATAACAAAGCCCAAAATCTCATCCTCTTATTGCTACCGACTTGAAGAAAGAGGGCTTCAAACGTGCGTTTCGTTACGTGATGGGGCGAGGAACTCCTTTCTTTCGACATTTGACTCTCGTACAAAGGAACATACATACATATATTGCCGGATACTTGGACACCAAACTAGGACAAGATAATTAGTGCGCTAGACCAAAATCTTTTCCATCAATAAATCATTCCTTCCACATATACATATCTGTACGACCGACGTACATACCACTTTCCTTAAATATTGATCCTATAGTCGAGTCGGTCCAAACTCCTTACCTTCTTTATTCACATGTGGAGGGCAAGCAACTCTCAAAGTCACTCTCCCAATCCAATCGGATTTCTATACAAAACCTACATATATATAATAATGACCAGGTCATCAGCATCTTTATGTTAACTCTGCCATCATTTCCAGAAGCGGCAATAGCGGCGTCAGAAGGTAAACAACAAGTAAAAACACCTGCTGAATCGAGATTGGATTCTTTTTGTTTTTATTTTCTTCCTTTTCATCGTCTTTTTCTTCTTGTTCTTTAGTAGTTAAATCGCTTGAGATACTTGAAGGTATTGAACGATTTCAGGTAAACAAATCCATGTTGGATGGTATGAATCAGGCTTGCCAGATTTGGCTATTTATTGGAAATTGGGCTATTGTTTTTTTCGAAATTACAGACAACAAATTTATTTTAACAGTTCATTCATAATTGAGCTATAAATAGCCCAAATCATAACGTAGTTGATATTTTTCTTGGCACATAAGATTAAGTTTGACATCTTAATCATAATTGAGCTACATATAAATAGCCCAATTCTAAACTTATGCTATCATTGCACAACACATTTAGTTTGATAGCTCAATCACAATTGAGTTATAAATATAATTTTGAACGAAATTTTTCTTCCAAGACAAAATTAAGTATAACAGCTCAATCTTTACTAAGCTATAAATTGCTCAAATCTTAACAATCAAAATTGATGATCAAAAATTTAGCTTTGCAGCTGAAATACAATTGAGCTATAACTAGCCCAAATGTAATTTTGAGCAATATTTTTCTTAGAACAAAAATTTAGTTTCACAGCTCAAACCCAGTTGAGATAAAAATGGTCCAAATCGATATTGATAATTGAGATATTAATGGCTCAAAACTAATTTTGGGACATATTTGACAGCTCAATCATTATTGAGCAACAAATAGCCCAAATATAATTTTTAGTGATATTTTTCTTCCAACACAAAATTTAGTATTTCGGGTCAATCATAATTGAACTATAAATAGCAAAAATCAGATTTTTAGCGTTATTTTTCTGAGCACAAATAATTTAGTTTGACAGCTCAAGCATAATTGAGCTATAAATAGCATAAAACAAATTTTAGGCTATATTTTTCTTAGCACACAATTTAGTTTGACATCTGAATCATCAATGAGCTACAAATTGCCCAAATATAATTTTCTGTCAGATTTGTGTGCATTGAAATTGGGCTACTTTTTCAGTTATAGTTTTGGGCTACAAACATTTTAAAATTGAGCTATCTCAGCAGACATGGCAACCCTTGCATTAATATAGAAAAAGAGAGAGAGAGAGAGTGAGAAAGAGGGAAAGAAAAAAATCAAACTGAAATTCATTTTATGTATAAATAAAAATGCAGAGGTATGAAATTTTTTTGTTTTTGTTTTTTTGATTCCCTTGTGCATCAGAAAAACATCACCACCAGGGGGGCCCGACACAAAACCATTATAATTAAAAGAGCCCATAAAAACCGGTCCTGACACATTTTGTGTACTAATCAATTAGTTCCAAATGACGACTTCATTATGTTTAGGAATTGGTCAAAACCATCGTGACCAATGGGTGCTATATCAGACTTTGTATATACATACATATATGGTTTGTATAATAAACTTGCACTTGCTTTGATCCAAACATCAGGGCTGAGCTGGGTCATCATCAAGACTTACATTCGAATTGGCTTATTTGAATAATTGATATAGGTATAGATTCATTATGATTTTTATATTATTCTGTTTGATGTTGGATCAATAAATACATCAGATGCAAGAAGACAAAATTGATGAAAAAAAAAAAAACAGACTTTATCGGAAGCTGAGTCGAATTTTCTGTGACTTCAACAGATGATATTGGAACACAATCAAGCTACAGGAGCTATAAGAAACAATCAGCAGACTTATTTTATGGACTATGCCTTTCTAATTTTTAGGAAAAACATGTTAGACCTAAGATTAAATAAGTACCTACGTGAAGAGGTTTAAACTATTAACTTACCAACATTTATTTAAAATGAAATTAACATGGTATTTAAATAATGCCACTTTTTTAAATGCGTGGTACTTGTATCGAGGAGACCTTACAGCTTTTCTGTTCGAGACATGTGTATCAAATTCCATCTTTCACAGAGTGATCACATAATTTTACATTGCTAAAAATGCTACTGAGTGTTTAAGTTTTCCCCGACGACGACGATGCAAGAAGTTTCTTAACCTTTCTGATCTTTAAATAATTTGTAATACTTTAAGCTTTCGAAACTCAAGAACAGTGCTGATATTTAGGCAAATGCCTCAATAATCTACTCAGGTAAAAGTAAATAGGCCACCACTGACTAACTGAAACTTTTATGCAACTCTCTATAACGCCGCCGTTTCATAACTGTCTGTATTTTATCACTATTTTCTTAGATATAGATCTAGTAAAAAAAGAATGCTCATCTATTAGACGTACTTTTAAGTTCCGGGATTCGTTTTTTAGCCGTACTACACGAATGTGGAATGCTTTATCACGATCTATAACTTTCATTGTCATTTGAATGTTCAAGAATTAGAAACCAATGTACACTTAACCTTCCTTTCTTCCTAAAGCTCCCGATACAATCTATGCCGTACCAAAATGTTGTTACTCGCTCTAGGCTGATACAAGTTTTTAGATAAACGACTCAAAAATATAGCAGCAAAGCTTTTAAAAGCTCCTTTTCATTTTGGATGAACCAAAAATATCTTTCCACATTCATTTTAAGTCACCTTTCAGTAAAACCATTTCTGAGTTATCAGAAAGTTGGGATAATTTTGTTGACAATAGCTGAATTAGCCGTTAATGGGCTTCAAGTCATAAAATAATCATAGAACTTATGGAAGAAACAACATCAAAAGATCACAATTTTTCAAACCATAAAAACAATACATACTTAAATGGTCATTGATCGATAATTTACGTCTTTCTACCAAAATGTTTCTCAGTCTCATAGAAATTCAATTCACCAATAATTTTAAAGGTGCACAGAATCTTCTGAATTTTCAAAGCTACCCGCGGTCAACATCCGGGGCAAGTCAAAGTCGGTCGTAAAAAAAATATAGATTAAGTCACTTTATGATTTTATTATTTCTCAAGGGTTCTCAACTTTTGATCAATTAAAATTCTCATTGGTTTTCCTCCGGATCACGAACAACAAATACGCGGCGACCATTATTTGGTCTACGCCTTCTATTTGGGCTAATTCTGATCCGATTGCTGCTACCTGATGATGGACGACGGCGGCGTCGTCGTCGTCTCCTTCGTGTTGGGTCTGTATTCGCGTCTTCTATAAAAATCAAATAATGTTAAGTCATAATTTGTTCTACAAACACTTTTAAGAATTTCCATACCAATTGCTGCACTGATAATTCCAGGTACTACTGCCTGTGCTATAGCCTCTGCAGCAATATCGCTTCCACCATCCGAAATAGCACCACCTTCACCTCCTCCACCGCCGCCATAGTATCCACCACCACCGCCTCCACCGCCGTTAATCGGAATGATTAACAGAGTCTGTTGATCACTGCTATCTCCGCCTTTCATCAATTTCATAATTTGTTTGAAAATTGATTCAATCGATGCACTCGTACTTGGGGACATGCTATAAGAACGGCCTTCTTCCTCAAACTCGTCGTCGACGTCCTGGCCTGCGCCAATACCAGCATCCAGCTCAAATTCCTCTCCTGGTAAAAGCTTCTCGCTTTCAACGGACCGGCCTTTTTATGATCAAAAAAATATTCCCACATTCAAAGGATATCGTCTTACCCAAGGTTATTGTGATAAAAACTCACCCGTTACCATCGCGAGAACACCGAACAACAGAGCTGTTGTCAATATCAAAGAAAACCTCGTCATATTCAAGCTGACCATCAACCAAAGACTCCAGAAAAACCAAAAAATGATTCCACCTTTTATACCTATTCCAAACCTAAAGATTTTACCCATGAAGCCATAAGATGAGGGTCAACGTTTTGCGGACTTGCAAAGTGTTTGAAAATTTGTCCTCAAGCTATAGACGAGTTATACAGAAACAGAACAAAACCGTTATATGTTGTACTTGACCGTAAATATATAATATACAAAAAATTGACCTGGAGGCAAACGCAAAGAACATTCGTCTCCTCTCATTTTTGTTTACTTTATTCATAAAAATATATAAATGATTAATGTAAGAATACCCAAGGGCTATTTGTCTTTTTCTACGGGAAAAAATTACGAAATTCTTTCTTTGACATTTGCCAAGAGAACACACATAGAAATTCAATAGCTTTCGCCAATTAGGAACGTATTTAAAATTCTGAAGTTCAAGTCCAAGTCTAAGTTGAATAATATGACGATAGCAACAAAAAAATCTTAAATTAATCTTTTGAATGAATATGTTTATAGGTTTTTCAAACTTGATTTAAGGGTTTTTTTTAATAAAAAAAAAAGTAGATTCTTAAACCTAACGGTTAACCATTTTGACGTATTTGACAGGAGAATTACAAAACTAATGGTTACACTAATGTCTATAAAAAAATAAGGTAGAAATTCTTTCTGAAAAATACAAAGCGTATTATATTTTCATGTATGTACACTTTAAATTTTTAAACCCCAATTATAATAGAATTAAGTTCACTTGTGATGGGGGTGTAATTCGTTAAGTTTCGTCAAAACTCAGCAAAACGAGAATTTGCCAGCTAAATATAATAGGATTTAGTTCATTTGGCAAGATTCGTTAAGTTTCTTTAAAAATTTTAAATGTCGATTCTATTTGAACGAGCGACGCACGCACGCGACGCTTAATTGAATTTGACAGCTCAAAGAAAAAACGTAAAATGGAAAATGAAAAAGATTTTAACTTTGAGACTTTTCAATTAATAGTTCAGTTAGTACGCTGGAAATATTGCTTATAATAACAAGACTACCACACTTTATTTCAATAAAGCTGTTTCTTAAAAGGGGTTTAAGGCAGGTCGATTTTAAAATTGAATAAAACAAACGAGAGATTTTAATGAGGTTTTATCTTTGTGTAAAATGTAACATCGTTTTATTGGACACCGCGTCTTCGCTAGGTGGCGCGCATTCGAAAGCTGCGACATTTTTGCCTTTTCATGACCAATGAGAGAGATATTTGTCCATCAAAATTTAAATCAACTTCCAATTGCTCTTAAATCCAATTGGTTATATCATTCAAAGGTGTTGCTCGACACTGTTATTTCCCATGATGATTTGTCTTTAGTGACTGATTAAAAAAAAATATCTTGATAGAAAGTAAAAGGAACAATATGGCCCACGAGCTGTCAACATCAACCCGTCCCTATTGGAAACCCATTATAGACCTCAATTGCTAGTGTCAACTGTCAGTTGATAGTTAACAAATAGTGATATTGAATTAAGCAATTTTTATAGATTGATAATTTTGTGTAAAGATTTTCTTGTTATTCACAGCAGTCTGAAACACTTTCACTTAATGGTTAAACGCTCAGTTGTTATATTAATCTATCAATTGACAGTTGACACTCACAACATGTGTGATTATTTTGACAGCTAGCTACGTGATGGGAGTATGCTGTAAATATCTATGAGCAGATTTTCATTTTCGCTGGGCTAATCAATGCTTAAGCTGCTTAAGTGGGGTCTTGAGTTATTTCAATTGTGTATTGATTTTCCCTCGAACATTCAAATAAAGGATGTTTTTTTTAAAACATAATATTTTGACAGTATAATTTAAATATAATTCCTCGTATATGATTCCTGGCACGGATGGCACGGACGCAGTGGGTCTTAATTTGTTTCCAACATTTGTGGTCGTATTTCGACAATAACGTGGCATATGTTTTCTTCCAAGTGACCAATCGTTTAGGGCTTAACAGTGGCTTGGTCTAGCAACATTTAATATTCCCAATGAAAAAAGTCGAGCAGTACAAAACAGTCAGTTTTTGTAGATGTAACGGAATCTCATTTAAAGATTAACATGACTCCAAATATGTTACTTTTGTTTATTGGGGTAACCATTCAAACATTGCTTAACAAAATTGGCGCTGTACGCCATTCATGTTGAACTGTCAAACTAAACTAAAATAACTCACTTAACAGCTGTCAATATGGCTGCCAGTTAAAAGATAAAAGAGTGTTGCCAACCTAATGTTCTTTTTCTCTAAAAATAATACCGTTATATTTATCTGTCAATTCATAGATGACACTTTAATATAGTTATTTACAAGTTTTTTTACAAGAAATTAACAGCAAAGACCATTTTTTTATTTCAAATTTAACAATTTCAAAATTCCAAAAATAGTTAAGTGACAAACAGTTTAAATAAATTTACCCTCATTATAGTTTTCAATCAATTCAATTCTAATATACCTATAGGCATAATTTTTAACATTAATTCTCAAATAAAACTAGATACAAAAAGTTTGTAATTTAAATTATTCACATCAGAACACAGTCAATAGTCATCTGCATCCTATTTTGATAATGATGATTGGCTATTTATAGCTAAACCGCCTATAAACTTCTACGTATTGATTTATTATTAGATTTTATTAACTAACAAATATTTTAAAATTTATTAAAAGTAGGTCAGTGTTGATAATTGATATTATTCATCAAATTGAAATTCTCTTCATAATAATAAAATTTTAATAATTAAATCATTATTGATACCTATTCTAATGTATTGTGTGTTATATAGAAAGATATGGACGGATAACAGTCGACACTGCATATATGTAATTATATCTTCCTCTTAGAAACAAAGTGACATAAGTCAAAATTTGATATTTTTAGTAAAAAAATATAGTTTTTAGAAAGAATACTTTAAAATGAACACGAACCAAATTTAAGATTTAAATTTATAACATATAAGGAACTGATTATATTGCTATCTATATGATCGCTTCTGGACGAATGAAATTTGAAAACAATTTTTTTTTTAAAACTTTATTTAAGTGAAAAACTGAACACATTCATTTACTTTTGAAGTTTGAACACACCTAAAAAATGACAGTTTTAATTTCATTTCTTTCTTATCGCTATAATTCTTTCAACTGTCACAATTAAAAGCTGTGGTTTTTGTGGACCAAGGTGTTTATTTATTCAAAGATTTGGGGCCAGTTAAAGCAATAATTGGAACATTTTTAAAAGGTTGGTTGGAACAATCAATAAAAATTTGTGTCATAGGACACAAGGCAGCCGAGGCATTTTTTCTGACAGAAATCTGTCATTGGAATTGAGTAAAATTGAAACACAAATCAGTTGAATGATTCATTTAATTTTTGACATAATATGATTATTTGTTTAGGAAAATTAATTTCGGTCAGGAAAATAGAAAAATAAATTTTGTAGCAAAAAATGATTGTACAATTAAACTTCGATCAGTACATATTTTCCATTTCTAATATACAAAGAAATATCCATTGAAATATTTGTCTGGATTAATTCAAATGATAGCTATAAGTGGCCCATAATTAATTTGCATGTATCCAATACACTTCTAAATGAAAACTCCGCTAAGTTGCTTAAAATTGTCTGAACTTATTGTGTTGCACATAAGCGGAGTCAACTGTGTCCCACTTATACTTTTGATGATAATTATTAATATGAAATAATTAGCGCCAAAAATGATATTGGATGAGAATTTATTTCTGACTAATATTTGGTAACACCAGCAAAACAATACCAAATTTCTATCTAGATAGCATTCAATTGATTGCTGATATAAATAAATGGGTAAATTTATTAAAAACTTCTCAATTTCTTCCTGATACTAATTTTACTTAATGTTTATTCTTAATCTTTAATTGGTAGAGTAATTTTGTGTTTAATTTTTGAACTGTTTTTAAAATTTAAAAAACTATTGCAATTCTTTCGTTGAATATAAATTCAAATTCAGTCACAAGTCGAAGTTCTACCTTTTAATGACAATATTACTTTTCTTGTCATCAGTGTTTGGTAATCCTTACTTCGCCACCTTTGCTACATTGTTGACAGAAATAAGTTTAAGAGACTTTACTTCTGGTATAAATTTCCCAGAAGATCGAATATGTTCCATGCTGATTTTGTTTGTATATATTATGGATTTACTCAGAGATTATGAATACTCACATTCGTGAAGTGTAGTTAAACAAAGAATCTCTGTACTTAAAATTAAAAGAACGTTCTAAATTTTTTTCAAAAGTATGGATATGACAGTTGTTCTTTGGAATGCATCTGGCTATTTCACTAAAGTATTGTCTATGAACAAAATGATAAGATAGAGAAAGACATGAAACAGTTGTCAAGAACTGCAAATGTTTCAGTTGGATAATGTTTTGCCTATCATTTTTAGAGCTCTTTTTTGAATTATTTCCAAAAGAATTTAATGAGCAATTGACGCCCCTTCCATATATGAATAGTTCTCAAGTCTTGGACGAATAAAGGTTCTATAAATTATAGCCAAATCAGAAAGAGTACAAAATTCTTACATCAGAGATGAAAATCTAAACTCTGAGCAGCATTTTCCGATTTCAAATATGTTAATAATCACTCCACAAAAGATGGTCAGTGATAAACAGAACCAAAACTAAAATCTGATTAGACAGCATTAAGTTTTCGAAATATTTAATTCTATATACTGTTTAAGATTCAACATTACACAATGCTATCAAGATCTATAAATTCCATCAGCTTATCATGAGATTACGTTGGTGGTCCACATCTTAAATCTATAAAAACTATTATGGTACAAATTTCAGACAAAAAATCAGTTATAGAAATAAAAAAAAGTACAGGAGACAAAACGGAGCCCTGGGGCACATCAGCATTTGTTTTGTGGATATATGATTTGAACCTGTCCAATTCTACTTGAAGGTTCCGAAAGTTAGTTTCTAACCCAAAATTCACGATTTCACTATTTAAATCATATGACTGGATACTAAAGCTCTTTCCATTTAATTTATTTTCACATGATAACAAAAATTTAACCTTTAAGGTGCAACTAACAGGATTTCGTCCAATTTTACAAAGCAATCTTGAAAAATTATAAATCTTATAAGAATTATTCATCATTAAGATATATTAATGTCCTAAGAACAATAAATTCATCAATACCCTTACACCGCAACGCGTGTCGCCTTTTATTAAAAATCCCATCTAAATCATTTAAGTTCATATATACGAGTATAGCTTAAAGCCAAACCTTATAGGCGGCATTATAGTTTATAGTTTAGTGCATTAATTCGTCAAATGACGGAACACTCGCTTATCTATTCCAATTCCAACTCAACACAAGATAATGACCAACAAATCATCCATCCACTGGGCTATTCTCATATTACAAATTTTATTTCAAGGCCTCCGGCTTGCCTCCTATATATGTAGTCGTATATCTAAGGAAGGTAAATCAAATGCCACACACACAAATTTCAATTTCGTCGAAACCATAATGCCATTAACGATATAGAAATAAATCAGCATAAATTTCCTTAACGATAACTATAAGCTGACACGCATTCCTAAATTTTCTCAAAAGAATACAAAATAGACTAAAAGAAAAACTAAAGACAACCTAACATAAACTTCTCAAAGGACAAATTGGAGACGTCCACTACATTATAAGGAGTCATATTTAAACTATTTTCTTCTTTTCCTTTCCTTTCCTTTACTTTTGTTTTATTTTCGTCCTGAAACTTGAAAAACATTTTTCGTACACATGATGCTGATGGTCACTTAAAGGGAAAGGACACTCATTCACAATCATTTAGGGATAATGATAGCACCAAGTGTAACGTATTTTGTTGCACTTCAAGTGCTCCTCGAACCTCCGAACGAAAGAGCTCCCAAAGACAAATAATGTTCAATAATAGCAAAAACAACAACAACACCAACAGGACAATATGTCGAAGAGTGCAATATGACTCTTTGGAAATTCTTTCACATGCTCGGCTCTGGCGCTTTATTATCATCATCTGCATGCACTTTGAGAGTTTGAATTCCATTTAATCTGAATTGCGTTTGTAACCCGATATTGAAAGTGCATTACCTCAAACTACCTCTCGAGTACTGGCAACGGGCAGGGGACGGCAATAATTTTTATTTCAAAATTAGTCCTATAAAAATATACGAGTATAGTAGTGGGTGTTTCTTTTTTAGGTTAAGTTGGCAATACTATTTTAACTAGCTGTCATTTTGACATCTGTCAAGTGAGTTATTTTTAGTTTTGTTTGACAGTTCAACATAAACATAAGCTGACGCCTGAACTAAGTTTTCCAATTACAGAACTTTAAGTTATCAACACTATTTAGTGTTGACAGCTGTCAAGTGAAATATTTGTTGTTTGGTTTGGCATTTCAACATGAATACAATGACGTCTGAAAAACGCTTTCAATTTTAGCAAATTTATTTTGTAATATAAAACTTTAAGTTGAAAACCCTATTTTAACTAGCTGCCATTTTGACAGCTGTCAACTAAGTTATTTTTAGTTTGGCTTGACGTTTTATTAAGTTACTGCCAATGGTGACCGCTACAGAGCCTTGAATACTGACTTTCTCGTTGATCAATTGAATAATTATGATGTGCAGGATCTGTGGTTTTTGAACAAGATGGTTGTGGTGCCACATGTCACACAGCTCGTGCCACAATTGAATTATTATCAAAGGAAACCTTTGGTAATTGCATAGTTCAACATTATTACGGACCAGTGAATTGGTCTCCAACTCCAAAATCGTGCAATTTTTAACGCCACTTGACTATTTTCTATGGGGGTATGTGAAGTTGCAAGTCTACGAAGCAGTTTAGCCCGAAACGATTGACCATTTGAAGGACAACATTCGCCGCATTATTACCGCACAAATGGTGGAAAAAGTCGACCTTCATATTAGTCTACGTCTAATCCAGTCGTAACGGTCATATGCCAGAAGTCATATTGCCAGAGGATTATCTTTTGAATATAGTCAATTTCATATTATATACCTCCAAAAAAACACCCTTTACGAGTAAGTACTTTTACATTACATGCACTCATGTGTTGTAGAAAAACACAAAGAACTTTTAAAAAAAAGAATTAAAAGAAAAATGCGTTGATTCCGTAAACATTGCGGCGGATGTCATCCTGATCCTCCCTTAGGACAACGCTCGGCTCTATGCGCTGCTTGCTGACTGATATCGCTAAAGCCGCCACCCAGGTCAAAAGGCATTTGTGAGTGTCGTAATTTTGTGCCCGCGTTGATTGACACTCGTTTCGTTCAGAGTACATTCAGTGTGACTCAGGCAGGATGTTAGGAATATTATATGAACAGCATGTGTTTGGCACTCCACCGCGCCGCGCCGCTCCGATTTGAAATATTTAATTGGTGGCTCTTGGGTCTTGCTTGATGGTAATGCAACGCAGTATCTACTACACACCCTCTTTGACCTGGTATTTCTTTTTGTTTTAGGTGATTCATCTAACGCCTATATATCGACCATGGACTGAGTATCGCTATATGGAAACTCATCCGAAATAGACACAAAATGCGCACGTGAAGAAGCTCAATCAAATAAATTTTCATCGAAAATCTCCCGCAACAACGCATCAGCCAGCAGAAGAGCGCCTTGCATTATTCCACTCGCTCATAATATCGCCACCGAGCAGGAAGTATAAAGAAGATACTGCCGGAAACTTATAATACTAAACCCAAGAATAAAAGAGCCCTCTTCAACTTAAAGTTTGTATTTTTAGAAATCCCCCTCAGTGACAATATGAGCGAGCAGAGCACTAAGCAGCAGTAGAAGCAGCCAAGAGGATTCCCACTCCCATCATGCAGCAAAAGGGAATTGCCCCATTACGCAGCAATGTCACACCTTTATTAATTGTATACCATCAGCATCAGGAGGGTTCCCCATCAGCAGTTTATTTTCGGACTCCCCCATCATGATCACATCTTCCTAAGTATGTTGCTGAGCTGATGCGCTTACAATCTTACACCAACTCTAGAAATAGAGATGTACTCAATTGTCTATCTATCTATCCATCCATCTATATATCTGATGATGACTATATGCGTCGCGTCCGTTCCATTGCGTGTTGCGTATTGCGTCGCTCGTCGTCGTCGTGCTCAGCTGATGCATTCTACGATTAACGCGCTTTTGAAACAACTAAGCGCGAGGGAACTCAGGAGTCTTTAGACAAAAAAAAAAGTGGATAAGTTGGGGTTCTCAAAAGGGTCGATGACTTGATGTGTCGCCACTCACTTCATGTTGGATGGATTTTTAATATTTTTGTTTCTATAATCGCAGCTGGGCATCATTTCACAAGTACAGATTACTGAATAATAATGACAGCTTCAAAGATTAAAATTAATTGATTTCTCTCGTTTGCTTCTTGACGTGTTCTTGATTCGAATGCAGATGCGGATACGCCAGAATATGCGCTGATACTTATAGAGTTAGGTTTCATTTTCTTCATCCTTGATGCATTCATGTTGCAAATAAAATGGAGAAATAAGTAACAACCTAAGTAGTTTTAAGTTTAGCCAATTTTTGAAAAACATCTTTACATCTCTTGTAAATGCATGGAATTGCTTTGGAAGAAAACAGATTTGTTATACTTTTGATTTTCAGTAACCAGTAACAATAACCGTATTTTTTAAGCAATTATATCCGACTGGAAATGATTTGCTGTAAAATTTAAGCATTTTACATTTCGTTCAATTAAATGTCAATTTAACAAAGCAACTTACTGCCTTAAAATTGTGACAACTCCAATATGTCATGCGATGTTTTTCTTAGTCCTTTTGTTATATTGCTTTCAACTTAGAAAAGCTCCCCATAAAGATAGAAGTAAATGGTCTTATATTGAATATTTCACTGGCCAAAAATTGTCGGCTAAATACGAGTAGTTGTGACAACTTCAATTGGTTGTGCGATGTTTTCTATGTTTTTGCTATACTTATTTCAGCTTTATAAATCATCCTATAAAAAATGGGTTTAAAGGCCTTATATTAGTTAATAATTCGTGAATTAGTTGTGAAAATGTATAAATGTAAGTTCAATGTTTTCTATGTCTTTTATTATTGATTCTACTGAAATTATTTCAAATTTTCAAGGAAAAGGATTAAAAGATTTAATTTTGAAAACTTTATTGGCTTATAATTTGAGGAGAATTAGCCGTGAATTAGTTGCAACAGCTTCAATTCTGTCGTGCAATGTTTTTTATATTTCACTTATTCTTTTCGTTTTATTAATTCGAACTTGACGTAGTATCCCCCATAAAAGGAAATAAAAGGTTTTATCTTTAATGTGACCATTTCAGTTTTGTCGTGCATATAGTTTTATATGATTCTCTAATTAAGTTTGACGTGTCACCTTCGAATTCATCGTGCAATGTTTTCTATGTTTTACGTCGTTGATTTGCTTACTTCTTGTCCACTTGATAAAAAAATTGACACTCCGCTGCAATGATGTCATCTCTTTAATCACTTCACAGAAAAGAATTGAAAATTCTTATTTCAAAAAGCATTACTGACTAATAGTTTGAGGTTAATCAGCATTGAATAAGTCGTGCAATGTTTTCTATGTTTGTCTTAGTCTGTTTTTTATAAAGATATTGTTGTCAACATACAAAAGCACCCCTTAGAAAGGAAAAGGCTAATAATTTTACAAAACCTAATCGTGAATAATTTGAGAAAACTTTAATTTTGTGTGCGATGTTTTTTTTGCATTACTCTCCAAAAAAGGGGTTAGAAGACTTGTTATCTTAGATACTCTTCTGGCTTAAATTTTGTCATTATTGGCCCAACAATTAGTTGTGCTAGTTTCGAATTAAACTTGCAATGTTTTCTATGTTAATTTTTGTAATTGCTGTGCTAACTTCGTGTCAACTTAGAAAACCACCCACCCCCTAGAAAAACGGGGTTGAGGATCCTATCTTCAATAATTTATTGGTTTATAATTTGTGAATTAGTTGTGCCATTTAAAAATGCTCGTGCAATTTTTTCTATGTTTTTTAGTCTTCATGAAACAATGAAGTCAGCTTATGAAATCACTTTCCCAACAAAGGATACAAATGTATTATTTTTTAAACTTTACTGACAAATAATTTACTGGTTATTATTCGGGAACTAGTTGTGAAAACTTAAAATTTCGTGCGATGTTTTTCAATATTTTTAATCCCACAAAAGGGACCATAAGGTCAATATTGGTTTGCTAACTTCGTCGTTTCAACTTGGTAGTAGAAAGTAGAAGAAGGGAGAGCAAGATATACAAAGATATTATTTTGAAAACATTACTGCGGCGACGTGTTTTTTTATTACTTTGTTAATTTCTTATCAAAATAGAAAAGCTACTTCTTAAAACGATTTTTAAAATGGTGTCTTGAATACTTTACTTGTGAAATAGTTAAATTAATTTTTTGCCTTTAGGTTAATTAATTGTTTGCAATGGGAAAAGTTATAATCAAAACTTCATTGGTCCACAAATTTCCGTTAGTTGGACATGAATTACTTGTAACAATTTTAATTTCTCATGCTATGTTTGCTATGTTTTTAAGTCTTTTCGTTACACTGGGGTCAATTTTCGGCCCAAGCCACTGCGACGTATGCTTACGCAGCGGAAAATTATCTGATTTTATAGGATTGGTATGATTTTGCTTCGAGGTAATTTTCGGAAATTTATCTGTTGTGCGAAATTTGTCTCCAACATTTTTTAACGCCCCTTACTTAAATTCTTTAAAGTGCATTCATAAAGGAAGTTTTTGACAGCTCTGTTCATTAATTTTCCGATTTCTTTCAACACAAATAAGTTGGCATTTCAATTTGAATAATTTAAATAAAATGTTCAAACAAATTAAGAATTAAAAACTGTTTATTTGAGTGACTAATTGTACTTATTCTTAAATTTGGGTTGCAAAGGCAATCGCAAAAAAAGAAGAACGGCACTGCTCAAACCTACTTGGAAAGAAGAAAATGAAGCATTATTCTCTTCGATGACAAATACCTCGAATGCAACTTAAACCTCCGATAAAGTACCCGTTACGGACTATTTTCTGCTCCTCGTTAGGTCCGATGATGCAAAAAAAAACAATGTCTGCCTTCGAAAATATCTTCTTTTAAAAATGAAAAAAGTTGGTACTGGAACAAGGTAAAAATACTTTGAAAAAATGCAGTTATAGTTTAGAAATAACAACCCTGGAAAAAATGCATTTGTTTGCAAACTATGTATAACGACACGGGGAGGCTTCTTTTCTGCATCCGATGAAGAGACAGCATGTTTCAAGTTTGCGGGCTTTTGTGTAAGCTACCTGTCAAAACATTCCACAATACAACCTACAGGAGCCCTAAGTATACTATTGCTCGATGCGAATATATGGCTTAGTTGATGGATATTATTTACGCTTTATGATCTCGAAGTTCCTGCATATCAAAGGACATCATATTGCCAAGGATTCGCTAGCTGATGCTTCTGCTTCTGCTGTTGCTGCTGTTGTCGTCATCGCTCGTCATCGTTTAGTTGAAAACGTGAGCTAGCGGCGGTGGAGTTAGAGTTGGAATTTGAATTGGAGTTGGAGCTGGAGTAGTCGTTGGGACTGTGACGTCCTTTCTGCATCATGGGACTTGACTAGTTGAAGAAGTCTCCTAGAATCCTATTTCTATCCTATCTATACAACAACGATGACTACGACTACGATGACGAAGACTGGAAATCTCTCTAAGTGCTTTTGCAGATCAAATTCGTGCTTGGCCAAGTGTAAAACTTTTCTTCTTTATTTTTGTGGGTGGCGGTAGCAGTGGAACACACAATTTTTTATTTTCTAGCAGATTTCAATGGAGGAATCAGCAGTGGACTTTGTTCCGATACAAATTATAAGGTCCTTGATTTTTTTTATTTTGTATTTATTTATTTCGTCTATACAACTATTTCCAGTGGATGGAGATAGAACTTGTGTTATTTAGTGCATTGGATCTCGTTTTACAATGATTGACAAGAATTTACAACTTTGTCCAAAGACACTGACCCTGATGATGATGGAGCTCCGTGGACTATAAAAACTATTTGCGTCAGACACGCAAGCAACTATCAGAAAGAAGATATTTTGTTCTCCTTGGATGGCTTCACAAAACGATGGCGGCGCACGGCGGCGCGCGGAGCTCGCGGTGAAAGAAGATCGGAATTATATCCGATGAATTATTGCGGGACGTTTTTAAAACTGGTTCGATTGGATGCATATCCATTAAGCCATTAAAAAATTACGATAGTTTTGTAAACATGTGAGCTTTTATGGCTTAAAGGCTTTAACATAAAACCCATAAAACTTTTTGCAGTCGTCCCTTTAAAAAAACAATTAAATTTTCAATCCAATGAAAAATTATAATACCAAAAAGTTATACCTATCTTTCTATAGGTTAGTTCATTCACAGCTCTCTGAATTAATGTTTGCATTGATTTTAATTGAGAAGCAAATGGGTGTTTGTCTGCCTGATTCCTGCCTGCCTATCTTCCACCCTCCCTGCCTGCATATAGACAGTATCAACTTTATATGCACCAACAGCAATAGAGAAATCTCTTCTTCCAAAGGGCTATTTATCTAAGATTCATATCTTACATCGTTTTCAATTCAATTAAAATTCGAATTAGATATATAAACCTTAAAATTCAACTGTTTACTTATATCAGGCTTTATCAGAACCCATTCATCACCCAAGTTCTGGGACTGGACTGGACTGGACTAGACTTGAGGTTCTGTGTATGGGGAAAATTTATGTAAATGATGTACTTTTTTGAGACGCGTGTGTCCAGTTCCTTTATGTGATGCACACATTGCATACGTAGGTTTTATGGAAGAAATCGATAACCTAATACCAAAGACCATGATGGACATTCGAACAAAGTCGAATGATCTATTGGGATTCTATAATAAAGAAACTCGAGACCACAACCCTATTTAGGTACATCACTACGCATATAAAGAAGCTTATTTCAATATTCTGGTTTTTAAAAGACAAGATCTGTTTAGGTTTGAAATTGTAACGCTGATGTAATCGAGATATCGAAGATATTTTTTTATTCAACATGTTATACGGTTTGCTGTTAGAAGTGTGCATTTAGATACAATGGGAAAATTATTTTGAGTGTTTTATTGCTTAAATATCTGTTTTCACCTCTCGTGAAGGTCGACAAAAATGTCCAATTGGAAAGACATGATGGCTTATGCGGGAAATTAAGTTTCGAAAACCTATAAATAAGAGAATAAAATGGAATTCTGATATATATCATCTCTCATTAGATTCTGGTGTAAGAACTGTGATTAAAATCTTTAGTGTTGTTTTCGAGATAAATTTTAAAACGTAAGAGTTAATGGCTTAAAATTTTAAATGATCTAAAAAGATGCTTTCGCTAATTTAAAATTTTCTTACTACAGCGTTTACCAATATAGGAAGATTGATTTTCCTGAGACAATTTAAAAACCAAAAAAGAGTCTGGGATGCGACCCACATTGATAACTTCCCATCCCGTCTGCCGATTTGTCTTGCTTAAAAGGTTTGTAGGTTTTCGTGTTTTGTTAAAAAAACGTGTCAGTTGAATTACTCTAAAAAATTTAAAATTTACCAATAATATTTTGCATGTGATGAGATAGTTTTATTTCAAAATCTATTTTTTTAAAGAGATTTTTAGTCGAAAACAAATTTTTACCAATTTCAGTAGAATTTGAGTACTATTTTTTTGAAGATTTCAATTTTTTATGAAAAAACTGACTGGATTTGGGAGCGGGTCGAAATGCTGTATTTTAAAATACTGTATTGTCAAAATTCTCTATGATACTGTACGATACTGTATGGTCATAATACTGTATGGTTAATATTCTGTATTTCAAAATACTTTACATTTAAAATGCTGTGTCTCAAAATACTGTATTGTCAAAATACTGTATCTCATAATACTGTATAATACTGGAAGTTTTGACAGATCAATTTGTTTGGTGCAATTGTTGATTATGATAGCAACAATTCAAGTAAAAAAGTGAGAGAGATACAAATAACTAAGAAGAAGAAAATGGAAAAGATAAAATAAAAAGAAGATACCATTTATATTGTTTTTGTTTTTATTATTTCAAAGACTTATGAATTATCATAGGTACATTTGTTATTGTTCAAGGAAAGTATATTAGAACTTTATGCTAATAAAAAAATTATACTGATGTTTTCTTAAAAAAAAAAGTATTCTGTATTCAAAATTCTGTATTTCAAAATGCTGTAAATAAGGATAAAAAATAAAAATCGTTTTGACAATGTAAACAAGTGCGCACTTTTTTACATTGTCAAAACGATTTTTTTTATAGCCTTATTTACAGCATTTTGAAATACAGAATTTTGATATACAGAATTTTAAAATACAGAATTTTGAGATGCAGTATTTTGATCATACAGTATTTTGTACATACAGTATTTTGAAATACATTATTTTGAGATACAGTATTTTAAATACAGTATTATGATCCATACAGTATTTCGACCCCAACCCACTGGATTTTTATAAAAAATTTACTGAATATCAAAAACAATATTTTTTGTGAGATAAAACTAGTTTGAAGCCAATATTTTTAATTTTTGAAAAGATATTTGAGTCCAAAGTATAATTTTACCCTGTTTTAGTATTGTTTTTTTCTAGGTTTTTATTTTTTTGTAAGATAACTGTCAATTCGATTTTTCTTAAAATTTAACCGAATGTCGAAAATAATATTTTTTATTAGATAAAATTCGTTTGAAGCCATAATCTCAAATTTTTCAAAAGATATTTAAGTCGGAAATCAATTTTTACCAACTTTTAGTATTGTTTTGTTTGGGTTTTATTTTTTGTAAAAAAAACTGTCAATTCGATTTTTTCCAAAATTTTACTGAATGTTGACAACAAAATTTTTTAAAAGATAAAATTAGTTTGATGCCAATATCTCAAATTTTTGAAAAGATATTTGAGTCGAAAATAAATGTTTACCAACTTTTAGTAATGTTTTTTTAGGTTTTTATTTTTTATAAAAAAAGGTAAAAAAGGTTATTCTTTGTTGCATAAAAAATAATAATTTTTTGTTCGAAAAATATTCGAGGTATCAATTATTTTTATTCAGTTTTTTTTTTTTTGATTTATAAAAACACCCGTTAATTGGATTTTATTCCAAAAATATACTTGTTTGGAATCACGTTACGATACATAATATAAAATTTTATTCATTATTGGGTTAACCAAAATTTTCATCTTTTTTAAATTGCTATGGTAAAAAAATCCACCCACGCAATTTTTTAAGAGTCACTTTCTGCATTATAAGCTGTATATCAAAGTTTATTTGAAGTTGATATCTCTACTCTCTATTGAATGGGGTTTACAGTTATTTTAGTTTTAAAAACTTAACCTTTATTTCCAAGTTTGAACTTAGTCGACCTAATAATTTAGATTTTAGGGCGATGACAGACAGACGCGGCGGGACCATTTTTTCCACTTCTTTGCCATCGTAATATTAGGTCTTATTAAAATCCCGAGTATCATTTTTTTAAGAAAACAATACTTATCATTTAGTTCTTATATGTTGCAAGTAAAATGTCAAAAATATAATCACGAGATTTCGGTGGCTAATTGTGATCACCCTTTTTAGTGAGTAAATTTTTCTTGTCGCACGTTGCACTGACTTGTTGAAAATAAAACTCAAGATCTTCAAATTCCGCTCATAAAATATCATTTACCATAGCTCAGTAGCGCACTCAATTCACCGAAACAGTTGCTCCAACCTCATTTTCGATTAAGTAAGTTCCAATCACGGCCTTGCCCAAATGATGACAGCTTTAAAATTAATTTATTTGACAACTGCCAAAATGAAAGGCTGTTCAAAATTGGCTAGTTTATATTTCTGAGATCTCATCAAGTTCTCGTCCAATTTTCCCATTTTTGCTGTCAAAACTCTGAGAACCGAATTTTTGCATTCCATTTCACAATTATTCTTTACTGCACAATTTTAAAAGGAAGAAAAGAAATGGAAATCTAATTAGATTTCTAAGTGAAAATGAATAGTGCATTCTGTTTCTATTTCATTCTCCTGCTCTATCAATCTGACAGAGAAACTTATCAGAAATCTAAGAATTATAAACTTTAAATTGCAAAACCAATAAGAATACTTAAATATATTTGGCAGGAGGGAACCATGAAAAACATAAAATTAAATTTTGCAAGTTTGAAAACGCTTAAAAAAATCTTGGATTAATTTTAGAAAGTTATAGCAACACAATACGATGGATTTCATAAATGTAAATGATTTTAGCCTCTTACTACTCGTAAACTCTCCTAAAATTATACAAAATTTGTAATTACAAAATGTCTACTTTAAATCAATACAACTAAAACCATACAAATTCTGAGCTCCTGACATATAAAAGTCTTAGATGCGTTCACTAAATAAAGTTTGTTTTTTATATACGAAGTGTCACTATTGTGGCGAATTAAGAAACAACATTTTAATAAAAGAGAATAAGTATTTTATTTCTGACATATCAAACCAACCTAATTTGCATTCTCCAAATTAGGTTTGTTTGTTTTGTTTTTTTTTCACGAAATGTCACTATTTGGACGTGTTCAAATGCAACGTTCTTAATAGAAGAGAATAAGTTATTTACTATTCAGGAAGTGGTAAACATTTAAGGATAATATCGAATTATAAATTGTAATAATAATAAAATGTTAAGCACTTTAAAATAGGTTGTTTAAGATTTGGGCCAAAAAAAAAAACAAACCAAACCAACCTAATTTGCCTTCTCCAATTAGGTTTGTTTGTTTTGTTTTTTTTTCACGAAATGTCACTATTTGGACGTGTTTAAATGCAACGTTTTTAATAGAAGATAATAAGTAATTTACTATTCAGGAAACATTTAAGGATATTTTTCGAAATATAACCTGTAACAATAGTAAAATGTTAAAATAGGTTGTTTGGTCCAATGAAATTTAAATGATTTTTTGTTTTTGATTATATTTAACTGTGGTATCCATTACATTAAAAGATGACAAACCAAATCAATTACACGATACACAAATAGATTCCCAGAACTTTAAATTATTTGTTTTTCAATTTGCAATAAAGGTTTTATTAAAAAAAATGTCTACCCAAACAAACATACTGAAAGTGAAAACAACTCCAACAGTAACATTATCAACAAATTTAGAATCAAATATAAATGAGACATCAAAAATGAAATTACAAAATTTTTTAATGCAAAAACTTTGTCTATAAAATTATCTTATTTTGGGTCTTCATCTAATGAATACCTAGCATAACTGCGCATTTCAAAACAAAGACAATATCGAACTCTACACAAAAAGTAAAACTTTTTCAGATTACTAGGAAAAACAATGTTTGATTTTTTGCTCAGTATAACGAAACCGATTAAGCCAACTGTCACCATTCAGGATTATTAACAACACAATAGTTAAAAAGTTGTAACAAAAAGGTTCAATTTATCATTCAGGTAACTCTCACCAAAAATTAAGATTTGTTTTTATTAATCTGATATTTGTTGATAATAAAATAGTGTCTCACTGAACTTGGGGAGGATAAGTTTTCACAGATTATTCTTAAATTCAAAACCATTGCTTAAACTTGCTACTTTCATGTTGTTTTTATTGATTGAAATATATGGCTACTGAAATGTACGATATTTCTCATTTAAATATTTTTATATAACTTTCGACTCCTCAATTTTGAAAGTTTATTGGCCTCCCCTTCAAATAGCTTAAAGCGAAATAAATATTGGTGAAAAACAAAATAGGTCCAAGTAAATTTGTTTTTTAAAGTAATTTATTTCATTGTTGGAAATCCGGTTTGCATTAACTCTGAATTTCCCCCCATTTTAAATTGATAAAGAAAAATCACAGGAAGTTAATTCAATTTATTATTCATCCTGCATAAATGATGATATTCTGTCCGTCGTTCGTTCGCCGTCTCTGTTTTCTCCGTCCGTCACCCGTACGTCGTCCTCCTCCAAATTCAAGTATTGATAAAAAGCTTTCTTCAATAATAATTGGGAATAACTCTTATCTGGTAGCAATAACTTTAAATTTCCATTTGTCCAATATCCAAAGAGGACTATATCGGTTTTCAATCTCCATCTGTTTTTCCTGTCATTTTTTCGGTCGTATTCATCGCGGGCAGATACTCTCAAGAAATCATTGAACATATTCGAAAATTGGATTTAATCAAATTCTTTAATTCATAATCTTTCTTGTGCGTGGAGACAGTCGACTTGAAGTCAGTTTTTCAGTGTCTCATAAGTAACCCCCAAATATGGTTTATCCGTCAGATTTGCCCTCAAAAAAGAATAAATGGTGTTAATGAACCTCAGCCAAGAATCAAAAACCCTGATTTCGAATTGGATTTTCGAGCGATAAGATATCATAAACTAGCAACTTAATCATTAGGCGAAAGGGTGATTGGGGTTGATATATAAACAATTTATTAATGTTCAATTCTTTTTCGTTGCACAAGGTCAAGAAAAAGCATTTCCCAGTTGACCACGAACAAAAATAACGACACCAAGTCTTATTCCTATCAACAAAACGTATCTTTCTTTATTTTGGTTCGGATTGCGTCTAACGTCTAGGGCTTGATGGTTAAATGGTTTGATGACTTCCATCAACACGTGTTGAACATTAAAATTTGTTTGGAATAGAACGCCTTGGTGCGTATGTTTATGAATCACAATTAGATGCATCACAATCGACCTTCCCATTCCCATTCTCTCCCTTTGTGCTTGGACTCTGTTGCCTAAGCGTTAGCTATAGAGTGTTAGAAATGCTATTTTTATACTCGAAAATCGACGGGAAAAAACTCCAACTTCTGTTATTTCAGGGCTATGACCGCGTGATGCTTTGCCATTCATATTTTTGTTTTTGTTTTTGTGTTTCCTTACATTTCCGTGTCACGTTGAAGTATTTCCGGGCAGATATGTAGATATTATTGAACTTCAGAGGTGTATAAAAATGATATTTTTCAAACATTAATAGCTGAAGTATTTTTTTAATTTAATTTAATGTTGATGCGGCTCATTGAAATAGGTTTATTTTAAGAATTTTGTATATACTCGTATACCTAAAAAAGAAAATTATTGCATTTTCAAGTCTAACTCTTATATCCCAGATGTGTGGTTAATTCCGTGAAGGCGGAAGGGATTTTATTGTTCAAACATTTTGAACGCGCATCTGCACTCAAGATGGGGTTCTAATTTGAGCTGTTGCATGCTTATTGCTTAGCCTTAAAAATATTCCGATTCCGATTTAGTGCAAAATAATATTTTTGATCGGAATGAAGAAGGGAAGTTTTTTTAACACTTAATAAATCAAATGGCTATTTCGAAAGATTGTGTCTGATTTGTGTTTTGTCCGATGACTAACCCAAGAACACGCAATCTTTTTTTTATTTTATTTTCAAAGAAATATTCGTCAGTTTTATATGAGTAATGAAATGCATAAAGTATTTATGGTTTCTTAACTGCAAAGGGTTGAAAAATGCACCCTCAAGAAATCAAATCAGAATTAACGGACTAATGCGTTTTGGCTGGAAATTACAAAATGACTAATAGAATAAAAGTCTTCTAGAATAAAAGGGGGTCGTTGTTCAAGATAGGTTGATTATCCTTTAGTATGACTCAACTTTTTTAGGAAACGACTTAATTTCAAAAAAAAGTATCCTTTTGAATTATTAGAGCAGATATGTATAGATGAAAATATGTTTTATTTAAACGATGAAGTAGTTTCGATTTTACAAAACACGTAGATATGATTCATTAAGGATCAGAAGGTGATAGTTGAATATCAATTTTTTGGTAATCGTTTTAAATATCGCCACTCCAAATTTCTGTATAGAAATGCTGGAGACAGTTTTTTTTCAAAACGACAACCTCTTTAACGATTATTTCAGTTTAATACTATGCGGATTTAGTTTTGAGTTTCATAACAAACTTAAATTTCGGTTATCGTCCAAATTCACTGCTATTTTGCATTAAAGTTCATGATTTAAAATTTCAAGAAGGAAAACAAATAGAAATGAGATGAGATACATTTTTAAATCCTGGAATCGGTCTGATTTGTCAAATTGAAAATATTGATATTTCTTGATACTTAAAGGTACCTAGAATCTAAATATATTGTTTTTGGAAAGATGCCTGTACGTGTACGTCCCTTCCTACGTTTGGGATATTTTTTTTTGTCGGCAATATCTCAAGAAACAATGGAGATACGGATTACAAGAAAAATTGTTCTACAGATAATTACATCAAAAGATGTAAAAAGGATTCTCGAAAGCCCTTGAGTGGGTGAACATAAAATGATATTACCTCCAGAATGATTTTTTGAAACGAAGAATAACGTTTTGAAATCTGATAAAAATTTTAGAAGAATTTAATATAGACAATTTGTTTGCAAACATAAGACTTAAGCAAAAAATGTTTCAATTTAATAAAAATTAGAACAAAAAATTGACTCTTGGCAAATGTTATAGGTATTGGTTTTAAACTAATTTATTTTATAAGAAACTTTGTTTTTAACATTTGGTAAAAATTGTAGAAAAATCCAATTTGCGGTTATTGTAAGAAGAAAAGAACCCTAAAAAAACAAGCTGGTAAAAATAAATTTTTGACTAGAATATTTAAAGAATAATGGTATTGGTAATAAAAATTGGTAAAAATTGGTTTTCGACTAAAATATCTCATGAAAAATCCAGTTGACATTTTTTTTACAAATATGAACCTTAAAAAATACTAAAAATTGTTAAAATCGATTTTTTACTCAAAAATCTTGTTTACAAAAAATGATAGCATGGCTTTAAATTTTATTCAAGCTTTACAAAATGTTGTTCTTAATATTTTGTAAAACTTTTAGAAAATTTCTATTGACAATAAAATAAAAACCTAGGAGAAAAAAATAATTCTTTAAAGTGTTAAAATTTTAATTTTGACCTTAATATCTTCAAAACAAAGAAAAATACTTTCATCAATGTTGGTTGAATTTAAAGACAGTTTCAAACAAAAATTAGTGATCAGAAAAATGTTACTATCGATTTGACTTCTAGAAACTTTTTTCAGCGAAATTCGTTTAGTTGAAACTCAGAAACCTGAAACATTTTACAGTTAAAATTTATTTTTTCCATTAAAAAATTAACTCTTAACCGAAATATAATTGAATTAAGGAAACAAAACATTTTCCGAACGCTTTGTTTTTTAATTTTCACGACAAAAATTACATTTATTTTCTTTTTTTGTTTTGCCCTAAAAATGAAACTTTTGAATCCCCTTAGTGAATGTTAAATAAAAACCCTGCGTAAGGAAACAGTTAAAAAAATAGTTACAGCTAACATTGGTTTTCATTGTTGAAACAAATCATTGGAATTTTTGATAGGCCATTCATAGCTAACATTGAAAATTTCAATAATTGCATGTCTGATCGCAATCAAGCATTCCAGTACGGATTTGATCAATGAAAGCAGAACAGACAGATGAGTATTATACAAAGAAAAGTAATCAGCTTTTCAATGAAAACGATTTCATTATTTAAAAAAATTAAAATTCAATAAATTTATAACTCTTTAGCTTCATTTTAATTACAAAACCTTCTTACTCGCTTTCAAATGATGCGAAAATCAGTAATACCTATACCTATCTAATCTACTTGCTCCTATAGTTGAAGAAAGTCTGTGATATAATGCCGTTTCTCTTAAGCGGGTATTACTGCACTTTAATTAAAATGCTTTTTTAAACTAATTTAATGAAACAAATTTAATGAAATAAGCAATGTTATTGTTTATAAGTGTTTTTTTTAATGCCTTAAGAAAGTATAACTTGGCGTATACGCACTTTTTTATCATTTTATTGTATTACTTAATAAAGCTTAAAGGCACGATGTGAAAAAAATGTAGACTGCGATTCTTAGTTTTTCTGCGAGATGTTATAATTTTTAATTATAAGCTCAGTTTCTTTATTTTGTTTAAAAAAAAAAATAAAAAAGAGGCTGGGATGCGACCCACACTGATAACTCCCATCCGTTGATTTTTAAAGAAAACTTTAATAAAATATTAAAAACAATATTTTGTTTGAGATACAAAAATTTGGAGTCTAATACTGTCTTTCTTTGTTCTCATAATACTTGAGTCGAAAACCATTTCTTGTCAGTTTTTTCTTGTTCTGTGCAAATATTTTTCAATTAAATTCTTTTAACAAATAAAATTAAAGTTAACAATAAAGCAACAATATTTTGCACATATTTGTTCGAGATTTTTAGTCAAAAAACTATTTTTCACAATTTTAGTAGCATTTTTTAAAGTTTTTTATTTCTTATAAAAAATACCAATTGGATCTTTTTAAAAACATTATCTTACGTTAAGAACAAAATTTCGCATAGAATTAAATAATTTTGAAGTCAATATCTTAGTCTTTTCTCGAAATAGTCGAATGAATGATATTTAGGTAAATGTTAAAAACTGTACTTTTTAAAAGTTTCAACTAGTTTGAAGTCATTACCTTTAATTTTTGTCAAGATATTCCAGTCGAGAATCAATTTTTACCAACTTTTTGAAATCTCCCTAAAAATCTTTGATTAAGATTGTAGTAACCTCAAAACATCGAGAAATTTCAAAATTTTCAATTGGAAGAATCGGAACAATTACAAAAACTTCCTAAGGGAAGTTAATAATAAATATTTTTTATGATTTTGTAGCTTAAAGAAGAGATTAAACACTTTTCTTGAACGCAACAAAACTATATGTGTCTCTGAGAACCATGCATGCAAACTTACCCTATAAACCTTACTTGCTAAATCTTTATTGACGGTTAATAAATCTCTTTTCATTTTCATATGCTCTTTGCCTTTATCATTAAGAGAAAGAAAATTCCCTACCTAAACACAGCTGTAGTATCTATCTAAACAAGACTTATTTAACTCTTAGAGAAAACCAGACACACAACAAGAAAGAAAGAAAGAAAGAAAACCAAAACATTATAATATTGCATTCCACTCATAGTAGAAGCCATAGTCAGAGGCAAAGCCATAGCCAGAGCACCATCATCACAGAGCGCACATCATGACACATCACACATCCAAATCCAAATCCAAAGCAGCTTCAACGAAGTTCAGTTCCACAGAGTCTTGAATAGTACGTACCATCTTCCATCGTTTGGTGTAAAACCTAAAAATAACTCTGGAAGTACGCGAAGCGAATGATCAAACAATAAAGACTCTCAAAACAGAAAGAAAATCTCGGTGGATTGGGAAGTAGTAGGAGGAAGAGGAGAAGAGAAGTGCGCTCCGCTCGACTCAGCTCATCTCGGGCACGCGCCTTACCAACCACCAAGGGCAGCATAAAGCATACAGCATACGACTACGAGTACTGTAAAGGTGGTGTAGGAAAATTCATCGGATTGGTTTTGTGTGTCGTCGGAAAATTTCATCGGATTCTTTACTTGGTGATAAACTTGGAGAGGCAACAATTTATCCAGCCAGTTCGTGTTCCTCCGTGCCCGAAATCAGTTCGTTCGTTCTACGTTCTAACCAGGAAGTCCTCTTGTATATGTGTTCTATATATACAGACGTCAATTGTTATAATATACAAAACAAATTCTTCCCCCCCACCAAATATCAATATCAGAACGAATTTCCTTAATCGAATCACACATCAAAATCAAATCGAATCGAATTTCAAAATCGACCTAAACATCAATAATAATTTGGATACAATTCCCGAACCATAGATAACCTTTTAGCATTTTTTTTAAAAGTGTGTTGGATTCCGCAAGTGTTCCATTTCAAGAATTTTTTGTTTGAAGTTTGAAATTTTCAAGTGCATAATTAAAGAATCCAGCTCCATTGGTCCTGAGCTAAGCTGAGCTGGTATATAGTTAGTTAGTTGGTAGTTGGTATAGTAGCTATAGAGTTTTAGTTCAGTGGAATCGGCTGAATATGCCGAAATTCATAGTGGAAACGAGTGACGAGTGAATCCAGTGGAAGAACCTAGATTCCAGATCCGAGTACCGAGTATTCTATTAAGGAAAATACCTAACAAGGAGCATCTCTCCTTAAACTCTCTCTCTCTCTTTCTCTCAGTCTCTGTGTTTCGCATTGCTCCTCGACCTCTCTTTCGGTCTTGAACGTCCCTACCGTCACTCGTCGTCATCTCTATCAATTGCTGGTTTGCTGGCATAGTGGATATGGATACAAATTAATGCCGCATAGAGTGTAGTTGGTGTCATCATCATCTCTGCCGTCATCCTCATTCATTGTGTCCTGTGGAGCTTTAGTAGTGCGTACGTGCGGTCCGGTTCCCGTATATATACAGTGTACACAATCTAAACGTGTAGTATAGTGCTACCAATCTCAAAACCGCTCCAAACTCAAACGAAAACTATCTTTAGAGATATATAAATAAAGTATATATTCGTCCAAGACAACACCAAACACCAAGTAGCAGTCTCAAGTCCCAGTCTAAGTCTCAGTCTCTCCTCAGGTGAATGGAAAATTCAATTGATCGGTCCTCCTCGGTCGGTTGTTGGCTTCGTCGTCGTTGTTCGTTTGCCATCGCATAAACCTGTTCCACTGAAGGTACATATATCCACTCCACTCGACAGGATTTACCTGTCGTGCCCCTTGCTACATAAAAGTATCTATACAAATATAAAGTATCTATGTGCGTATAAAGAATACCTGTCGTGGCTTTGGCAAAATATTAAATTGAAGGTAAAAGAAAATTCAACAAAATTTCTTCTCGCTCCTCCAAAAAAAAAGATACCTACCCGGACTGCGATTTGCGATTTAAAACCGTTGGCGTTGTTGTGTTGAGCGTTCTCCTTTAATGTACTCATCTGGATGGACGTTCGTTTGTTGGGCCCCATTCTTTTCGTGTGATTTTTTGAGTTCGCTCATTGATTTATGATTTTTTAAGTACGAAGTGTGTGTGCTTAGTAAAACTAACCAGTTTTTGAACATTCTTTTCGACGACCGACGCGTCGTCGTTCGAAATTCACATCGCATCGCATTTGCGAGAAAATAAATTTAAAAAAACAAACAAAAAGAAACGCTTAAAAAAGGATTACAGTGCATATATCTTGTAAGATTTGTTGGAATAACAGTATATCAAGCAGTTTAGCATTAGCAACAATAAAAGCAGTTAAAGCAGCAGAAGCAGCTAAAGCAGCCAAAAAACAAAATTGGATATTGGATATAAAATAAATTTATGGTAAGTGGGAGGGTTTAGAACGATGACTGACTGACACGTCAAATGAAGTGGCGCTGGGTACGGTGGCGATGGCGATGGCGATGGTACGGCAGCGTCCAAACTGAGATATGTGCGTTTTTAACGCCCCCTTTTTTTTAATATATGTTGTGCAAACCATTCACGGAAACGGAAATAAAAAAGCGATATAAAATTAATGTTTTTCAAAAAAAGAATAAAAGAAAATATGAACAAAATAACATAATAAAATGTGTGTAGCTCAACTTTCTCAAGTTCTTGTTTAAGGCCCAATGGCTTAGGTAGGCGTATGAGGTAGGGAGGGAATGCAGGCACTTATTTCATTATGAACATCATCCTCTGTTTTTTTTTCGTTGTAAAAACTCATTTGTAAAGGTAGACCGTCGTTGTCGTTGTCGTCGTCGGTCTTTGGACAGGGTTGGGGGTGGTAGAGCTGGCGCTGGAGTATAGTTTGCATGGCATTATATGAACTGAATGACAAGATACTGTTATATGATAGAGTTCCATAGATATACAACCTACGATTGGTGGTGGTTGGTGCATTTAATATTCTTTAATTTGATTTTACGTCACTATCACGTGTGCCTATTGTTTAAGTTTGAGTGTCCTGGCGGTTTATATGGCATTTAATAATACATAAATTTATTATTTATTGATGGTGATTATCTTTTGCTTTATGATTTATATATACTACACTACACATATAGGCATGCAAGAGATATAAGCACTAAGCTCATATTTGTATGTATGTACGAGTACATAAAAGAGTATTCAGGAATTCAATTGTACATATTAACAAAAAAGAAAATTTAACTTTTGTTTATTAACTTATGTGTATGGCGTTTCTATTTCTATAGGGGGGGGGGGTGTGAGGCAGAAGGGCCGCCTTAAGCAACTTTTGTAATTTTCATTTAAATTTGTGTTGGCTTTTATATTACTTTTCTCTTTTCTGTTAAACTTTGTGTATGTTACAGTTTGTAAGGACTTTCTTTGAGAATTTGTTTTTTGAATGCATAAACTTTAGTTTCTCAAAACTTTTGACCATAATTTCCGATATGATATCCGTTTAAATAGAATTTTCCAAACTAAATTTTAAAAGAAAATGAGAAAAGATTTTTTTTCAAAGTCTGTTTCGTTTCGTTTGATACTTAAGTTGCCTTGAATTTTTGATGAAACGAAATTCAGATAATACTATTTTACTGGGCTGAGTTAAGGCCCAGAGTCTCAGATAATTTTGTCTATGTTTACATTATTGGCTATCAATTTTTCATAGCTTTAAAATATCGACATGTCCCTCAGAACTTAAAGATTCTACTTCTTAATAAAGACATAAAGATTAGTCTATCCGAAATTTGAATTACATACATTTATTATTGTTTTATTATCCAAAAATTATTAACTTCCCATTGGTATCGGTTTGAACACATTGAAAATGTTGGCATTTATGGCCGTTTCAAGTTCCCTAGAATCAAAGATCCATGGTTTTTAGAGGATGTCATGTGTGTGTGTGTTCGTATTGCGATATTGTCTTTTATACAAAGGCCCTGATAATCGTCGCAAAACTATAACTTGTCATAAAAAAATATTCTTTTTATCTATCTTAAGTCATAAAAGAATATCCTTGTTATCCTTGAACCACCACCACCACATCAGGCTGATATTTTTTTATTATATTATTATAGCTATAAGAAGATAAAATAAATTAATGAGCTTTTAGGACATTAGATATTCTTAAGGACATTCAGAAACTGTTTAATGTTTTTTTCTTTTAAATAAAATTGCATCAATGTCGAAAATTTGTTCGTTAAATAAAAATTTTACTTTTAGGGAAAATTAGAATTAATTTCTATTTTATTTTGATTTCTCTTCTCATGGAAGAATAAAATGTGTACATTATTTATGCATGATTGGATCATTCAATTAAAATAATAATTATAATGAAAGTCTGAAATTATTGTTTTAATGATATTTTAATAACTATAATTTTATTAAATTTGTTACTTTTTCATGATCGAAGTTATAGGGTCCACCAGTTGCATTCATTAGGGTTTTTCAAAACCCCACATTAAGAAGTAAAATTTTCTTTTTAATAACCAAAAGTTACATAGTTTGAGACTTCTTCATTTAATTGAGTTTAATTTGATGTAGTATAAATATGGTACAATCATATTGTGCCTTTCTCTATACATGTATATGTAAGTTCCCAAAATACTTACTAGAAAGTAGTGAAGTCATTTTCTCCAAGTGCTTGACATAGGCTTGTTAAGACTTTTATGCCACATTATTTTATTTTATACCTATGTGTGCCTTTAACGAAAAAATAGTTTTAGTATATCTAATTAGTTGCTGATAGTTTTAACTATTATCTACACTAATATTATAAAGAGGAAAGATTTGTATTTTTGTATGTAACGAATAAACTCAAAAAGTACTGGACCGATTTTAATAATTCTTTCTTCATTAGAAAGCTACATTATCACTGAGTAACATAGGCTATATTTAGTACTAGATTACTATATAAATCTTTAGAAATTCCTATTACCAACCGTAGGTGTACAAAAATTAGCCATTAAATGTCTTTCACCGCATACGCTGCGAAGAGTATTAATGATGGGACAAAAAAATGTTTTCTAATTTAGTGATTCATGGTCGTTTTAATTAGAATGCTACCGTGCGAAGCCGGGACGGGCCACTAGTGTTTAATAACTTTGTACATATTTATATTTGATTTGTGTTACAGGGTGACAATAAATTAATGTGTTATCAAACATAGAGAAGTATAAATATTGAGATTATTGGAACAACAATTTATTGGTATTGCAGTTCCCCAAATAAGCACTTAGGTGCCAGTTATAGCTATCATTGGTTTTCATCATTGAATCTTTCATTGAAAATTTCTGTCATTGGACAAAAATTTCCTGATTGAAATCAAGCATTTGAGGTTAGAGTTGATCACTCAAATTAAAACTGACAGGTGAGAATACAAAGGAAATGGAAAGCCTTAAGTGGAATGATTTTGTTCCGAAATGTGACATCAACAATCAGCTGTTCATTGAAAATGATTCATCACTGAAAAATTTAAAATGAATAAATAATTATAAATAAATATTTGTTTAATAAAAAATTCTACAGTTGCCTTAATTTAATACCAAAAATAGAAAGTTAACTTTTCTAATCGCTTTTAAATCTCGAAACAAAATGTTCAATCATGAAAATTAATGATAGCCATAATTGGAACTTTAACACAGAACTTTGCTTAAAGTAGAAATTTTTAAAAATAATTTTTAACTAATTTTTGTATTCTTTTACAAATTTGAAACCGCTTAGAATAACATCTTACGTCTCTAAAACGGATTTTTTAATTCTGCAGCATTTGTGTTACCTTGTCATTTTTATTTTTATTTTTTGTTTAGTTTTACCGAAATATCTTCAATTATTTTGATACAAGTCTTAAAAGTAAGTTTTAAAAGAAAATTCTTTTTAATTTAATACAATACTGATATCTTTTAATTGGTGCTATTTGAAATAATTACATAAGTCAACAAAGAAAATGTTGGGTTATTTCTCAATCTGGTTATTGAAAAATGTTTAACAACTAATTTTTCTTTCAAAATTTGTTTCTGCACCTTTAACAATGATAGATAAATATAAACACGTTTTTAACCAACATTATAAGGTTTAACCGAATTCCAGTTAGAAAAACAAATTGTAAATTAGACCCAATTTTGAAGACTAAAAATGTATTGATGCTTCAATTAATCATATAATTTGGACAAATAAAATAATTCGTTAAAGCTCTTCCATAAGATTCTGAAGCATTTGAATATTTAATGAATTGTTTTCCTACTTTATCCAAGGCCCATTAATAAAGAAGATTATGGCTAGTAATGTATTTTCAGAGATACTCAATACTCAAAAACGGCAATGATGGGATAGCTTTTAAAGTGTTGCTCAAAACTTTCTTTGCAACAATAGGGCTGACAACTATATGGAGAATGTTTCAAGTATGGTAATGGGCTGTCGAATATCCTTAAAAATTCATATGCTACATATTCACTTTGAAAAATTCAAGGACAATATTGGTGCCTATTTGGAAGAGCAAAGTGAGCATTTTCACGAAGATATTCGAGATAATATACATACATTGGTATCAGGGTCAATAGAAAAAAAGAATGATAGAAGACTACGTATGGAGTCTTATAACAGAAAGTCTAAATACTTGTTTGCAAAATACTTTTTTATTTTCTAGTAAGTTTTAAACCATTTAAAAAAAAAAACTTTGAAAAATAGGATTTCTAGTTATACCCGTAGTACCCGTAGCGTGATGGTTAGTGCGTTGGACTGTCATGCAAGGGGTCTTGGGTTCAATACCTGCCTGTGTCACCTAACTTTTTTCACGGGTACTGCCTCTTGCGAGGAATTGACAAATCCTCCAAGAGTAACTCTTGTCATGAAAAGTGCTTTCTCAAATTAGCCGTTCGGATTCGGCATATAAACTGTAGGTCCCTACCATCTCTGACAACATTGCTCGCACACAGGAATGGTTGAGAGTTGTAAGTCACTAGGCCTTGGTTCTTCATGGACTGTTGCGCCACCTAATTTATTTATTTATTTTAGTTATAAAAACAAACTTCTCGACGTAAAAAATTTTCATAAATACTAAGTCATAAAAAAAGCACAACAAAATGTGTTGAACTTTTTTCAATAAGCCACATTGTCATTTAACGTACTTCGAAAACCATACAATCAGTACCTATACTTGAAGTTTAAGCTGTTTTTTTTTGTCGAGATATTCGGGAAGCTTAACCAATTAATGAATCAATACTGTCAATTAATAGGTTTTGACATTTTTCAAATTGTAACAAACATTTTTTTACAAGATAATATCATTTTAAAGTCAATACCTTTTTTCGTTCTCAAGTAATTCGAGTCGAAAATCAATTTTTACACGTTTTAACAAATTCGATCATCAGCATCATCGTCAAAAGCGATATCCTCTCTTCATACAATTGTTCTTTAATGTGTCAAATGTGTCCCTTTTTTAAATTGAAATAGTAAAAAAAAAAACACAAGGTAGATGGTTTTGAAAGTCCTTTTCCATAATTTTATGTTACTATCTGTAAAATAAAATGTATTTCAAGTCAATATCTCTGCTGGTTCTTGAGACATGGACCACGAGAAGAGGTATTAGAAAGGAACGAATGCCCACACAGACATCTCTCTAAAAACCATGGATCTAGAATCTATAGATTCTAGGGACTTGTGTGTCAGAACTTTTAATTTGACAAATCAGACTGATAACAAAAATGTCTAATAGGAATTTCGTAGGGCAACCAAAAATATGTTCGAACATATTTTTTGTTAAAATCACTATTAACACGAGACTGTGATAGAAATGCGTTTCATTGAAATCTTCGTCTTTTAAACGTCATCTGTTAGGGCATATTTTTGCATATTTCACTAAAATGCATATTTTTGCATTTTTGCTTTTAAAAGGCATATTATTGCATATTTTTCCTTTTTTTTGTAAAGGCAGGCAATAAAAACAAAGCATTAATAAGAACAAAAAGACGAAACAAAAAATTATAGCTCCATCCAGAGTGAAAACTTTTAGAGTAGAACCTGGACTGGAACTTCCTACACGACCAATCATAACGCGATGGGGGACATGGCTCGAAGCAGTGAACTACTACGCCAAGCAATTTGAAAAGATTGTTTGGATTTTTGATGCTTTTGACAACGAGGAAGCTGCATCAGTAAAAATTTTTAAAGATCTTCTTAAAAAAACAGAATTGAAAGCCGACTTAATTTTTGTTGGCATCAAGCTATGGGTTTCTAGTAACATCAATTTCAAAACTTGAAATACGCTCCGATCATTTCGTTGACGTTGAACGGAGCTTTTCCATGTATAAAAGTGTTTTTCGATCAAACGGACAAAGCTTCCTTTTCAAAAATTTGAGTAAAATATTAGTTATTTACTGCAACAAAAATTTGCGATAAATTTTCTTATTGATCGCTGACATTAAAAAATTTCTTTTTTTTAAAACTGAGTTTGCTTTGTTAACTTTGTTTTTTTTTTCTTAAATAATATAAAGTGTTAAGTTATATAAGTTGAACTATTCGCCATTAAATACATTTTTTTTTATGTTTTATTTATCTTCAAAAAGTTGGAGTAAAGAAGAGTTTTGATTTTTCTTTTTTTGATTGGTATTGTTCTTATTAATTAATTTTCTTAAGCAAATAACGCTTCTTATAAACATTTTTTACATTTATTGAGCATATTTTGAGGGCATATATTTGATTTTTAAGGGTATATTATAGGCGCTTAAAACTAGTTTTTAAGGACATATTTTTGGTTGCCCTAATATTTGTAATTAGATAATCATACGTTTTTGAAAGGTCTAAATTAAATGTTAGAAAATCTTATTTTTATGTTTTTTGGGTTCTGTTCGTATGCATAAATTAACAATAATAAATTTAGGTAATTCCTGTGTTACCTAAAGTTCTCTTGCGAAGAATTGACAAATTTTCCAAAAGTTATATTCTTGTCAAGAAAAGTGCTTTCTTAAATAAGCAATTCGGGTTCGGCATCAAAATTGTAGGTTGGGAGATGTAAGTCTCTACGAGCTGTTGTGCCACCTAATTTATTGATTTATTTTAATTACAATATTATTAATTAATATCATTTTGGTAGAAAGTTTATTATTTTATTTTTCTTATTAAATTTTAGCATTTTTTGGACACTAAAAGAAATTTTACAGAAATTTTGTAAGTCCTTAATAAGTTGCTAAAAATCAATTATTTAATCTTCTTAAACATAAAACAAAATTTCCCATCGATGGTCTTGAATTTCATTACTCTCATTACTTTAAGAAGTCTCAATACCTGCATAGAACAAAAACATAAAAACAGGAATAACAAAAACTTTACATAGGTACAAAAACATAAATTATAAACCTGGCCCCAATTATTCATAGAAAAGCAAAAAGTTTAAAATTAATTCTCCTTCTCCCTTCAATCATATTATGAACTTTTTTAACACCACCTCTCACTCACTCTCACTGTTTTTTCCGACTTGATCTAAATCTCATCGTCTATAATAATGTACCTTTCATTTGCCACGTGTAAATTAAATTATGTAGTCTTTTAGATTTTTCTTCGTTCGTTCTTACTTTTCCTTGGAAGTTTTTTTTTTTCTGGTAAAGATATGATTGACATATCGCATAATTGGCATTTCAGATAATTGACGTCATGCTGCATATTAAATCTTAAATTTAGATTGACACATTCATATTTTGTTTTGCTTGGTTTTCTTTAAGACACATTTCACTTTAATTATGAAATTGGTTTAAGGAGTTAATATTTACGGTGGTGATGGGAATATGCATATAGAAGGAATTATTATTGACCGAAAAGTGAACTATGTATGTAAAATTAGCAGGAGTATAATTTTTAGCAGCTCCCTTTATTGATGTAGACGAAGTTAAAAATTTATATTGGTTTATTAGAAGCTTTTGTCAAAAAATCGATTGCAACTTCTCAAAGCGATGATAATTTTAAATTGATACAAAACAAAATAAAAAATGTTCAAAAGATATGTCGTCATTTGATAAGTCAAAAAAATTTAAATTTCATCAAAATTACAGTGGATGCAATTGATTTTTCTTTCGTGTATTGTGGGCTATTGGGTTAATTGATTCTATTATCCTTGGTAAGCATCATATAATAGAATTTAATATGAATGAATTTTATAGAATAAAACGTTCTGACACAAGCATCAGTTAAAAATCGACGTTTTCTAAACTATCTCCGTTTCATTGAATTTTCATTCTTATTAACGAGTTCCTCCAAGTTTAAATTTGGCTTAACGTAAACATTAGACTAGTATTATTTTCATATAGTAAGTGAGCAAAATGAGTACTTAATAGCCTTAAAGGGAAAAATTCCAAAGCCAAATATAGTATAAAATCATATGAAGTATATGTCCTACCCTAGTTTTAAAGTGCTTAAGATGCTTGATATCTCTAAGCAAATTGCTTATAAGGTCGGTAAATGGTGTTATAAGTGGACACTTCCTAATATGAGATATTTGCAGAAGCTGTAAGGACGAAGAAGAAGAAGAAACACAGCCCTACTCTGCTGTTCACGTGGATCGTATATTCGATTCACCCATTCGATTCCCTTTCACACTGCCTTTGCATTGTGCTATCAATTTGACATTCACGTAAACAGCTGTTCGTGTAAAAAATTAAGTTTAATCAATCCACCTAAACAGAATTAATTGTTGAATTTGTGTAATTTTTGGAAATGGACAATATTGGACTTTCCAATTGTAAGCAGAGGAATAAGAGAATCCTCAAACAGAGAGCTTCGGAGAAATATTAGAAAGTGTCGTTCTTCCCCTAAAAATGTTAATAATCTTTTTTTATAAAAGAAATATTCTAAATTTAGCAATAAATTAGTTTTCACTTACATTTTGCTTACAACAAATAACAAACCAGACATCAAATGAAAAATCCGCTACATTTCATATGTGGATGTGAATTGTATAGAATGAATGATTTTACGTGAATAGAAGAATACCGCGCAATATTACCGACGCACGTTACTGATAAACACATATACACTTCGAATAAATAGCAGAATAGTGATTAGTGAAAATTCAAGTAAAATTCCCCCCGATGAATAGCAGAATAGGCCTGACAGTTCTCCACCTCCTTTGCACATATCCTTCTTTAGCTCAAAAACGTAAGACCTACCTAGGAGAATTCTTCACTAACGTTCTCAAATATACTAACATAATTAGCCTTGCACGTTTCGTAAGCAACTCCAATTGGTTTCATTGAGCTCAGAAGAAGGCCTAAAGATTCACGTGGTATCATAATGCGCAAACAACTGGACTAAGTGTTTCCTACTTCATCACGGCCAGCCACTTCAACCTATCCTAACCTAATCATATAGTCAAAAATTTAAGTTTAATCTGGTTTATGTCCAGATATTCAAAACATTAAATAACTTAAGTTAAATTTTTGGTACGACTTTAATTTTGTTAAAAACACTTATTGTGGCTTATTCAAAAGTTCTGACTTTGTTTCTGCTAAACACGACAGAGAGTACGTGTAAGCTGTTTTTAAGGTCATGTTAAACGTCAAATTAAAATAAACGGACAAAAATTAGAATTTTTTTGCATTAGGGATTTAGTTTTAAGTGTTTTTAATAAATAAATTAAAAACAAAATTAATGAAGATTTTGGTACTCTGCTGGATATTTATATGATTCCATCCAATAGAAAACAAAAGCCAACGATGACTTCTATAAGAGGTCCCGGTTCGATAAACAAACATCACAGTTTAACATTGATTGGATAAATATTGAAGATCGTCCATCAAATAAAGGACTGCCAATATCTGGAAGCCTGCAAGTCTTAACAGCTTCTTCGACAACTGCTAAATATCTCCAAACCAACTCCTGAAACATTTTTTTTCGATTCAGACTAATTTTGTTACCTGTAATGTAAACAAAGAGTTAAGATATGTTCCAATTTCTTTCTTTGTTCTCAAGATATTTGAGTCGAAAATCAATTATTATAAAGGGTATTGCTCATTTGTGGCCAAGAGTTTAGTCAAATAAAAATGGTGTTTAAATGAAAGGTGACATTTAGATTGTCATAAAAGTGGCAAAATATTCAAAATTGGCCATAGAAAAGCTTCGATATTTGAACTTGAAGTGAGGAGTAGTAAAAAGAGCATTTTCGTTTTCCGCCCAAATAACTATTTATGTATATCTTGTGAGGTACATAGTTTTAATATCAAATAAAAGGTATTTTTGTTAGCTTTAGAACATAAGCTTAATTATTCCTCTCCACAATTCATATTTGGACAGGGTAAAGGTAGTACCCGTGGCATGATGGTTAGTGCGTTGGACTGTCATGCCAGAGGTCTTGGGTTCGATCCCTGTCTATGCCATCTAAGGTTTTTTTCACTGGTACTGCCTCTTGCGAGGTATTGACAAATTCTCCAAGAGCAATTCTTGTCATGAAAAAGTGCTTTCTTAAACTGGCCGTTCGGATTCGGCTTAAAACTGTAGGTCCCCTCCATCCCTGACAACAGTACTCGCACACAGGAATGGTTGAGAGTTGTAAGTCACTAGGCCCTAGGCCCTAGTTCTCAACGGACTGTTGCGCCACCCGATTTATTTAAAGGTCTTAAAAATTGGTGTATGTTGATACCAAAAAAAGAGGTGTCAGCACAGATTTTTGCCTACAAGAGGCAGCTCAAAAAAGTACGTTTTTAAAGAACTAAAATCCAATAACGCGAGATCTGCACTCTGAAAAAGAATAATGACGTTTATATTTTAAAGTCTACAAAAATACCTTTGATTAGATAATACAATTTTTACCTTTTGTATCTTGCAAGATAGAAACAGTTATTTCGAAGAAAAACGAAAATTCTTTTTTAACTACTCCTATAATTTCAAGTTCAAATATCTTAGCTTACCTATTAACGTTTTAGAAAATGATGAAACTCATTTTACACTCTTGGTGATTGCTCCATAGACAAATTGGCATTCTCTATAGCAATGGTTTTTTTTGGGTACATATTTATATTTAAAAACAAACTTTCAATGCGTTAATAGTTAATGAGTGGCACTTGTATCAAGGAGACTGAAAACCTTGAAATTCTGGGTATGTGTAACTCCAACCACCTCCTGTGGAAGGAGGTATATATTTGGATTTCCTTAGGCGATGCAAGAAGTTTGTCTCCCCCTCTGATTTGGCTGTTATCTATAAGACTTTTAAACGTCCAAAGCTTGAGTATAACTCCCATCTCTGGACTTATGCTCCTGCAACTTTCTAAAGTTTTTTGGACAGTATTAAATGTATAGTATTTAAATTGATTGTTGATGCTATCATCGTTGAACCATTTATGTCGTTTGAACACCTTCGTAATGTATTCTTGGCCTTTTTTACCGTAATTTTAACAAATTATGCCCTAGCAAAATAGCCAGTTGCATTCCTCCCCTTAAGTAAGTCAACCGCAATACTCATGCCTCCAGGAATGTTAATCAATATACCCTTAGGTCTTACTGTCAAGTACAGATATTCGTTCTTTAACCGCACTACGCGAATGTCTTTCCCAGTCATTTCAATAAATACAGAAATTCAAAACTAATGTTCACCAATACCTCCTTTCAAAACCTCTCTTTCTTTCCTAAAACTCAAATTGTGTCCTGGCATAATAAGAGTATAAAGAATGCCCCTGAGTGTGGGCTTTTTATTAAAAATAACGTTTCACTTTTCTGCTATAGGCAAAAAACATCACTGCATTTGGTCTAAAGGTCATTGAAACAGATGAAAACTTTATACACAACTTGGCACCAACACAAGTTTGATTCGAGAATAATCCAATATATAAGTAAAGCCCGTAACCAAATCTATATAACAGTTGTAAGTCATAGGAATAAAGAAAAAAGTAATAACAATGAATCCTTACCAATATTTACTGAACATCTCGTGAAATTCGAAAACTTTATACACAACTTGGCACCAACACAAGTTTGATTCGAGAATAATCCAATATATAAGTAAAGCCCGTAACCAAATCTATATAACAGTTGTAAGTCATAGGAATAAAGAAAAAAGTAATAACAATGAATCCTTACCAATATTTACTGAACATCTCGTGAAATTCGGAAGAAATTTCAGAAATCTATTAAAATCCTTATAATTATGGACTCTGACTCCAAGTAAACCAATCTCCTCCTTTTTCGATGATTTCAATCAAGCAATAAAATAAAATTTACTTATTGATAAGAAAAAAAGTTAAAACACCACAAAAACCACACTCTTATATGCAAATCCGAAACTTTCAAAAGTATAAAATGATGATATCTTCATTCGTCGAATCTTCTTGAAATTCATGAGAAATCATTACCCATAAAACAAACAACTTCCCACAAGAATATACAAGCTTAACATCCCTAAAAGACCCTGTTAACGACTTTTCTTTTTTTATTTCTGCTCAAAAAAAAAACAATCACATTTAAATTTCCCAGCTTGATATATAATTTCTTATAACTACTTCGAATAAATAATTACGTTTTTTTGTTGAGTATATATACGTCGAGTTGTCAGGACCTCTCTCTATCTACCTTCGTTTGTTTTGTTTTCTGTTTGTTTTTTCATTCATTCTTTAAGAACATGAATCACCAATGTCTAATGAGATATTCTTACCACCAGCATTATAAACCTCCCAGTATCTGTTCAAATGTTTCCAACTCAAAACTACTTAGTAGTCCATAAAAAATGTCATAGAAGCTTTCCGTTTTCCTGATCCCTGCTGACATTATGCATAAATATAATAAAGAAAAAGGAAAGCAACTATATACTTAATCTATCTTCTACAAAAGGACATAAAGCTAAAGGAACCACTATCCTTGTACGCTTATACCTAAACATATCTATAAAAAAAAAAAACTCCCACGACCTTTTGTTAAAAAATTCATTGCTGGCCCACCCATCTCTCAAGCTCAAGCTCAAACCCTCCCCCCACCGCCAAAAAAATAAAAAAGAATAAAAATAAAATATATAAAAAAAAGAAATAAAAAATGCTTGAAAACTTTTAGTGAAGTCTCTTGGAAGTATTCATTTTTAATGTCAATTTTATATTGCTTCCGCTACGTTCGGCGTAGTCGTTGTCGGGATCGGGCTCGAGCTCGAGGTCCTGCTTTTACTCCTACTACGACTCTGACTCTGCGCTAGGGGTTGTCATGAGGATTGGGATTGAGTTTGGGATTGGGATTGGCATTGGGATCGGGTCAGTGGAAAAAGCTTGGCATTCATCAGAATAGGACTTAGCAGCATGGATATATGCGTATTTGAAGTGATAGCAGAAAGCACAGCCCTTACCGTATTCAATTCATATATGAAGGATATTATACGTTTGGTATTGTTCCTGTAGCATAACTCTTATCCCTCTGTTATTCTTCCAGTCAACTGAGTAAATTAGCATTTAATTGGATTTTATGGAAATTTTCCAAAAATAAACACATTATGAGGTAAACGGAAGTATTTTTTGTGGCTTTTCGGTGTTTAGTTTCGTAACTTCCTATAAAAGGGTTTTTCAAACATTTTCAACATTTTCATCATCTTTTTTTTTGACAAATATTTGCAATTAGCCCCGGTGCATATTTTAGATTTGATCTAAAAGTTATATAAAAACTTTTATTTTCAATCAGGAACCGGATGTAGATGTAATACATTTGTCCATCACATATTTTTGTGCGTTCGTATGAGTATAGCAACATTCGCAGAAGTTTTAGTTACCCACAGCAACAAGCTGCCAGTTCGACTCGGCTCGGTTCGGCTTGGTTGTTCATCGGAGGGGATGATTTATGAGATATCAGGGTAGGTTTTTTAGTTTGTCGTTGTGTAGATATCTATGTATGTAATTGTATATATATGAAGGAAGGTAGATACAAGGACATTATTATGGTAATTAATTTAAAATGAACCCTTTTTTGTTTTAAAGTTTATCACAGATTGATAAAAAAATAACCTTTGTCGTATCACTTTTGTTCTCCTATCCACAGAAGACACAAACCTTTCCTTGTGATGCGATGCAAAGAGCTACAAAGTTATAAACTGAAAAGGGAAAGATGTATAATATAGAGAAGTTTCGCCTTAGGGGTCAAGGCATTGTGTATAATATCCCTTATGGTGACGTTTTTCTTTTTTTATTATTATAATTTCCTTTTTGATATATTGATTTTTTTTGTTGGTTTGGTTTAAGTTGATTTGACAATAAAAGTTTTTGTTTTTGTTTTTTAATAAAATTTGAAGGATGTCCTGTGTGTGTGTGTGTATGGGTAAAGGTAAAGGTAAAATTAAAATTAAGGAAGGAAACAGCACACTGGATTGTGGTCGTATACCTACTTAGGGTGTCATGGTTATTGGTTATGATAAATTAAGTATGTAGATAGTTGAATTTTGATTGATTTTGTGTAGATATCGAATTTTAGACAAGTCCTTATTTTTCGTTTTTAGAGGGATACAAATTGTATTTCTTTTAGTCCTTTCTATGTTTTTTTGTTTTTTTTTTTACAAATTATTTTATCATATTCATTTTTCATAAAATCGTTCCAATTTGACAAATTTGGAATTCCGATATTTCTTGAAGTTTTAAGGTTCCTAGAATTTAAATAAATGATTTTTGGAGACATCGTTTTTAGTCACTAACATCTCAAGTCCATTAACATCAAAATGTGCAGAAACAGCTCAGCATTTTATGAAAAAAATAAACAAATCGGTTGACTCCAAATGTTTCACAAACTAATCAGGTTATCGACTTCAATAAATTGTATATAATAAATTGTTCCGTTCTAAATAAATTTAAAAAATTTTGATATTTCCTCCAACGATATGAAACAAAAAATTATGTTTTTGGCATCTGGTGTAATTTTAAAAAATCGAATCAAAAGTTTTCTTACAAAAATTTAAAATCTTAAAACAAAATTCTACTTAAAATTCGTAAAAACAATCGACGCGAATGTCTTGATAACGTAAAAGACATTGACTTTAAACTTTTTTTTCATCGTACATAAAGTATTGTTGCCAATTTTTGGTATTTTTTGTGGAAGACTCCAATTGACAGTTTTTTTTAATAAAAAATATAAACCTACAAAAAACCCACTTAATTTGTTTAAATTCCTGAGTATTTCGACAAAAATCAATAGCTTCAAATAGTTCATTCCGTAACTTTTGAGTTTCCATAAATTACAATGTTTATTATTTTTAAGACACATATTGGATGTGTGGATCATATAATTTTGCATTGATAAATCTATACTAATATTATAAAGCTGAAGAGCATGTTTGTTTGTTTGAACGCGCTGATCTCAGGAACTACAGGTCCGATTTGAAAAATTTGGTCAGTGTTAGATAGTCCATTTATTGGAGAATATATTATATACAAGCTATATAGCATCACGCTAATGCTAATACGAACGGAGCATCAATAACGATTGTTTCAAAATGTTTTTTTTTAACCGAAAATGGTTAAAATGTTGCTAAAATATTGTGCACCAGAATTGTTTATTTTTAATAGTTCTAAAAAAAAAGTCCGCGACAGCATATGTCTATCTTTTAAGGTTGACTCACTATAATCTTTTTTCTGTTAACCATACTTATATATAAGAACTAAAAACCCTCACTATTTTAAATTCCATAATTTTGCTCTTTTCTCAAAATGAAAGGCAATAAACAATACTATTTATTTCGATAACTAAAATGGCTCAAGGTCAACAAAATTTCAAAATTTTTAACAATAAATGATAAGTTTCATTAAAACTGAAAACTGAATTTAAAAAACCGCACTTCTGAAGCTATACTGTTGTTAAATATATTTCTAAAACCTTACGATAAGACCAAGGAGTCGTTACCAAAACAAGATTTACTTTTAAACCGTTTTGCCTTTTTCTATTAAAAACAGTTTTAGCATAAATCGTACAGCATTTTTTTAAAGATTTATATAAGGTAGATTTTATTTAATCTGAATATTGAAAATAGGGATTAAAGATCTGAAAAACCATTACGAATTTTATTGAAAAAAATACTGTTTCATGATTTTAAATAGCCTCAAAAAAGCTTTTTATTTGTGTTTTTTTTTTTCGAATTTAAAAAAGGAATGTCTTAAAAACTTGACGTTATAGAACGATTTTTGAGTCAAATTTGAATTAAGGTCATCATTTGATTGCCAGGAACAAAACCTTTTCGACCAGTGGAATTCGTTAAAGGTAATTTTTACTATTTTTTTCGACTTTTAGATAATCCCCCTTTAAGAAAATCCATCAGAATCAAATTTGCACAAAGTCCAACTCGTTGCAAATTTTGAGAATTTATCTGAAATTTTGTGGCTAGAACCTTTGGTTCGATTGTACCAAAATGTACCGCAACATGAAAGCTTTTTAAAGTCAAATTCTGAACCATTGCATTAAAATCTCATCTGTTTAAATAAAATTCCAATTATTGCGAACTTTAATTGGTTCTACTTAAATGAACCTTCAATTTCTCATTACTTATTATAAATACAATATGATATGGTACCCACTTATGTGTACATATATGTATGTATAGTACTTTCATACATATTTATATGCTGTTTTTTTTTTTTATTCAAATTGAATATCAAGAGAGATATCCGACAGATTGAAAGACAGTCTGGCATATTATTTTTCCCAGAGAATGATGTATCTCAATTCGATATACACCATCCATCTTTCCATCTTCCGAAATTACTATAAAAGACCAACAAAGAAAAATATATAGGAATATATCGTATATGTATTTATGTACAGTACATACATATATGAACGTCCTACTGATGGCAGACAAAACATTTTGATTATAATAAACATTCATCTTGATATACAAAATATAATATATGTACTCGTATAGTATATATACTATTATCTAGGTAAGTAAGATATTTACAGCTATGGCCAAAATAATAGGAACAAAACTTAGTTTTTTTGTAATTATGTCTTTAAAACATTTAATTTTAATGTTAAATATTTTATTAATGTGTCTTAACTTGTGATTTTCAAAAAGAATGTTCGTAAGCAAGATTTTGCAGTCCATTGCAGGCTTCATAAAAGACGGAAGAAAAAAAAGAAAAACTTGATTTAAACTTCGACAGAAATTGCCAATTAATTTTGCCCAATTCGACAACGTATTTCACTTCAAATGGTCCGTTGACTTCAATTTTTGAATAAGCTTCTATGAGTAAGCTAAGAAGATTCTTACGCAAAATACTCCATAACTTCATCTGAGCAATGTCCAATTCTTGAGAACGCCGCCGTTTAATCGTTTGCCACGGACGCCTGAACACAGCGATATTTTCAACTCTTCGACCAACCCATTGTCTGACATGACAACTTCTCACAACGAAAATGTAGACTCAAAATTTCGGACTAAATTTTATCTATTTGGGCGAGAATTACAAACGATAATTGAAATTAACGTTCCTCAAGTTGCGTTCACCAACTCTGAATTTCGGTAGAAAATTTTTATAATTTTAAGACGTTGCTGGTGAAGTACAATGTCTTCACCATAATTTAAATGTTGAGTTAACTGAATAAATTGACATTGACAGTTAATTGGTTAAAAGTGAAAGGGTGCGTTTACAAATTTGAAGCTGTCCCTATATTAGAAAATCCGATATTGGATAATGATGTAGTTGAAAAATTCTTATTTTAATTTAATTCTTTTTTCCAGAAAGCCATCGAGGAGTTCTGTACCACATTTCAGTGACAATTCTCCAATCCTTGGTTTTGTAAGAAGGCTTATGCCTACTCTTTTTAATCTTTTGATAAATTGAATGGTTCCCAAGTAAATTCAGGTCCATTTATTGCAAACACCACTCAAAAACAAAATTTTTTTTTTAATTAGTGCTTCCTTAATATTTGAGAATACTTGAGATCATTATCGTGCTTACAACATAATTAAAGGGGCACATTTGTTTAGGCAACATTCTATAGCATGTTAACATATATATATACTATTTTTTTTTTCAAAATTGAGACTTTTTACTGTCTTTGAGGAGGTTAACCTCCTGCAGTATTCGAAAAACCGTTCAACAGCTTACTTATGGGTCATAATCTTGCTACAGATTTTTGATGGAATAAATAGATTATCTTAAGTTTTCCGTATTGAAGTTGATCTGTCTTTTTGAGTCACTTTGAATTTTTTTAAAATTTATATGTGATCACTCATGGATATGTTTCTTTTATGCAATGCTAAAATTAATTTAAGATATTTTAAAGGGAACGGTCAACTCAAGAGCCCGACGAAAAAGCTAAATTTAATAATTTTTGTTTCTTACAGAAAGAAACGTGGAGACGGAGGAACTTTAAGATATTTAATTTAACAATAAAATTACATCCGCAAAATCCGTTTGTAGCAACGTAGGGTCTAGGAATGGTCAGAGTCTTATTGCAACATTTTATGTTTTTTTTTTCGTTAGGCAAATTTGTTCAATGTGAACTACGGAAATTTCAAAACTCCAAAATTTAGACAAAAAATTATGAAACTTATTAAATTATGAAACTTTTTTTCAAAATTATTATTTGTTGATAAAAAAGGTTGTAAATCGTTTTTTTTTTTTAATCCGTAGTTTACAAAGAGTAGCAAACAAAACAAAATTTTGTTTTAAGAAAATAGATTAAAAACTTTTTTAGTTATCTTTCCGGCAAAGTGTAAAAAACATGACTTACAAGTAAGCTCTGAAAGTTGGAACACTCTACTGGTCTCCAAGAACATGTACACTTTGACACAGGAACCCACATATACCTTCGCACAGGTTTCTAAAACAAAGAAGCACGATTCTGAAATGCAAAAAGTTTCAAAAAATGCTGATAAGTCTTAAAAGACCTATCGTAATCGTTATCTTTATGCATCCTATTATCCTGCGCGGTCGCCCGGCACCGTGTCCGTGAATATCCGTGTCTCTCCCGAAATACTTCGAATTTCGAGTTAAAACTGTACACACTTTAAATAGTTGCCTAATCGATTAAGCAAACAAAAAAAAACGATTTTTGAGACCTTTTGAGGGGACTGTCTCCTAAGGTGGAGTAATTATTTGAAAAAAAACTTAACAACATTTCGAAATCAGGTAGAATTCTACCGAAAACTATACATTTTAAACCTTTTTTTAGTAGTGACACCATTATTTTGAATAGTTCACGAACTTGCTTGTCTTGGAAAAAAAATTCTACCACAAATCTTCTTAAAACCTTAAGTTCCAAGTTTGAACTAAATTAACAAGGCGATGATGACAGATGGGCGGAATCGCCACCATTGTAATGTCAAAAATCAAAATCTCGAGTTCGAGATATATTTCATATGTGTAGCGAGTTAAAAGCAGTAAAATTATGAACTATCCCTATTATTTTGGCGACAGCTGTATAGTATATTGTGTATATGGTTTACAGATGAGAAAATGGAGAATAAAATGCTTTTGCTTTGAATGATGCTCATGGAGCATCAATAATAATCTTCATATTATAATACCTCTATAGTATACTTCATACTCTCCGCATATTATATAAATCCTCATATTTGGTCTATGGAAGACATCAGCCATTCTTCTATAGATTCTACATACGATCCAGAACCCGATCCCAATCCGTAAGATGGGAGATGGGAGCTTAAAAGGGTGTGTTTTTAATAATTAATTTCTAAATTATGCTAAGCGGTCTATTCGCACTGTCTTCTAAGCTAATTCGTTGTGCTTTACAAAACTTTGCAACAATGGCTAGGTATTTATCAAATTTTCATTTTATACTCTTATAGTACTCTCGTAAAGTCTTGTAGTCTTGTTGTCTAGGGTTCTAGGTAACTATACAAAAACAATTTTCAAAAACACATGAATATTAAGTTTCATATATACATATAATATTATTTAATATGATGCATGTTCGCCATCTGAGTTGTGTCTTGAGTCTTGTATTATGTGCTGTGCCGTGGTGTGGTGTATGCAAAGTAGGTACACAATATTTTATAATTATTCTGGTTTTACACAAAGTTCGTTCGTAAACGTAACGAACGCTACGGATCGTGCTACGTTCATATTTTCTAGGCACACAAAACACAGGTTATTCTGCTAAGTTCTCATGATTCTGCATCTGCATCTTGTTATTCTTTTTTGTGTATGTCTTTACATTTTCAACCTAATTTTCTTGAGAATGTTAAACGCATCTACGTATAGTCATATGATAGATAAGGGTTACTTCTATAGATACAACAAACTATCTATGTTTATTGTTTATAAAACAAAATACGCCCACCCGCATCTCATACAATATATGACAATGGTCTGGTTTAAGATGTAAATTTAATTTTGCTTCGACGCGTTGTTTGCGCTCGTCCCTGAAACAAAAACAAGTAATTTATTTTATAATACGAGGTGTATTATGATAATATGATTTTATTATGATGTTTCGTTTTTCGTTCGTTGTCAACCGATATTAAATTTCATAACGCTGAAAACGCCCATTAAGATATAGATGCACGCTGATGTTTAATTGAGATGAATCGATTTTATTTATAGGAAAGCATAAAGCCTGACAAATGATACAGTGAAGGCAAGGCAGGTATTCCGTGAACCACTAGAAATGATCGAGTATCATCATCAAGAGCAAAAACTTGATGTCTAAATTTATCCATATTATATTAAAACTCAAATGTCGAAATTATTAGGCGTGACATTATATGCCTAGGTGTGTTATAAGTTCTTCATAGAGCGAATTGGCAACACTGTTTTTATTAATAATTAATTTGACAGTTGACAGATGACTTTTGTTTAGTAACTTGCTCTACCACCAGGTATATCCAAAGGCGGTTGTATAATCAATAAACTGTCAAAAATTTCTGTCCACTAGCATCAGTGTTAGTTCAGCCTATTTTCCACTTAATAAATTTGACAGATGACAGATATTTTGTTTCATTGGATACGCTGGCTGACATAATCATCTAGATTTTGAAGAAATTATTCTTAAATGACACTTCATAAGTGATGCCAACGCGATGATGTCTTAAATCGGGTGTTTTTTAAGAGCTTGATAATTTCAAATATTTACACAAGACAGAAATATTGATGGAAATAATTTTGTGTTGTTATAGTCTGGTAGATAACTTAATGGTATTTTTTCGATCAGTCCAATTTTTAATACTGTATGGATTAAATATTGGATTCCAATGCTTAAAGAATAGCTTCTTCGTCATTAAAAACCAATGAATTAACAACATACCCATATAAAAAGTACTCACGATGCGTTAAGTCACACGAACGAGTAGGCAAGTTAGCAAAACTACTTCCAGAAATAAAGTCGTCAGCAAATTTATTGAGCAATGAATTGATGGTAAAGTGCGCTGGATGACAAGTTGCATAATCTTCAATTGGCAACACTGTTTTTATTAATAATTAATTTGACAGATGACTTTTGTTTAGTAACTTGCTCTATTACCAGGTATATCCAAAGGCCGTTGTATAATTAATAAACTGTCAAAAATGTCTGTCCACTAGCATTAGTGTTAGTTCAGCCTACTTTTCACTTAATAAATTTGACAGATATTTGGTTATACGATGGCTGACATAATCATCTAGATTTAGACGAAATAATTTTTTTTAAATGTCACTTCATAAGTGATTCCAACACAATGAATTCTTATATCGGGTGTTTTTTAGGAGCTATTAGAACTTCAAATATTAATACAAGACAGAATATTGTTGGAAATAATTATTCATTATTATTATTATTATTATAATTTGGTAGATAATTTCATGGCATTTATTCGATCAGTCCAATTTTTCAATACTTTCTCCAATAAATCTTTCTTCAATTCTTCAAGACTAGCTTGACTTAAATAAATCAATGACTTAACAACATAGCCTCAGAAAAAGTATTCATGAGGCTAAGTTACACTAACGAGGATCCAAGTTTATAAATTGGAAATAATTTGGTGATCTTGAAATAAATTGATGATTAAGTGCGCTGAATGCTAAGTTGCGAAGTCTTCTAGGTACCAAACGTCGGGTCGTCGAAAATATTAGTCAGCATGACAAGTTTACAGGACTACTTCTGGAAATAATTTGGTTACAAAATTATGATCTTGAAATAAATTGATGGTTAATGCGCTGAATGCTAAGTTACGTAGTCTTCTAGGAACCAAACGTCGGGTCGTCGAAAAAATTAGTCAGCATGACTCGAAACTGCTTATCACTCACTGTAACAGCAGTTTCATCCTCATTTCGAAATAAATAAGAACCGATGATGCCGCCAGCTGGTACACCACACCAAACAGTCAATTTTAATGGATCTACTAGTGATTCTTTAATGACTTGAGTATAGTGTTTGCTTTACGTTCGGAATTTCGAAGTCTTATTTAATTTGAAACAAGATGCATCACTAAACAGTGTTAAATGGACTAAGTACACACTTCGTGAACAGGTATTTCAAAATAAATGTTCACAATTTGAAAAGGTTGTTCTAGTGTCAAACAATTCATGATGAATTGCCAAACGTTATTGAACCGAAATGTCAACACTTTGACTCATCTGTCAAAAAATAGAGACAAACAATCGAAACTTCTCATGCAGCTACAAAAATACCCTATATCTAAATCTTCCGCGGTTTTACTTTAATTTTCACATCTTTCAAAGAATAAAAACACCCTTTAGAAGCACTTACTAACTACCTTTAACGACGAAGGCATTGTTAAAAGGATTTATGTTCTTTTAAGCATAGTGTTAAAAAGTTCCACACAGTTTTTGTCAAATAATAACCTCTTATAATATAGTTATCAAAGTTACCTTGAATGTCTATGAATTTATAATTTAAGCCTCTTTTAAATAATATTCGTCTGGATTGCTAAAGGGGGTAAACCCTATTTAAAAAAAAAAAAAGAGGTTTATCCCTTTACTTTTTGGTCATGATGGTACAATATTTACTTTTTTTCCTTGGGCTGTTTTCAAGAAGGAAAAAAGTTTAAATTTCAAATAAACAGCCATAGACTAAAGTTTTACAAATTATAGAAAAAAAAATGTGTAACATTAAGTACCTACCTATTGGAAGTTATTTTTTGATTATATAGAAAAAAAGGACGAATAAGGATACGTATATGAAAAAATAAGGTCTGGCTGCTTGCTGCCGCCTTGTATGTCTCAGACATTAAACTTTCTTTTGCTCTAAGCACTTCTCTTTACTCGCGCAAAAGTTTTTTCAAGTCATCGTACCTAATGAGTTGTATTTATCTTTTATGTTAACCAAGAGTCAGAATGTAAAAGAACAAAAGTCGTGCCTTTGAAAATTCATTGAAAAATTGTTTATAAGTAAAGTACCTAGCTATACGTATGTAAACCTTTTTTTTTCTTCAGTTAAAAGTATTTTGTTCATGTTTCAAGCAAAGTTATAAGAACAATATTATTTTTTTCTTAATTTTAAGATAAGTTTTGAATAAAAAGTTGTTAATGTCTTAAGGGTCATTTCAGTTAAAACAAAAATCTTTCGTATAAAAATGTCAATCGTATTATATTTAGTAATTTAGGTCCAATTTTTGCAACTTTTAAATTAGTTGTTAAATATACCTTCGGTTTTTTTTTATTTTGTAGGAAGGTTACATTTGATGAAAAAAAGCAACTCACAAGTTGACATTTCTTATTGATAAAAACTAGTTCCCATCTTTTGTTTCTTGTTTAAACCAAGATTTCCAATAAGACGTTTCATTTTGATATTTAAAAAATCTAGTATTTTTTTGAGAGAAATCAATAAATGTTTATTACATAAGCCGAGTTTTTTTTGAAGAAGTGAAGCTGATTTTGAAAACATCAAGATTAAATATAATTTGGTCAACACTTAAAGTGGGAATATAAATGGTTGATATGTTGAGATGTAGATTGTGCTTAATTCGAGTGCAGACAAATATTCGTTTCGAAAAATTTGCAATTGTAATGTGTTCTAAAAATAAATGTTTTTCTAAGAGATTTTCATTTAATTTATTTTTTGTATGTAAAAAATGAGTAAATTTTCAAAACAATTTACTATCGGAGTGCCTTTGTTATGCTTGTTTGGAAAAAATGTCTAAACCCTTATGTAGCCAATTATATGTATATTTAACTAAAAAGGTACAAAATATTTTGAACAGCATTGACACACATCCCTTCTTTTTAAAAAAGAATTATATTTTCTGATAGATAAATACTTAATACAAAGTATAATACAGGATATTTGAAAAATCGATATTTTCGAAATTTAACATTTATTTGAAACCGCTGTAACTTCCAAACGCTTGCTTGAGAAAAAAAGTTTCTTTAGCTTATTTCATGATCTTTAAAGTCTAGCTGAAAAACTTTTTTGTAGCAATTAAGTTTAAAAGTTACAGCCTATAACCTGGATTTTTCGACAAAAAAAACCTTAATAATTTTGTATACTCACAAGGGACTTTTTGTAACTTATTAATAACGATGTCTTCAGTGCCTTTACCAATTTTCATTGATATGCTACTTTTTCTAAAGTTTTAAAAATTGTATGTTTATTATGACTAGCCCCCTTTTTAATGAAAATTGACACGTGAAAAATTTGTCACAATTGTCTGACAAATCTGTGTTTCACAAAATATTGACAGGGAAAATTCAACATTACAAATTTCAAAATAAGTGTTGCTTTTAGAAAATAAAGATACTTTAGTTGGAAATTTAGTGAAACCTTAAGGTATAATATGAAGGTTAATAAGTGGATAAGGATATCGCAGAACAGGCACAAGGTCTCAACGCAAAGGATTCAAATAAGGACTGGAAGCACCTTTGAGACACCATTTGGCAAAATTGGAGAAAACAAACGATTGTAAACTATTTATTGCACATAATTCCTGCAACACATACAAAATTTTCAAGACTCTTCTTGTGGTACCGAAATAAGATTTTCTAGACATATGTATATCGTTTATAATTTTAGGTCTTTTCACTGTCAATACTTTAACTTAACTGAGTTCCCTCTCGCGATTTTCAATTAAATACCGACAAATATGTATATTGTAATTTCTTTTTCATTCAATTACAAAATTGTTAATAAAAATTTGTCGGAAAATTCCTGACAATTGTGGAAAAATACTCGACAATTCATTGTCATGACAATTTCTTTATGAAACGAATATTTTCCTACAATTCTACAAAATTGTGAAATTGTTTATGGAACAGATTTTGACGATTGTCAAGTTGTAAATTATAGAATCGTATGCCTGTAAACTGTATACCATTATTAGGAATGGCGAAGTTTTTACTGGTCTAATGTCAAAAAATGACATACTCAAAATAAGACTCTTTAGTTGAAAACACTCTAGAAAATAGATCAAACATTCTTAAACTTATATTATAAAAAAGTTCGGTACAGGAATAGTAAGCTGAAAACTATTTATAAGTCTTACAATATGTCCTGACTTCTTCGTTAATTACGAAAGATAGAAGGCCATGAAAATTATTTGTTTGTGGTTACACTGGTCCACAAATTTGATAAATTTTAATCCCAACTTATTAATTTTTTCTTTTAGTTTAGGTTGTTTTAAAATACCATTTTAAAAATGTAAACAAAAATCACATAAGACGGTATTTCAAAGACTAAGGTAAAACACAACATAGTTCTTAACAAAAAATTGTAGCGTGATTTTGCAACGTACAAATTTGTATCGTATAGATATGATTTGAAAAGCTTAAGTACTATCTTATTTAATTTCCGGAAATTCTCATAACTTAAAAGATGGCTTTTGAAATTTTGAAAAACATTCAATATAATGCTTCCCTGGTTTTGAAAAAAAACTTAAAATGCTAATTCCTAATATAATCTCCCGTTTCCAACATCATTTTCAAAAACTTGATTTGATAACCTTATTTAGACAACGAATTCGTTAGAAAAACAAAAAATTACTATTACACTGTTTTTTAATTTGTGTGTTAAAAACTGGGGTGGAATCTGCTAAGCTGATAATGGACTATCATATTTTTGATAGTCAAATTTGACTATCATTTTCATTCCATCTGTGTAAAATGATTCAACTCAATTCAATTCGATTGAACAATTTCTGATTATAATTTTCACAATTCATTGTTGCTATGGTGAAATTTTAAAATGATTCCTATAAAATATCTAAATAAAAGTATCAAATTGGCTGTGTTTAAATAACATTCTTATTTCTCTTGTGTTTTTTCGAAATACGTAAGCTTTGTCGGTCACAAGAATGTGTTTTTGTACCTAAAAAGGGTAACTGAAAAAATTTGTCATTCGTTTTTTGTAAGCGTCTGGTAGCTCTATTCAGAAACGACATATTTGTAGGAAAATGACTATCAAATTTTTCTAGTGACACCTTTTTAGGTATCCATTTGATTATGACCTTACACAGATCAAATTGGATTATTTTGACTGTCAACAATCACCTTAGCCGATTCCACCCCTGTTTAAGCATTACTACTTCAGAGTTCCTTTAATAAGAATTTTTTTAAAGTAAATACAAGATACTAAAAACAATAAAAACAGAATGTTGAATATATGGATCTTAGACCTGAAAACCATCAAGAATTTTAAAACTTAAGTACGTAATTTTTCTAATTTTAAAATGTTATACATATCTCAAAAACCTGACATGATAAATTGATTTTGAAGTCGGAAGGGAATCAAAAACCTTAGATAGGAACAATTTGATTGGCATTTATATTCATTTCAAAAAGTTAAAATCCCCAATTAATTAATTTCAATACAAAAAAGGAAAGGATTTGAAGTGATAAAAATTTTTCTAAATCACAACTACTATCATTGGAACATTCTGTTTTGCAGTAAAAATTGGAAAGTTACTTAGGTATTTAGTCCTTACTAAGTATAGAATATGATGCAATATTTTAATATCTTTTCCGGCTTTTAGTTGACGACTTTGAAATAGATAAATTTAATTATCTAAAAGTTAAGGATATTTCATATTCATTTTGCAAAAATCCATTAAACGAATTTAATTTCTTTTTTTATACCACTGCTGCGCTGTTGACCGAATCGTTTTTTTATTTTAATTTTATTTCCCTATCAATTCGTATAAAAATTTTATATATGCTACAAAAAGTAATTTACGGCTTATTGAGTTTAGCACTTTCTTATCAATTCACTTAATAGGTATAGTGATGGTGTAGCATGGCATGGCGGTGGTGGCGGTGACGGGCGGGCGACGACGCCAATGGTGCCATATACCAACCAAACCAATTCGTGTCGTTAATTTCAATACGTGACTTCCGTTTCCTTAAAAGTCCAAGAGGAGGTGGGTCATAAATATCGACGAACAACCCTATTCTCGTTTAGCTAACGTAACGCTGCTCTAGCTGGCTGGTTAAGTTAACTGCTTTTTCTGTGGTGATGTCTTCAAGTCCTTAGTCCAAACTCATTTAAAACCTTTATATTTTTGTGTTTTATTAACTGGCTCAAAGTAAATATAATGCAGATGACTATTAAATGTATTTATGTGCGTTTATACAACAACAAAAACCCTCTCTCTGTAAAGTATAAAAAGGGGAGTTCCTGCTAATTTTGAAATCTAATGGAACTACTGAGGATTGTAGTAATAATTCTTAGGTACCTTCTACACTTTTGTATCTTTTACTCTGATGCTGGTTTGGTTTGGTTTGATGATGGTACGGGCGGGCGGGCAACGACTTTTTTGTAACATACTCGTGGCATATTCGTAAGGTACGAGTACATACATATATAGAAGATCCATTTGAAACTAATTCACAAGCCACGGACTTTACATTAAATATTAAAAGAAGCTCATAGGGATTCATTTATCTTTGCAGGATGTGGTTGTATATTTGTTTTAAGACAACGTTCTTCCATTAGCATATAGTATATGACTTTCATACATTCATATATCCAGGATTTATATTTAGATATGGTAGATATTTGAAACAAAAGAAAAAAGGGCCAAATCTTTTTCATTTCATTCTTTTGTTATAGCTTCTCCTAAAGTATACGCAACAACAAACAACATCAGAAACCAAAAACACCATAAATGCATTAATTTTTGATATAAATAATAATAATATGTTGGGTATGGGTCCCTTAGGTTCCAGGTATCCAAACCCAACGAATGCTATGTATTGTATATGTATCTTAACTTCAATCATAATTTGAGCTAAGGTACATATAATATATTATATCCTCTCATATGTTTATAAACATACTCGTAGGAACAAAAATAACACTTTAATTTTCCAATTTCTTGAATTTGCATTGTTTGAAAAGATTTTTATTGACACTGTTTTTGAAAAAGCAAAACACCAGGGAACCTTTTTCTTTCTTTTTTTTTTAAATACACAACATGTGTACCTATTCATATACCTACAGCTATGTAGGGGTACAATAAAGGTTAATGTTTAATTCCTGAGAAAATGCTATCAACCCATTGACATCTCATTTTGGTATAATGTTAATGGAAGTAACCTTTCATATATATATATATCTAAGTATACCTAACATAGAAAGGGACAAAAACGAGCTGAATTATTTTAGGTTGAAAACCGCCTCAAAAAAGACTTAAAAGCTTTGATTCAAAAATATACGAGCAAGAGGAATATATCTATATGTAAGCTTGAAGTTCAGGGTTATCAAGATAAGAAAAACATTCGAGTGCATTTTAGATTTTAATCAATTGACTTAAGGATTCTGGAAAACCTGACACTTTGACCTTTTTTGTAATGAATTCCTTTAAAATATGGGTGCGTAGGAGATGATGGAATTTCTTTTTTTCAGTGCTTCAAACACACAAAAGTACTCAAGAAAAATAATATGATTCGTTTTTTTGTTTGTTGTAAATATTTATAAACCTCTCAGTGTAAGCTCTAGTTTCGAAAAGTCTCGTTGAAATATTTAGTATTCCTATAAATAAAGGCAAGTTAAACATGGACTGTTTTCATTAAATGAAAAACGTTACAAAAATGAGATCTGATGTTAATTAGGTATCAGACGAAAGTAGAGGTTTTTCCAATAATAGGTTTCATTTTGAAAAACCCTCCATTTGGAAACCTGTCACTTTAAAATCTGCCACTTTTTAATATTTAACAATTTAAAACTACGCCATTTAAAAAAAAAAACACAAATTTACTCATTAGAAAACTCACTACAAAAATTGACCTACAATCACAATTATCGAAGAAAAGTTTCCCAACGATGTTATTTCTCGAAGAGGTTATCAAATTGGTCAACGAGTCTTGTGATTTAACGAATTTAGAATATTTTTTTGGGGCCACTTGAAAGATTATACACAAGCATTGAACATACAATTCGTGAAGTTATCGAGGACATAGAATTGGAAATGTGCGGTTTGACCATTTAAAATTGTTTTTCATTGTTAACGACAAACCAACTTCTCAAAAGTTAAATAAATATCAGTTGATATCTTTTAAAAAAATACTAGTGTTTTTTTAATTTGAAATTGAAACCTTTTATTGGAAAACTATGTCTATATAAGAACTGTGCTAAGTCCCCCGTTCCCCCGTGAATTTTAATGTTCTTTTCGTATCTTAAAAGTTGGATAAGGCATTGCACATTGTTGATGTGCGGTTAAAAAAGAATATCTATACTTCACAGTACGTCCGATATTTAGCCTAAGAGTAAATTGATAGGCATTCCTGAAAGTTTGAGTATTAGGGATGAATTGTTTTAGGGGACAGGGGAGATATGAAACAGGCTAAATCGACATTGATTGTTAAAAACACGCAGAATTCAGGAATTACAATATTTCTTGCATATTTTAGAGCAGAGTGAGATGTTGTTGAGTAAATGCCCAAAGAAACGATCATACTTTAAGGAGCACTTACGTTTTTGAAAGTTCGGTATTTTTTGAATGAAAAGTTGAAAAATTCAAGACACCCAGCATGACAGTTTTACGCACTAACCAACACGCCACGGGTAATACAATTCAGTTTATAATATAGTTTCAAGTGGCATGAATGCATTTGAGTCTTTACTAATATTATAAAGCTGAAGAGTTTGTTTGTTTGCTTGTTTGTTTGAACACACTTATCTTAGGAACTACTGGTCCGATTTGATTTTTGTCAGTGTTAGATAGCTCAGTTATTGAGGAAGGTTATAGCTTATATAACATTTTGCTCGATAAAATAATACGAGGGGAGCACCAATAAAGAATGTTTCAAAATCAGGGACTATTTTCCCTTATGAGAGCTTAAACTGAGTGCGCTGTGGAAACGGTTAAAATTTTACTAAAATAATGTAAGAGAGAATTCTTCCTTTATAATATTTCTAACCACTATAACCTTTTGTATGCTAACCAAATTTTTCATAACATAAAGTATGCGACAAACGCCACCGGGTGCAGCTAGTAATTTGTATTGAAAATGTGCGGTCATTATAAAATTAAAATTAAAACAAAACTTTCTACTCCTTCAATTGCTTCTTATCGATTTAAAAACAAAAGTATGTTGTAAAAAAAAATATAGATCACAGTTTTTAAGAAAATTGCTTTCAGGCATACAGAAATACATTTCTTCAAGTTTTAAGTTTTTCTTCCGAATCTAAAACTTTCCTACATATTTCTAATTTCCAAAGAATAAGAAGTCAATTTGTCAACTAAATCATTCAAAACATAAATACCCAACCTTATTAATATCCTAATTAGATTAAAAGCTACATTCAAACTAGAAAATTCTTTTTAAATCAAAAAGGACCTTAAGGAAAATTATGTACTATATAAGAAAGGAAAATCTATCATGGGAACCAAACATTCATGAGGAAGAAAATAATTATAAATAAATTTTATTCTCTGAATTACATTCCATTTAAAATTATTATGTAGATGTAATAAACATTTCCCTATAAAATGTTTTGTTTGCTCCTCGTTCGTCTTCCTCAAAACATGAAGATAGAAATTCCTAGTGCTCCAAAAATATAATCTATTGAAAAATAAGACTTAAATACTTAACCCATAAAACATTCCTTCCTCATCAACTTACCATACCACCTACCTTACCTACAAACTCAACTTATATAAGATGAACAAACACCTAAAACATGTAGTGGGGGTATGTACGAGTATATTTAAATTTACAAAGGTATTCTCTTATTTCATTCATTACATAATCTTTAGCTTCTAATGAAATAGGTAAACCCTTTTCATTCCAATCTATCTTTATATAAGTTCTCCAAAAACTTAAAAGCACTTGATCCTTAAGTGATATAAAACTTTTCAAAAACTTTACATCGCATCGCCCTCATGAAGAATGTACACCAAAAATTACTCATGCGATTTCCAACATAACCTATAGCATAGTAGTGTAGTAGGAGGAACATGACCAAGTTTTCAAGGTAAATATCAAACATCCATACCTATGTTCCTTCCCTACCATAGAATCCTCCATGTTCCATTCCTATCTAAGTATCTATAGACAGCCGACTTGTTCGTCACACAAAAATCCACATCCTGCATATAGTTTAGTTAGGTACCTACTACCTACGAGTATAGCTAAAGAGACAGATATAGACATCATTTTAGGTTAGCCATCATAGAAAAACGAAAAAAGAATTTCCTTATAACTAAGGCTTATGTCAAATGTAATTTCAAAATATAATTTTCAAATATTATCCAACCATATGTGGTTTATGTAACATTTATCACAGATGCAGCATCAGCAGAAGTACTCGTAAAACGAAAACCCTCAGTTTCAATAAATGGATTCTGTCAACCTTGTTTTGGTTTTTTTTTTTTTATTTTTCTTCTCTAATTTTTTGGTTAAAAAATGAGGTCTAAAACAATTTGTCATTCAAAACCTGAACTGAAATAGAAATGCATTTCTCTCTATCTGCTGAAAAGTGGATATATTTTCTTTCGAATCATTCGGATGCAATTAAAAATGAACATTTTTCGTGCGGTGTGGTGCGGTGCGGTGCTGAGCGGTGATAAGCGGAAGTAAACTATAAACGTATAACCAAGGAACTTTACCTCACTTTGGAAAATGGAATCAGATATGTAGAAAAAAAGTGACATTTTCACTTTTTCTTCTTTCACCAGTAAACAAAAGAATAAACATCTCTTTGATTACCAATGTGGATACCCACCTAAATGGTTATAAGGCACGGAACACTTTACCGCCAATACTTATACCTATAGTTAGTTCTTTTTTAGTTTATTTTTGGAAGGACCTAGGACGTTGGGGAGGAAGGGTTTTGATTTTGACTCACAAATCCCTTGCCATCATCTGCCATCAGGAAATACACATTATTGTTATGTCAAATTTTATTTTTATTTGTCGATGCCATAACAGCTAAAGTTCTTATATTAGTATAGCAGGAGTGGATTTAGGATAAGTCACCGACTTTTCAAGAGGTTTAAGAAAAATTATTAGAAAAGTCTTTTACTCAAATGAGACGGAAACTTCTTACAGATATACAGTGACGCACTTAAACTTTCATAGAATAGATTTCCACTTTTATTTGACAGTTAATAGACACACTTTTGCAAGACAAAATGTCTTATGTCAAAAGCATCAGTTTTGAATTGATATCGTTTACTACATTTACAAGCAGAATCGAGAGCTTGAGTTGGAATATGGCTGGTTTTTCCCCAATTGTTTGTCATTCTCAACTCGAATTGGAGTTGAGTTGAAATAAAGTTAAAATGACATTCGACACTTCACGTATAATTCTATTACATTACAAATTAAAACAAAAAAGCTTATAGCTATGGTGAGTGCTGAAAAACAATTATTTTGTAATGTACATTAAAACAATCACATCTTGATACAAGCCTCTGGAAGGTATCTGTCAATATCTTTGAACCAGGTTCTCCGTTGCAAATTTCAACTTGTCTTCGCTCCCTAAGTGAATTGAGTTTAGTGAAGCTGATTTCAACTCGATGTAGATTACAAAAAGGTCAGAGCAAGTTTCAAAGTCGCTTCAGCACTTCATTTAAATGTAGTAATCAGTTTTCAATCACAGATATTAACTATACTAGTCTTTTGAAAATGAAATCTAAAGTTATCCAAGAATTTCTAGTGTTTGTGGATAACTGACAGAATAGCTGTTTCAATATGTAGTTTAATTTTTAGGAAATTGAAAATTGACTTAAGATGCAAGTTGAAATTATATTTTAAGTAGTTTTATACAAAATTAACGATTGAAATTTTATATAACAATCCCTTTTCAGGTGCCGTGACATAAGGGCAAGTGTCATAAGACCAAATTTTGAAATTTGGCCTTATGACACTTTTCGAAAGCGTCATAAGACCAAATTCCAACGTTTGGCCTTATGTCGCTTTCAGAAAGTGTCATAAGGCCAAATTTTTTTGCGACTTAAGACCAAATTTGTTTTGATATTTTCTTCAATAACAAAAACCGGTCTTTACCGTTAGAATTATGATAAGAGTAACAACAGATGGTAAGTAAATGTAATCAGGAAAGTTGCAAGCTACTCATTTGTGTTCTTTGCCTTGCACGAAAAAGTCATAAAATGGATGTTCGAAGTGATTTGATCTATAATTATGAGTTTTGTGAAGGCCAAATTCAATTTAGGTTTATTTCGCTTTAGAAAACGAAATAATAGCAATTTGGCATTGTTTCGATTTAAAATTTTTTTTGAATTGATAGCACGGCGGCGGTGTACTAACAGCTAGGTATGCAACCCCCCTCCAAATTCTAAAATTTCGTCTTATGTCACTTGCCCTTATGTCACGGCACCTCATTTTCAACCTCGAAATCTGAATCTAGATTTTGTGAACAGCTGAAACTTTTGACAGATATCTAAATTCATGCAATTCGTAGAATGAGGTGTCCTTTAACCAATTAGAAGAGCTTATTTAACATTGAACGCTGAAATTGATTCCGTTCTTCAAATCAAATACAGAACCTCTTCGTTTGACAGCTAAGGTGTTTGAAGAATTATACGTTTTCAGAGTTTGAGTTATTTTGTCTTATGTCTCGGAACGATTAAAAATGTTATATACATAACATATCTATACAACAATTGTCGATTTAAATGTAAAAGTTAAGCTAAAAGTTAGTTTTTATTCAAAATTTAATAATAAAGCAGTATAAAATTTGATATTATTATTTTTATTTTGTTTTTCAACTTTTAAGTTCAACTAATCGCGATGCGCTGCGATGTTTACAGAACACGGTCAGAATGTTTGGTTAGTTCTCTATGATACTATATTTATCATATTTCTGAACACGCCTTATTCTTAAAGTCGCAATGACGGTTGAAGATATAACAACTACGATATACAAAAGTTGATAATTGAAGTGTTTACCATACCAAATTTTTACCATACAAAATTTCATTCACCAAAATATAAATGGAAAACTAATTATAATTTTAATAACCTATATTTAAAAATGTTTCAAAATTACACTTATTACATTTTATTATACATATGATATTAATGCAGTTAACTGCAAACTTCCTAAAAGATGTTGTGAAATTATGTATAAGCTTCATAGAAAATTAAATATGATTATAATTAAAAATTATTAAAATTAAAAAGTAACAGTCCATGATTCAAAAACATAAAACAAAGCAAACAAACCTAAACTTGGGTACGCATTAATTCAAAATGTTAGTAAAATAGCTATTTTTTATTTAAACTTTAGTAAAATATCAAACTACTAGCTTAGCTGCGCCCATTGATGTTACTCGCATGCTTTATTTTAGGACACACTTGGTTACCATAAAAAAGGTTATAGTGAGCTAATTTAATAGATACACTCATTTCTGCCATAAATTATGTTAGCTTCATGTTATATGGCCTTCAATAAATGTGCTATCTAACGCTGAAAGAATTTTTGAAATCGGACCAGTAGTTCCTGAGACTAATGGGTTCAAACAAACAAACAAGCAAACAAAATTTACAGATTTAAAAAATAGTATAGATTTGAAATTAGGAAATACACTCTTTATCGCATTTTATCCATTCCTTTAAAATTGTATGCCATTTACTTTTTACAAGAACTTTTTGGAAGAAGTTCTATGAAAACGCTAATAAACCAATTTTTAGGTCTTTACCTAAAAGTGTATAGTTCGAAACTAAAAATTCTGTTAATCTGTGTTTTGTGACTCTTTCAAACTCAAAACTGAAATGTTCTCCAAAAACAATAAGAATCTCTTGCATGAAAGTGTGCACCTTTCCATTTCCGCTTTTATGTTACCTTTATTTCCAAAGGGCCCCATTAAATTAATCGCCTTTAAAAATAGCTACACGTTATTTTGCATTCATATCTACTACTCGTACCGTACATAAATCCGATATTTGGTTATATAGCAGCTTAAGGAATACATGATGGCAGGCAACGGGCCAGGCGTGTTGTAAACATTCAAACAAAATGTAGCAATCGAAAATAGAAAAGTGTCAATCGCACAAAAATCGATTCCAAATGAGAAAAATGTCATTTAATCCTTATACTTCACATATAGAGAGTCATAGTCGTCCTCATCGTCGTTCTTCGTCGTCCTCGTCGTCTTTGTCGTATACTGCATGAATTTGTAAACGAGGACGATTTTGACTACGACGACGAAGACGACATCTACAACGAATACGAATAAGACCAGGACGACTACTTCCATGAGGATGATGATGATGATGATGTTGGTGATGATGATGATAATGATGATGTCGAGGACGAGGACAATTTTTCCATATTAAGGCACGTAGCTATAACAGTCGATATCAATCGATAAACCACATTTAATTCAAACATACAAACAAATGTACCTACATATGGTTACGTTACGTATTCTACATAAATACGGTTTGTATTTTATACGCGACCTTGTTCAGAGTTGGAACTTGGAATAGCAAAAGCAAAACCAAAAGGAAAGCAAAGGCAAGGAAAGGAAAGGAACCTTTCAATCGACAATATGATGTGTGTTCTCTGGCATTGAAGTATCCAAGTACCCAGTACCAATACCAGAACTACTGGTGTACCTATGCTATATGCCATCATGCCACTATGCCAGGACTATCTATCATCAGAAGTTGGAGAGAGCATCCCAAGTATCCTCATGACTGATTTCCACATCATATCGTTTCATTCATTTCTTTGGAGTGTGCTCTTCGGATGCACTTGGCATATGCACATTATTGCATATGCATACCGACCGCTATATCACTTATTCTTCTTACCTGTATCGCACGTATAGATATTTATGTAAGGTTCGTAGCGCAGAAATAGGCTTGCCAACTTGAGCTATTTATTAGAAATTGGGCAAATTTTTTCGCAAAACTGCGGAGAAAAACTTAATTTTGACAGCCCAATCATAACTGAGCTTTAAATAGCCTTAATTTTATCTTACTATGACAGTTTAATCATAATTGAGCTATAAATAGCCCAAACCTAATTTTTGTCTGACAGCCCAATCATAATTGAGCTATAAATAGCCCAAACCTAATTTTTGTCTGACAGCCCAATCATAATTGAGCTATAAATAGCTCAAATCTAATCTTGGAGCAATATTTTCTTCGTAAGTTCTAATTGAAGCTGCCAGACTTTTAACTTTAAATTGGGCTATTATTTGGGCTACAAATATTTTTGAATTGTGCTGTCGAGCTTAAAGCTTTAACTATGTTAATTTTGATACCTCATCTATATTGATGATGTTTTCAAAGCAAAATAAATTCTAATAAAAGCTCTCATATTTATGATTAAAATTGAGCTATCATTTCGGCTACTTTTTTGGCTCCAAATTACGGCTACAAATATTTTAAAGCTGTCAAGCTAAGAACGTTAACTATGTTAATGTTGATACTTTATCGATTTTAATTAAAATTTGGGCTACTTTTTTAGCTCCGAATTTGGGCTACAAACCTTTTCGAATTGCGCTATCCGCTAGTTCATGACATGGCAACCCTAGCGCTAAATAAAATTCAATAGGATCATGAATAGCAGCATGGTGCGATGGGTTATGTCGAAGGGGGGAGGTTGTGGGGTGAAATAATATAAAGGTAGGTACACATCGGAAAACATTTTGTAAGGGAGGACATTCAATACCTACCCTACATAAGTACATACAGACATATATATTACTCTTCTAATTCCCTCCTAAGCCATTCACTAATAGAAGGACATAAGAAGCACAAAGGAGTTGTACAATGTACAAACATACATATATCTGGTTGATGTACCTAACCTACTCGTATCTACCTATAGCCACACACGTTTATAGATTGTAGTCCCTTTTGGAATAATAATAATAGATGAATGTGTAAAGGTTCTCTATATACATCAATCAAAAATTTATAATTACGGAATAAATTATAGCCTGCACCGACCGCTGTCATTCATAATTAACTTCCTGCCTCCCATATATTGGAGTGTGTGGTGTATCCACTTCCATCACTTTTACCTCTAAGAACCCACGACTCTACGACTCCACGACCTATCCACCCTATATCAGACTTCTTCAGCGTTCAACTTACTAACATACCTTATACCACCTTTATAATGATATGTATCTATATGAATCTATAGGTATCACTCTTATAAATATGGGACACGGGAGAGATTTAATTCCATTTGATTGAAATTTGTATTTAAATTGAGAACATTCCCATGGACACATCAACTTATTGTGATGATGTTTATAAATTTGTAGGAAGGTAGAAGGAAGATATAAGAGTTTTACTTTGTACACCTTTCTACGAGCAGAGTATTCGAAACCCAGTCCGAGTCCCATGTAAACGGTAATGCTATGTGATCCTTTGGAATTCCGAAAGGATTAACTTTGTGAAATTTTGTGTTATAAATTATTATTATACCCCCCAAAAATAAAATAATATTTTTAATTTATTTTGAATAAATTCATTGTTAACGAGAACGCACGCCAACGACGACGTACGGCGACGTACGGCGACGCGACGGCAAAAAGGCCAACAACCAAAACCAACCCCCTGTGATATGGAGTGTTGATAAAAATTTAAATAAAGGTTAATGATGAATTGACAAGAACAATGGTATAATCCTGATATCGTTGCCTCAATAAATACCTGATAAGATAGGATTATGTGTGACATTTTACTATACATTGTATGTATATGCAAGTTAATGCCGAAATTAATTCAAAAAATATACAACGACAAAGCAATTATTACTACGAGCTGGAATACCAAATGATGACTTATGCGATTTGATATATTATTATGTAATTTATTAAATTTCAAATTAAATTTTTATTTATTTAAATAAGTAGAAAACTCTCCAATGACGATATTTAAATGTCGTCGTTTTGTGGTAGAAAAAGGAGGGCCTACATTTTTATATTCGTCCTTGGAATATCATCTTTCATAATCGTGATTTTACCCAATTTCACCCTAAGCTGCCAGAATAAAATGGTTTCTGAGAAAATATTTAAGATTATTACGTCAGAAAGGAAAGAAAACGCAAATTTAATAATGATTTAAAAAATGACTTGATTCCTTGATGGCCGATTTCAACATCATTCGCGTAACGAGGACTTGCGCAACAAGAAGCCGCACAATTCCAATGCGCATAAACACCTAACTAAGCTACTCTTCGGTTTTGTAAATGACCGTGGCACTACATGCGTTTCTGAGCCTTGTTTGGAAAACTTTTGAATTGGTCTTGATTAAACATTGCAACTATTTAAAAATTTCTGGGATATTCGAGTCCGAAAACTAAAACACAAAAATTAGTTGAGTACCTTTTTGTTATTACACCAAGTTTTAAAAACGTCATGGTTTATCCTAAAGTCAATATTATTTTTGTTCTCAAGATACTCGTATTTTAGTGAATTCGTTTATTTTTTAAATATCATATCTTAAGAGTGTTTTATTACGAAGTTTCGTTGGTTTTTCTCTATCTTTTGACAGTTGAGAAACTGTGTTGACATTTCTGTTCAATTAGGTTTGTCAATTCAGTAAAAATTGTTTAACTTCAAAAAACACTTCTTTGAAAAAAATTATATATGTATCTGTTTACGAACTTCATAAAGCCCTGATGAATATCGGCACTTATGAGTGTTGTTCTTCCAACACATCCAATATTTTCCTAAAAAAGTCTTGAAGTTTAATAATTTGTTAACAGTTTTCTCTAGAAATTCTACAATTTTTTCAAAACTATAAAACAATTCTTTATTTTAAAATTAATTATTATTAAGGCAGAGGTTATTTGTTTGTCACTTATCATTTTCAGAAAAAGACGATGAAATTTATGAATCTAACAATTTGTTTAAAATTGCTTCCATACTGTATTAAATTTGTTTCATATTTTTTTAAATAGCAAATTATATCCGACCGATATAAATTACAAACAAATAGAAAAACTTACACTTGTTGAGCTGAAAATTGTATTAGTAAAAGCTCAAAGAGGGGTAAATTCTGCCCCGTTGAGAATGCAAAAACATAATAAATTTGTGTTTGATAGGTCTAGATGAAAAATAAATTGATTTATTTTACCCAGGGAAAACCTTATAAAATTTTGTTTAAGACTCTGCATTTTCGTTGATTTGAGTCAAAAATTAAATATTATGGGATCTTGAGAACTTGACACAAATCGCAACACAAATTTAGAATGAACTTTCAAGATTACCATAAAATCCACTCTTAACTCAAAACTGATAAAAGTGGCGTGTGGAATAACACATTTCTTACACGACGGTATGTCAAAAAAAAAATTCTCAAAAATGTCTTATTCCCTTCCAGAATACACGATTGGATGATCTTCCAATATTGTCTGGTTGTTCGCTTAAAATTTTAACCATTTTTCTATCAACCATGGGCAGGTTCAGACAACATAAGGGGCTTTATTTGCAGTCAACTTCATTCTTTGAACGTAAATTTTGACCAAGGCAACTAGTTAGTTTTTCAAGTGTCATGAATTTAAAATTCAGAACTTTACTTCACAAACCTCTATTTCAAGTTCATAGTACAAAATCTACCAAAATCATTATTTTCTACAAAACACTCCTCAGGCAAGCTACAAGTCCATCATGATTTGTATTTTGTATTTTAAAGAAATATTATACTTACTTCCAAATTTAAAAGGAATCTTTTTACAGAAAGCATTTAATGAAGTTGTGCAGAAAATAAATAAATCATAAAGTAATTAAGTTTAGCTTTTAGTTGAATTAAAAAACATGATCAATTGTCATTTTGACATAAGTTGACTTGACTTGATAGTTAGGGAGATTTTTCTTGACTAACTTTCCAGTCAACTTTTCAATGAAGTTGCCTTAATTGGAAGGCAAATTTTTGGCAGCTGGCCAATCAGATACTAGAAACTTGCCTTACTTTCAAGCCCCTTATGTCGCCTGAACCTGCCCCATGTAAACACTCAATTTTATCTTTCAAATGTGACAGACAAAAAATTGATAGGCAATTGTCGGTTAATTTTCTATCAAAAAATTGGATAAAATCAACCGACTGTACAGACAGAAAATGTTCACTTTATATAAAATTGGCGATTGCCACCTAATGGGATGCTATCAGAAGACTTTTGAAAGTTCGCCGAATATTGGAAGATCTTCCAATTGTGTATACTTAGCTGTAACCCTTTTCAACACAGAAATAAAATATTGTTAAGTTTGACTGGTGGCGCTGACAGTTTGGTAGCTGTCATTTTCTGTCAGAAATAAGTGTTTCGCGGAGTCTAACTTCAATCGTCTCCTTTATTTTTTTTAATTTTGACATTTTATGAAATGAAACAAATTTAAAATGGCTGCGTTCAATCTCGTGTTGGATAGGGTATCTTGGATAGGTGGATTTTTAGATACCTTGTTGAACGAGTTGGATAGCTGTATTGAGATAGCTGTGATAAAATAAAAACAACTTTCAGCTGTTCACAAAAAGCAGAGAAACATTTAAGCTTCGAAGTCAAAATTGTTGTAAGATAAAACATTTATTGGATAATTCAACTGATTCGTCGGACGATAATGAATTGATAAGTGCGTAACAGAACATTCTCAAATACAATTTCAACTAACATTTTGTATCTTTTTGTTTACCAACAAATACAAAAAGCTGAAATCAATTTTCAAGTTTCTTGAAATTCAACCATGTGTTGAATCAGCTGTTCTCTCAGATACCTACACTATACATACCCCAGAAATTCTTGGATACCTTTGGATTTCTTTTTTGACATCTCAGCTGTTTTTGATCAGCTGTTATTTTACACGTAAAACACTAACAAAAAGGTATCCGGATACCCTATCTGTCTGAGATTGAACGCAGCCAATAATAGCATTTTTCAACATTGTTTTGTAACTCAATTTAAACTATAATTTTTTCTGTGTGGACTTAAAACATCTATTTTTGTCTTGAGTTTGCTAACTTTTTCAACCATAATAAATAACTACATAGCCATTTAGCCGTCAAAATGAAAATTATATTTTCAATTTCTGAAGTAAATGCAAATAGAAGTCAGTGTCTCAAGTTGATGGTGTACTTACATATAACTTTTAAAAAAAATAACCTAAAAAAGTTTTTGTTTGTTTTCCTGAGCTCAGAACCTTTTACTTTGTATTAAGCATAATAACATCCCACTTCACTATTTAGTATATTTGTATATGGACACATTATTTGAAAATCCATATCACTTAATTTCTGAAAGCAGATTCAAACGAACTTAACACCATGTTTCAAAGATACTAAAGCCACCCATAAAACCAGCGAACACCATCATAAGCACCTCCATTCTTCGATAATATCACAGTTCCATCCAAAGCACTCTATTTGGCACGGAGCGGAGCAGAGAAGAGCAGAGCGGACTAAAACACCGCCGATAAATACATCTCTGGTATCGATAACGTTACAGTTTGGCATTGTAGCACAAAGAATCCAATTGCCATTCATTTATATAGACCAAGACCATCGAAGCGATGTCGAAGCCGATGGAATAAATGGCCAAAAGTTGCATACACCACGCAAAAGCAAACCATAATGCTATTTTTGGTTCCTAATGCCACTTTAGCTCCTAGACACTCCCTTTTTAACAATAATCGTATTACTTTATCGCTTGTTTTGTTTTGGCCATAAATCCGAAAACTGTAGAATAGTTAAGCTTTATACTCGTAGATGCCCCATCATCTACTTCTATACGAGAGGATTATGCATTCAAGTTGTGAATTGAGATTGAGACACAATCTTCATTAAATGCTTTACTTATTCTTTCCTCGTCGTCTTCGTCATCGTCATCGTCATCGTCTTCCTCCAATCACATCCCATCGAAAAAATTCGCATTCATTAAAGTTTTTGTTATTTTTGTTGGTCCATTTTCAGGCTTCAGAGCGAAAGACGGTGGCCTGACACTTGGAAGTGCTGACTTTTAACGATGCCATATAATCACCACTCGATTTCGCTCAACACCATCACCATCAGGACTACCCCGTTGGTACATCTTTGGTTGGTCATCATCTTGACTTTGGTCCTACTCCTCCCTGCCACTGAAGTCAAATCGCTCAAGGTGTCTGGCATAAGCGAGGAGAAGTCGTCGTCGGCAACAGCTTCATCCGAAGGACAACGATTTGCCATGGAGCCGCAAGATCAAACCGCTGTCGTTGGGTCACGTGTAACGCTACCCTGCCGCGTCATGGGCAAGATTGGAGCTTTGCAATGGACAAAGGACGACTTTGGCTTGGGCCAACACCGAAATTTAAGCGGTTTCGAGCGTTATTCAATGGTTGGCAGTGATGAAGAAGGTACAAGTACTCTCCATTCTATTCATTTCAGATCATTTAAATTATACGAAATTACTCGAGTATAAAGGAAATTATAATGTTGGTTTCTTTCAGGCGATTTCTCTTTGGACATTTATCCAGTTATGTTGGATGACGATGCAAAATATCAGTGTCAAGTCGGTCCTGGCCCTCTAGGTATGTTATTGAATTGTCTTGTTTTTGTTGCTGTGTTAAGACATAATTTGTCTTCAATGAATGGAAATTATATTATTCGATTTTATGTTATAGGGGAACCGGGCATCCGTTCGAGATTTGCTAAATTGACAATATTGGTGCCGCCAGAAGCACCGAAAATTCTACAAGGCGACTACTTGGTCACCACTGAGGACCGAGAAATTGAGTTGGAGTGTGTTTCCGTTGGTGGGAAACCAGCCGCAGAGGTAAGGAAAAAGAAAACAAAAAAAATTTTAATATTCAACAACTGAAAAACAAATTTATTAAAATTGAGAAGCTATGGTGTGTTTTGAGGTTGTTGTACTTGCTTAGAGTTCATTATCCAAGACACAAAACGTAGAACATAGAATGAATGTGGTTGTAGTTCATGCTAAGATAGGACAACAACTAACATAGCAAATCGTATAACAGCTGTATAAGAGAATCTAAATTTTCTAAATTCTAAAGATTTGTCAACACCTTTGTATAAGAAAACATATACAAAATCAACACCTTTTTATATGAAAACTGGTTAACAATATTTTGGAAACAATTCAGAAATTTAGAAGAAACTGATAAACACTTCTGAAAAGGTTCTGAGATGTTTACTTTGGTCTGGACGCTCGCAAAATATATTTTGAAATGTTTATAAAGTTATTCTCTATGTTTCTTATCGCAAATGTAAAACTTTCTTCAACTTTTCCAGCATTTCCAAAAGTAGAAAGTGCGTAAGTGGTTCTTCATATAAATTCAAAAAAGCGAAAAGTGTGGATTAACCAGGATATTATCCAATTGATTGAAATTAATTAAACAGGAAAACAAACACTTGAAAAACTGTTTTAAAATACCATCAAAAATTTACGAAAATATAAGGTCTGATATTTCCAAAAGATAAGGTAGACAAACATTGTCATGAAGATAAAATACGGCGTTATCATTGCTATTTCTTTAAGTTGCCATTAATAGCTATCATTGGATTTCATTATTGAAAATTTGGTTTCGAGATTTAAAAGCGATGAATAGTGTCAAAAATTATGTTATGATTGGTGTCAAAATAGAGCTGATGAATTGTAGATTTGTTTTACTAAAATGATACTTTTTAAAAGCAACACTTTTCTATTAGTTAATTTTTCAATGATGAAACCACTACTAATGAACAGTTGATTGTTAATTTCACATTTAGGCACATAATCGTTCCATTGGAAGCGTTCCTGGCAGTTGAACTTCCAATGATGAATTTTAAACTTAAGGGGCCAGTTATAGCTATAATTGTTTTTCATCATTGAAGCCAACCATTGGAATTTTTTTGGTAGGTCGTTTATAGCGATCATTAAAAAATTTCCTGATTTAAATCCCTCGAAAAAATTTTACTGACAGAAGTTTGTCATTGGAATTGTGTGAAATTGAAATACAAATCAGTGGAACGATTCGGTTCACTTTTAAACATAAAAGTATCAGCTGTTCAGGAAAACGATTTTCCGTCCGGAAAATAGAAAAATACATTTTTGGCGAAAAATAACAACTTGTCAAAAAATTCCAATGATTGATTACAATGATAAAAATTAATGACATCTATAACTGGCTCCTAACAATAAATTTCAACTACAAAACTGGATTCAAACTTAGAAAACTAGGAAACATAACAAACGCAAGTAAAAGCTATCATTGCATTTCAACATTGAAACCAATGATTGGAATTTTTTGACAGAATGGTTCTAGCTATCATTCAATTTTGTAGAGCTGTATTGACAGATATCGCCAGAAAAAAAGTTTGGGGGATTTCAATTAGGAAATTTTTTGTCAATGACGAAAATTGTACTGATGGAAATCCCCGGAATTATTTTTCTGACGGAAATCTGTCAATTAAACACAACCAGAGTTTAACGATTCGTTTAATTTTTTGACAAAATAGAATTAGCTGTTAGGCGCCAGTTATAGCTATCATTGGTTTTCATCATTGAAAACAAACATTGGAATGTTTTTGGCAGGTCGTTTATAGCTATCATTAGAAATTTCTGTCATTGAAAAAAATGTCCTGATTGAAATCCACCGACAAATTTTTACTGACAGAAATCTGTCATTGGAATTGTGTGAAATTGGAACACAAATCAGTGGAACGATTCGTTTCACTTTTGAACATAAAAGTATCAGCTGTTCAGGAAAATGAATTTCCGTCCGGAAAATAGAAAAATACATTTTTGGCGAAAAATAACAACTTGTCAAAAAATTCCAATGATTGATTTCAATGACAAAAATTAATGACATCTATAACTGGCTCCTAAAAATAAATTTCAACTACAAAACTGGATTCAAACTTAGAAAACTAGGAAACATAACAAACGCAAGTAAAAGCTATCATTGCATTTCAACATTGAAACCAATGATTGGAATTTTTTGACAGCTTGGTTCTAGCTATCATTCAATTTTGTAGTGCTGTATTGACAGATTTCGCCAGAAAAAAGTTTGGGGGATTTCAATTAGGAAATTTTTTGTCAATGACGAAAATTGTACTGATGGAAATCCCCGGAATTATTTTTCTGACGGAAATCTGTCAATTAAATTCCCTAAAATAGAAACACAGAACCAGAGTTTAACGATTCATTTAATTTGTTGACAAAATAGAATTAGCTGTTCGGGAAAATGAATTTCCGTCCCTAAAATAAAATAACTGTACAGTTAAACTTTGTTCTCAAAAATTTCTTGAGTATATTCCAATCATAGTAAAATATCCATTCTAATTTTGTTTCTGGTTGATTTCAATGATAGCCCCTCAAGGATATGTTTTAATTTATTGTTTAAAAAAAACTGGAACTTTTTGTATCTGGAAAATGAAAAATTACCGACCGTAAAATAACTCAAGAACAGAAAATCTTTTAAGCAAACGGAAAGTTTGTAAAAGAACCCGATCTTAAATGATTTCAGTTTAAGAACTGTATTTTTTTAATTCAATAAGAGAAAGGAACTGCAAATTTTATTTACAATAATCAATTATTTGACCTAAAAAAGATATAATACATTTTTTCCCAATTACTTGACTGGAATCAATTGATTACAATCACTTGAGACTTCATGCATTTTTTTTCATTCACTTGAACTGATTGCACTCATTTAATTGCGTTCAAATGATTGAGGAGAAATTATTGCAATCTTTTTAAGTTCAAATATTCGGTTTTTGAAAAATTTTAAGTCCCAATGTTTAGATGAAGTCAATAAATGATTTATAATGTTTGAATTCACAAGAGACTGCATTCTTTTACCAAACTGACAAATGTATAGAACCACATACCCACGTATAATTTATAACAAAATATCTACAAACTAAACACCTAAAAACATTTACAGATAACATGGATCGATGGTCTTGGAAATGTTCTCTCAAATGGCATTGAGTATGTTAAGGAACCTTTAGCCGATTCACGTAGATCAACTGCCAAATCTATACTTAAATTAGCTCCCAAAAAAGAGCACCATAATACAACATTTACGTGCCAAGCACAAAACACCGCAGACAGGACTTATCGTTCTGCAAAACTTCTTTTAGAGGTAAGTCTTTTTTTTCAAAATGTTTCCATCATATTAAAAGTTCTATATTAAATTTTCTCAAAGGTTAAATATGCTCCAAAAGTAACAGTGTCTGTTGTTGGTGGATCTTTGGCTGGCGGGAGGATTCCAGAAGGAGCAGAAGTCATACTCTCTTGTCAAGCCGATGCCAATCCCAAAGAACTGAGTTATAAATGGTTTATCAATGATGAACTAGTAACTGGAGATTATACTACAAAAATGGTAAGACGTTATTTTCTTTGATAACAGTCATAAGACAACAATTAAAAAACTTATTCTTACCTTAAAGATTATTCACAACATATCAAGACAATATCACGATGCTATAGTTAAATGTGAAGTATTAAATGCCGTTGGCAAGAGCGAAGAAAGCGAAACATTAGATATAAGTTGTAAGTATTTTTACACTATTTTCACAAGTATTTTCCTGAAAATCCAGTAACGAATTTCAATTTTTTCAGACGGTCCAGTTTTTAAACATCGACCAGAATCAGTTGAAGCTGATATCGGAAGTACAGTCAATCTCCGATGCGAAGTTGATGGCAATCCACCCCCAGAAATTGAGTGGATAAATGAGAATTCAGAAAGGGTAAAAACCTATTCAATCAGTTTTCTAGTTTTCAGTTAGCTCACAAAAGAACTTCTTTTTCTAGGTCGTGGGTACCTCGTCCAACCTCACTCTGAAAGTCAACTCGGACTCGGCTGGCCGTTATTACTGTAAGGCCAATGTCTTAGGTTTTCCAGAAATAGGAGCCGAAGCTACAGTCTATGTCAAACGTGCTCCTATGATAACATCGCACAAAATTCAATTCGGTTCGATAGGAAATCGGGTGAAAGTTGATTGTTTAGCTTTTAGCGTTCCAAAGTCTGATAACATTCTGTGGCTCTTCGAAGGTCATCCGATCAATGTAAGCTTGGATGATACATACACTTTGGAGGAGCAGCACTTCCCGGAAGGAGTGAAAGCTTCCCTCATAATAAGGGACAGTCAATCGAGCCAATATGGCAAATATAACTGTACAGTAATAAATAGTTATGGAAGCGACTCCATAGTGATCACTCTTATACCAGAAAGTAAGTCCAAAAACCTCTCGTCTTTATCTCATTACTTAAATTTGACACTTTTCAATACTAGGATCGATTCCATATTTCCTCGTTGTGATGGGATCTGTTTCGTCAGTTGCTATAATTCTCATGGTGGCCATGCTAATAGTGGTTTACCTCAAGCGATCAAAGAAGAAACCTCTCCCAGCAGATGTCATCCCAGAGGGTAGGGTGAATGATAAATTAAATGACATGAAAACCGATATCCGCTCTGCAGGATATGACGTTGACTATTCAGAAACTTGTTCGGGATCTGAAAGCCTCGCTATCAATTTGACATCAGCCCCAATGCCAGATATTGCCACAAAAGGTGGCACCTTAGGAGTACCACTTGCTGGTCCAGTGAAGCTCTCTAATGAAGATAGGTAATAGACTTTCAAACTCTTATCACCACACTTGTCTAATGTTTTCATTTTTTAAAGGTTTTCTGGTGAATTCAGCGATCGATACAATCGATGCATGGTTAAGAATCAAAAGAACCAGGACATCAAGGATAATAACGGCTATGCTCCGTACTTTGAATACGCCCTCGATTATAGCCCACCAACGGACAGTATAAGCAAATCAGCTTCGAATACATTAACAACATCAACTACTCTCCCCCACTACAATAATCCCATATCATCGGGCAACATGAGCCTTCCAAGGTCCCGAAACGAGCCGCAGTACGTGCAAAGTGCAATGCAAAATGGTTTTCTAGGTAAGACTTGACCCACTTTTCGTTACAATTCATGATTTTCTAATGAACTTCCTTTTATTTTTAGGACAACCTTTGCTACAAAATGGTCTAGCCATAGATAGCAGATTTAGTGCGATCTATGGCAATCCATACCTACGAACTTCGAGTACAATACTCCCACCTTTGCCACCGCCAAGTACCGCAAATCCAGCAGCAACTCCAGCTCCGCCACCATATCATGCTCCTAGAAATCACCCCTCTAGCATAAGCGGCAGCACAGCTGCCACATCCTTAAAGAACTTCGGCCCCAGTGCCATCGGTATTGGCAGCATCGGCAGCAACAGCAACAGTAACCTAACTGCGAGCAGCAACACACTACACTCCATTGCACCCCTCACAACGACACAATCCCCGTCGCAGGTGCTCAACCAAAGTCCCTCGGGACAGTTCATATTACCTTCGAATGGCAATACGAAAAAAGGTGCCCTCGCCACGCATGTTTAATACAAACTTAGACTTATAGCAAAACAAATCAATTCAAAATGAAAATTTATACCATATTGTGATTTCTAGAGTTAATTAAACAATTTTAAAAATTAAAAACAAAATAATGCATATTTAAAACAAAAATAAAATAAATAAATTATGATTTGTTTTCATAACGGAAAGTAGATAGATTGTAAATGTTTTTATAAGCCAAATTAATTAGTTAAAAATAAAAAAGAAAACACAAAAAAAAACAAAAACAAAAACAAAACGAAAATAAATATAAATTTTAAAAATAAAAATAAAAAAATTAAATGAAACACGTATCAATTAAGAGTCTAGTAAGTGTATTATGTGAATATAATAATTATATATATATATAAATATATGAAAAATGCTGCCTTATTATTCCTTGTAAATTCTGATCTAATTTATAATGAAAAAGTGAGACGTACTTATATCTCTATATAAAAATAAAAATCTATTAGATGAATCTAATAATTTCACTTAAAAAACAAAACAACTTGTTATTTTGTTTTCTTTATTTATCATGCATGCGGATATTAAAATATTAAAAAACAAACAAACAAAACAAAATTATTCCTTCACTAAATTTTAAAAATAAAAAATCATCCATTTTTTAAAAAAATACATACTTTTTTCTTTAATTGAAGTGAGTTTCAAAATTGTTTTTTGTAAAATTTTAAGTTTTTTTCTTCCAAAAATTTCAGAATTTCAATTTCTAACTATGCTTGAATGTCTATCATGTTAATGTTATCTAAAATGTCATGCTTATTCGTCCCACAAATAAATACAAATTAAATTTAAACAAAGCTAAACAGGGCAGGCACTACGTTTCCACCGGGCACTAAACCGAGATTTAGCTAGATTTGTCACAAATCTCCTTGAAATCTCGAAGATTCACCATACAAATTTTAATCTCCTCAAATAAAGATTTGAAATAAAACTCATTGAAATCTACTTGGAAACATAATTTGTCAAATCAAACAAACTTATTTTTCGGAGAATAATTGTTGAACCGACCCATTTAAACGCCAATTTCGTTTATTGACAGATGGAAATGTCTACAAAAACTATCTGTCCCACTTCCATATGACTCAAATTCAAAACAATAAACAACTTTCAAGAAATCACAGACGAAATAAAATGTAAGTATACAAAAATAATAAATATGTACAAGAATATAATAAAACTAATTACTTACAGATGATGAGTGAACAAATACATATTTTTTTTCTTTCGAAAGGAGATTAATTTGAAGTTTTGTTGTTATGACATAAACCAAACGTCAAATTAATCTCCTTTTCTTTGGTGGAAACACCTCATGATTTATTTTAAATCACTTGCCTTAAATCTGGGATTATTTTTTGGTGGAAACGTACTATAAGACCAGGCGACATAAGTGACTTGAAGGTTAGGCAAGTTTCTAGTATATTTGATTGGTCAGCTGTCAAAATTATTGAAATATTGATTGGAAATCTTACTACCAAGTCAAGTCTACTTACGTCAAAAACAAAATGTCAGCTAAACATGTTTGTTTATTCAACTGAAAGCTGAACTTCATAACTCTATGATTTATTTATTTAGCACACCATTCTATTTAAAGGGTTCCTTTTCATATTGAAGAAGGAATAGGGACTTTTTCTTTACAATAGAAAACCACATTTATAGTGGACTTGTTACGTGTGGAAAGAGTTTTTTGTAGAAAATTATATTGTTGGTAGTTTCTGCAGTGTAAAAGATTGTCAAGTAAAGTTCCAAGTTTGAAATTAATGATATCTACAAAAATTAAGTAGCTGCCTTGGTCTTATAAAGCGTTCAAAGAATACAGTTGACTTCAAATGAAGTCCCTTAGGCGCCAGTTATAGCTATCATTGAAATCGATTCGGAAAAATTTTTGAATCGATATTTGACTGTGTTTCCCTTTAATTAGAAATGAAAATTATGTACTGATCGATCGGAAATCACACAAAAAATTTTTTTTGAGAAAAAGTGTACTTACGCATTTTTTGTCTCTAAAACTGTATTTTTCTATTTTCCGGACGGAAATTAATTTTCCTGAACAGCTTATGTAAAAAAACGTGAAACGAATCGTTCCACTGATTTGTGATCCAATTTTACACAATTCCAATGACAGATTTCTGTCAGTAAAAGTTTTTCGGTGGCTTTCAATCAGGAATTTTTTTTTTCAATAATAGACATTTTTAATGATAGCTATAAACGACCTGCCAAAAAAAATCCAATGTTTGTTTTCAATGATGAAAACCAATGATAGCTATAACTGGCGCCTTAAGCTGTCCATAGCGATGCTGATTTAAGCATAAGTTGAAAAATGTTGAGATCGATTTTGTTATTTTTTTTTAAATAAACCTCGTTGTTGGAGTGAATTTTGACTTCTATTTTTGTATTTTATTGATTTTTTTATTTTAAAAAATTGATTTCCTTAGTTTAAAAAAAAAAAAAAGATTTTTGAAGAAAAAAAACAACAGATGGCGTTTTAAAATTAATTATAATTTTGCCCGCAAAACCTACAAAGCTAAAGAGAGCTAAAGAGGTGCAATTATTTTTAAAAGGGATTTTGTTTAAGAATAAGTATCGGCTCGTAGTCCGTATTTAGTATTTCAATGAATAAAAGAATTTGTATCACTAAACTTAATTTCTTTACCAGAAAAAAAGAGCTTCAACCTTTTATTTAATTGGTTTATTTTTTTTTATTCCTTATCTAACAATGTAAATTTTGTAGGTGTCAGTTATAATTTTTGATAATTGAAACTAATCATTGGAATTTGTTTGATAGATCGGTTATAGCGATCATTAAGAATGTTTGTAATTTGAAAGAAATGTTTTCAATTGAAATGGATATCTATCATTGGAATAGTATTAAAATAGAAATTCAATTAATTTTTTGTGTTTTGATACTAAATTCAACTCTTTCGGATAATAACATTTCTATCGTCAAAGTAAAAAAAATAAATAACTGTGGAATTGAAATTTGTTGTCTAAACGAAATTCTTTGAGTGATTTCGGGAATCGGGATCACTACGATTACATAATTTGGATTTGTAATTAAAATGAAACAATTAAAGATTCCTAAGGATTCATTTCAATGTTAGCTCATTTAGCCCCATATGATCACCTTTTTGCACAGAACGTTTGGTTTTTAACTCTGATAGTTCGAACTCTTTACAGAACTAAAAAAGAAAAGGCATAGCAATAAGAATAAAGTCCATACAAAACCACAATTCTACTTTGACACAAATTTACTGATTTTCCAGCAACTTTTAGTTTTTGAACTTATGATAAGTTGGATATAAATTCTCTTGTATTTTTTGACATAATGAAACAAAATGATTTTAGCATAAACCTTATAAAGAAAATGAATTTATCTCCAAAAAGAAACATGGCAAAATATATGTACTTAAAAACATAAATATTTTGAATTAAATTATAAAGAAACATATTTAAAAAATACGGTTTTCCCAAAATGGCAACAACATTTTAAATTGTTACCATTTTGAAAGTAAATCATTTTTTATGGAAAGTATCAAATTATAGGAACATAAAATATATTTGTGCACTTACATGTATCTACAATTTTGAAGAAAGGTAGAGCGGTATAGATGTATGAAAAAACCCGATTGTGTTGAAGAGTGACTGCAACAACATTTCGTCTGCTTATCTGCATTATGGCACTTCCTATAATTTGCGTTTGTGAAGATCTTTGCAATTTTGGTTTTATATCTCTATCCAACTGTTGTTAGGCAGCCTTGTTTTGTCCAGATTTTTAAGTACAGAACAAATGTAATCCGCTATAAATTGATCTTTATTGTTTTAAGTCTCTGAAATTATAGGAAAAGTAAATACAAAATGTTCTAATTTTAATTAAAATATTATTAATATCATAGAAATCCAAAATATCGTACCAATTACGGAATTCGGTGAGTAGGCTGCGAAGGGAACAAAATGTCAATACAATATTTGTACAATAGTAAAAATGTCAAAAAATTACTCAATTTTCGTCGGCAACAAATAGAACGAATTCTGTATTGCTGACTATCGAAATAGAATGTTTGGGATATTTCAATTCTTGTCAAAAGCACATCTAAAATAAATAGAAAAGAAATAAAATCGTTATTTGAATTATAGGCGAAAAATACTGTTTATGTTTTACTATCTGTTTCCGCAGTCAGGTTTTATAATCATAAACAAGAAAAAAAACGTTAATTTTACAGGTGAGACTTGTTAGAAATAACTCAGAATATATTATGTTGAAAAGTAGCATTTTTTACAAAACTTGTATTTTCCATTTATTTTTAATATGCGAAAAAAATTAAAATGATAATCCTATAAATCGACCAATTTGTATCTACATCGTATCATCGGTAAATGACAAAAACATCGAAAGCGTTCTTATTTATTCTGAAATACCCTCAAGATATCGAAGTTCAACACCAGCCTTATAAGAGCAATATTTAAAAAATAAGGCTTTTTCGAGGTGTCAAGATTTGTTGTGACATTTTGAAAGTAAACAATTCTTTATGGATAACAAGAAGTCTGAAATTATGGGAAAATAAATATAATGGCGGAGTTATGTGAAGTAAAGTAAAGTGGGATAAATGTTTGTCAAAAACACAGAATGTTTGACTCCGCAAAGATGAATATCTTCGTCTTTATATTTAAAAAATGATGGCAATTCCTTTCAACTATGGTTTTGAAGATCAATTTTATTCTACCATTTTCATCCATTTTATAAAATTTAAATATTTAGCATGATTTTTTTGTACAGATTCAAAAAATATTATTAAAATAACAGAAATATTTGTAGCGTCTTGACATTTATCCAAGATTTCCGGTTTTTTTCTTCAAAAATTTAAATAAATTCATACAAAATTCTGGACTTTCTATGTCAAAATAGAATTTTTAGAATAAATACAAAATAAATAAAGAGTTAAATTAAATTGGAGGAGAGAGATATTCTGAGTAATTTTCTCCATGTTTTACTATCTTTCAAATTAAAAAAGTATTAACATGCGCAAGAGACTTTAATTTCACAAAAGAAAGATTAATCAGCATTTTTATTTTTTGGTAGAATTTTTCACAAACCAAATATCTTTACTTTATTTTTATTATGTGAAAAAAACTATATTACAGAAAATCCAACACTGTACCTACATCGCATCAATTAAACATCGAAAACAATTTGTCTACTCTAGCGATCCCCTTAAGATGTCGAAGTGCAACACCAGCCTTATAATAGCAACCACTTTTCTCTCTGAAGAAAAATTGAACTACATTACCTTCATTATTCTCTCCTCTCTCCAAAAATATGTTCTCAAAAACTAAAAAACTCGTTTTCATCTGTTCTACGAGCGTAATTTTGATTGAGTCAACAACTCCTACTCAAATTCAATCAAATTTTATTTCCCCAATTATACCCTCTTTTGGATATGATGCTCTCTTTCTATCCACATACTTGTTACCAAGAATGCAACTGCAGCTTATGAAACAACACTATATACCCAAGCGGCCATCTTTAACGAGTATCGACATTATCCACTATTTAACTCAGAGACTCGGAGATCTGTTGAGTAAAAGTGGCTGCCACCATTAAATTACTCCTCTCTCAATGGTAAAGTGGTTTGAGACGCGAAAATAAACGCATGCGCTGCCAAACTGCGCGGATGAATTTTTGTTGATTTTTATTTTGTTTTGTGTTTAATGAGAATTTTTTGATGAGTGTAATTGTTTATAATTTAATAAACAAAAACAAAACAACAGTTACAGTTAAGCAGCGGTTGCACTGACAATAAAAGGGTGCGTGCGATTCAAAACAAAAATGTGCTAATCATAAAGTGGTTGTTACCCTAATATCCTTTTCTTCATTTTTTAAAACGAAGAAAAACCACAAATTGGAATAAAAATAAAAAGTGCTATTGCAAAATAGTTTACACTTTTAGTTAAAAGAGTGACAAAACAAAAACAGGATACGATTTTGATTATTCCACAGTCTCAAGTGTGTTCTTTCCTCGCTCCGGGGTGAAAAGTAAAGGAAACAAATAAAATAACGATCTCTTCGGAGAAAATAAAAATTCGGGATTTTAAAATTTTAAATGTCGTCCGTGTGTTGGCCTCGTTGAAAGAAGAAATCTTTGGAATTTTTGTTTTATTCAATTCACTTCCCAAATGAATTGGATTGTGATTAATTTTTATGTTTTCCTGCTTAAATGTGAATGTTTTACAAAAAGAAAATAAAACAGAAGCCCGAGTTAAAGAAAACTCAGCGCGCGGAAGTGACCCCATCGCGAACGACCGCGACGACGACGAATTCAACGTAAAAACTCTGGATTTGGATTACAATGTGGTTACTGGCCGGGAATACAGCAAAATCGGATAAATTTTGGATTAAAATCATTTTACTTACATTTTTCTTTATTGGGATTATTTGTAGGGTTGAAGGTAAGTCGTAAGTTATAAAAATAAAATGTGAAAAAACAGGGACAATAATTTCATTTTGGTACAACAATTTTATTTTATTCCTCCTGCCTGACGACAATTTCACCATTTTGAATTTTTCATTTTTCAACTCGAACTCTAGGCTCTCACTCGATCTCGGCTCTGTTTGATTGTTTTGTATGTTCGATCTCTGTCTGGCGTACATCATACCAAAAGTCCTAAACCAGTTTCCTTTGAAGGTGTGCGAAAGAGACAGACCTATAATTTAGCAGAAATATTTTACATTTTTACTGCTCGTCAGCAAAATTTGTTGGAAAATTAATTTTCAAATTGAAGAAAGAAAAGCGATCGTATTTTTTTAATTCATAATAATTTAAGAGAAAAAGGATATTTTCTTAATTAAATAAATGATGCAAATTGTTGTAAAAACATAAACCGTTGCAATTGATAATTAAAAAAGATGCAAACTCATTTATGGCTGAACGAGCAGTTACAACTTTCCGATTAGGGACAGGTGTTCATTTTTGTTTTACTTTACGTCTCTGTTTGCCTCTCTCCTTCTTGTTCTTCTTCTTCTGTAGGAGTTTTCAACGTATTATTTTTCCTTTTCCTTATTTTATCTGGTGGTGGAGAAAAAATGATGCAGGCAGCAGGGTTTTAGTTTATTTTTTGAAAAGAAGTTGAATAAAATATTAAATTTCATATTTTGTATTTTGAAATTATCGACATGAAGACTAAGGATTTACATTGTATACAAGTTTGTGTATATATTTGGTTACATAAAACTGCGCCAACAAGTGCAATTTCATGTTAGAATTAGAAGTTGGAGCGGAGCTTTGACTTAAATTCCTTTAGGTAACAGGAAACCATCAGCAAGATAAAACATAATTTAGTTATGTAAACTTTAATAATTAGGTACATACATAGATAATCTCAATATGCAAACTGAGAGCATTTGTAAATAGGTAGGTACTTCATAATATGTAAGCTAAGTTTGTTTAGTGGATTAAACTAGGTAGGTAACTATAGGACATACTAAACTGTTTTGTTTCAAATATATAGGTAATTGGCCAGTTTATAGTTCTAAGATCTCAAAGATTTCCTTATTTATCAGAATTTATAAATGCAATTTCTCATACTAATTTCCCACTTTTTTTGTCAGAAATTTGAGAACAAAATTTGTATGATTCGATTTCTCAAGAATTCCCTACCGGACAATTCAAAAAGGATGGAAAAAATGCAAAGCTTATGATTGCTAAGTGAGAATGAATAGTGAATTGTGATTATATTTCATTATTCTGCTCTGTCAATTCGTTTGAGAAAATTCTCAGAAATCTTAGAAATATAAAGTGGCCAAATAATGTGCTATAGCAATGCCAATTCTATTAAAATTCCTTATTTTTCTGTCAGTAGATAGGTAAGTAGTACGGGTAATGTCCTCTTAATAGTAATTTTTGTCATAAAAAGTGCTTTTATGCCTCTATTCTTGTCATTATTTGCACTTAGGAGTGTTTGAGGGGTCTTGGGTACTGCTTCTTGCGAGGAATTGATAAATCCTCCAAGAGTAATTCTTGTCATGAAAAGTGCTATCTTAAACTAGCCGTTCGGATTCGGTATATAAACTGTAGGTCCCTTCCATCTCTGACAACATTACTCGCACACAGGAATGATTGAGAGTTGTAAGTCACTAGGCCCTGGTTCTTCATGGACTGTTGCGCCACCTGATTTATTTATTTATTTAAATATTTATGTTGCGTACCTATAAGATACCGTTCTATAAAAATGGATTATTATGTAGAACTTATCTAGATAGACGACAACAATTGAAATCTTAGAAGAATGCCTAAAAAACCAGTTAAATCTAAAAATAGGTTCCGAGGCAGTTTACAAACAAAATTATGAAGAATTTGGAACTGAAATTTGTCTACAAAGCGACCTTAGTAGCTATAAATTCCTATTATGTTTTCTTTAAACTCTTCACAAAATTAATGAGAAATACCTACTATTTTATAAATCCAACGTAACTAGGTATGTGTTTTCATGAATATGATACATTTTGAAGAAATGTAATCTTTCTGAATTTCTAAATAAAAAGTAGATAGGTACTGTTGATAATACTGCTCAACAATGTTTTTTAACAGCCAATCAAATTTTACGAAGGTTTTCGTTAGTTCAAGTTGGAATCCGGCTTCAAAATCACTACATCACGTAAGGTTTCTGAGATATCACCTTTTAAAATTCGAAAAAAACCTATCGTTTTTGAGAATATGTTATTTCATGAACTATTTTTTTTATTCATTTTAATATTTTTAGTAGGTAATTCATATAATTTAAGAAAAATCCTTATTAGTTGTTGGGCTTCACCTGCCCTGCATAAACCCTTAAGTAATACTAAATCATTTACCACTAAAATGGAAAAACGGTTTAAAAGTAACCTTTTGTTCTGAAACCGAACTCATTTTCCAAGCAAAGCTATTACATCAAGATTTTTGAATTACATTAAAAAATATTGTTAAAAACGTGTAGGTACCTACATTATGCTTAAAACTTTAGCAGATTGTTGAAATCGGATTCGAAATAGAGTTTCCGCATACCTACTACCCTAGCTAAAGCCAACGATTTACTCCAAAGCGTATGGTTTCTTAAAACTTTATATGCAGTCATATGAAAACATCACATAATTAATAAGAATTTCCGGAAACTTAGTGAGATACTAAAAAGATTTAAATAGCAATATGTGTAAAGCTGCATTAAAACTTGAAAATTGAAAAAAACTGATGTTGTTTTTAATCTTGGCAATATTTATTAATAAATTCTTGCGCAGAATACATTATATTGTATTGTTAAATTTACATAAGTCAGTAAATAGGTATCTAAGTAGTTACTTTTTCATTTTAAGAAATCTTTAATATCTTGTAGAAACCTTTTTTTTCTACAGAGGTACCTACCTACATACATTCATGTCGTAATTTGTATAATTCAGTGAACAACAATAAATACTTATAAATAAGTTTAATGAAGCCATATTACAATTTACATAAATAACGAATGTTAAAACACTAATATTGATGAGTGAGATTTTCTAAAATCTTGAAATCATATTGGACATTGAAAAACACGATGACAGAATTAAATGGTCAAAGAAAACAACATCTTGGATTATGTCTGCTAATAACGTAATAACAACACCTAACGCGAAGACTTAAGCTAATCGTTTGATATTGCGGATTATTCAATTTTATTGAAATTGTGTAGGAATCTCTTATTAATTCGTTTCCAAAATATTGTAATAAGTCTTTTGAGATAAACTTTTTTTATCTTTCTTCTAATTAACTAATTGATAAATAAAGATTTAAATCCGTAGAAAGCTAAAACGGATTAACACTCAGGATCTAAGATTCAAAAAGTAAAATTTAAATATCAAACTTTTAGTACAAAATTCTATAAAATAAAGCTCATGTCAAACTGCTTCAAAAAGTGATATTTCAATTTTTTTCATTTATGTTGAACTGGGTACTTAAATTAAAACTTTTTTAGAAACTTTCCTATGATTTAAATTTTCTTGTCTATCAAATTGAAATTAGTGATTTCTATTTTTAAAAAAGGAGCCCGAGTTCGTAAGGTGCTTTCAGATACTATCGACATTTAGGTAGTTAGGTATGTATACCTTCATATGGGTTTTTCCAGTAATGGCCATAATTAACATTCAAGACCAACATTTAGCTTTAGGACTACCTCCATGGGGAAATGTTCGTAAAAGTATCAAAAGTTCAATTTATGCTTAATGTTGGTTGCTTTAGCTGAACACCTACATACATATGTATATTGTAAAGGTATTCTTTATTGCGACTCACGTTTAAGATGAAGGTATAAAGATTAGCAAATTTTATTAAAAAAAAAGGAACAAACAAACCTTAAAGAGAAGGCGCTAGGCAATATACATATCTTTTCGGCTAACCCAAATGCTCTTTGTCGAATTATGTATTGAACGAAAAAATTAATAGCTTTCCCAAGAAGTTACCTACCATACGACAACATACGATTTAAGTAAAGTTTATTTAACTATCTCGAAGACAGAGAAAATACTAAAGAAAAAAAGAAAAACAAATCGTGAATCACAAATTTACATTCGAGGGAACTGTCTCGACTCTAGCATATCTACATCGACCCACCGCTTATCGTGTCTCAGTAGTCAGTGCCTAATGCCTATACCTATCTACCTACCTACCTACCTATAAACAATTGCTCGCTCACATACAACGGCCTGGCCCGGCCCGGCCAGACCATGTCATGGTTTAGTAAACAAATTTGGAAGATGATACTGAGCAAACAGATGTTATTGAAGGAATTCCTTATCATTGTCCAAGCAACCGAACCCAAAAAATATGTCTTATCACATAATTTTTTTCCACGAAAACCTTTGAATATTTATTAAGGCAATAATAAAGCGTACGTGTGCCAAAGCAACAATGAATCTTATTGAATAGATACAACACCCGCAGAAAACTATTAGATGTTTGTTTCTTTTTTGGTGTATACATTTCTGTGCTTAGATATAAACCTTTAAGAAAAATAAAATGTTAAGGCTAGATGTTTCCAATATAAAAGTTAAACCAATTAAAATAATTCCTTAAGATTTGACTTTAGGTAGGAAGGTATCTGGTTTGCCTTAAAGAGTAAACAGTCCACTTTAAAACTTCTTAACTAGATGACAACGACGACGACGAAGGCTTTCTCAGTGGTTATTAGGTCGAGATTAAGGTGGATTACTGCGCTTCCCACAATTATTCGTGTGCGCAGCTTCTATCTTTTTTTTGGGATCTTTTGTGTCGTCTCCTGTGTTTTTGTGGAGTGCCCCCTTTAATAGTGTAGAAAGGTTTGTCGATGGTTGTACATTCTATGCAATAAAGCAACAACTAAATGTATTAAACCTATTTGACTCCTCTCTTTATCATCGTCCATGGTCGCTACACAACACCCGACTCGTGCATCGACTCATTAAACTTAAGTCATAATTGGTAGATTGCGGATAGGTAGGTAAGGTACTCGTAAAATGGAGCCAACGGTAGCAAAATGTCGTCCCGTCCGTCCGTCCGTCCGTCCTGCTATTAAATTTCATGTTGTTAACGATTACTAAACGGATTTCATACAAGATGAATAGCTATGATATCTAGGTAGGTACCTATGCCTTGTAGTCAGTACCCTGTAGTCAAGTGTTCGCGCAGACGCAGACTACATAGGGTACATTTATGTATTGCATCTAGAAAAATTCGCTTATTGTGCTAAAATCATTTTAACAAAGAGGCAAAGGGATGGAAATGTGAATATTAGAAACAACAGGTCACCAGAATATACATAGGTATATACAATATTTTTTATTTTCGTCGTCGTTCCTGCTCTCCCTTATTTTTGTCCATTGTTCATTGCCTTAAAGCGACATAATTTCGAGTTCTTGTATCGATTTTTGGGCGAAAGAAAAATGACAGCTGCTAGAAAGTATATAGGACTCTATACCCGAAAACGGAATCCATATTGTCCCTCAATGCACACATGAGATCGAATTACTAGGATAACCTTTCACATCCAAAATATATTATGTATATCCCATCTCTTTCTCTTGCTTTCTGTTCTTGTTTTGTTGTCCTTATGATCCTCCCTCCTTTTTGTCATAAAATATAGCACTTTAAAATAAACCCTGGAGAGTTTGGTTCTTTTTTTACTTTTGTATGTACATAGGTATATTTTTGTATTCCTTTATATTTTTGTTTTTCAGGATTTAAACAAGGACACGAAAACGCATTTTGTCTCCATGCATAAGTTTTTTATATTTACAGTTTTTTTTTTTTTGTGTGTTGTCCTTATTGAATCTTTAAGATGAGGTATGTTCTTTGAGGTGAGGAAGGAATTAAATCTTAATTGGATGTTTTTCCTGGCCCCAGGTCGTCTTACGTTTTCTTTTATTATGCTTATGTTACAAAACAAACGAACAGAAATCCCTTATAAATTCAAAATTAACTTCGAAAACAACAATAACAATGCAAATTAATGTAAAGAAATGTCTTGCAAATATTTTTTCAGTACGAGTTTAATAGAAAAGGATTTGTACCAGGATTCAAAATAAATGTTAAATGCACGTTCTTAATAATAATAATAGTTTAGAAATGTATAAAGGTACTTAATTAGCTTTACAAATTCGTAGGGTTGCGTTTCAAACATGTAAGGTAGGTTTAAATATTATTGGAGTAAGTATGAAAGAGTTTATTCCGAAAACGAAGAATTTGACTAAAGAATCAAAGCCAAAAGCTTATAATAAGGATTACTTTAGCAAGTAACAGGAAGTTTAACAGTGTTATCTGGAAGGTGCACTTATTTACTTGCAAATTTTTAATTGAAAATTGAAAAATCTTCCCGTTTTTACATGAACCTTGTATCTTCAAAACCAACATTTTTGAATTCTGTAAAACAACAGATAGAATTTTATTTACTAGAACAAACTTTCAACCTCAATTTTTGTTTGATCATCGATTATTTGTCATGTTTTCAGTTGACTAAAAGTAAAAAGAGCTTGAAAATTGCAATCATTTCTGGAAAAATCGCTAATATTGTCCAAGTATTCAAAAAATAAAATTGTGTAGATACGACGTGACGTAAAAACAAGATTTTTAATTAAAAGCCTTAACAAATTTACACTCACAAGTTTACTTTCAAACTATAGAAACTTTATTTTAACCTTCTTGATAGCTCAGCTTTGACCTCAATATAGATATTTTCAATTATTCAACATCCTTTAATAAATTTAGCCATCATTAATAACTTTTCTCGATTTAATTACATATGTTGGATATTTTCTTTATTTTTATCAGAAGACCTGAATTGAAAAGAATATGTTAATAGAACAACTTTTCTTCAACTTCTTGTATTGTACCTTTTACCTATCTATCTTCCATTTAATTTTTCTTATAGGTTAGGTTGGTAAAGGTAGAACCATTATATCTATCTACCTGGTGCCTGATGTTCTTCCGTGATCGCTGTCAAAGCAGAGAAAAGATAAAAATTATATTTAATATTTAAGTTCTCAATCTAATGATTCGCTTCCTCTTCTTTTTTAGAACTGGATGAAGACCTATTTTAAAAGTTCCTCATAGTTATAATACCTATCTTATATGTATGTAGGTAGGTAATCGCCTTCTGGTCATGGCGATTTTTTGCTTCGTTTTTTGTTTCAAAACTAGTTCTCGAATGCAAGTTTAGTTTGAACATACCTATAAATATTGACTGCAACCTTGCAAACCAAATTGTGAGCATAGTGAGAGAAGACAACAACAACAAAAATGCATGCATTTGATTGCGTAGTAAAATACCCACATGAAAATAAAAACAAAATTCTGTTAAATATGTTTTGTCACACAATGCTGCATATGACACCACACCTTTTTCTTCGACGACTGGGCTTGAGTTTGGTGCCTGTGCCTTTGCCTTTGCTTTTGCTTTTGCCTTTAGCTGTAGCAGTGGCTGTGGCTGGGCCCGATCTCGAACCTGGGCCATGTCATTCGATTCCGATTGAATTTTCTTTATTCCACTGCCTCCGCTCATTCTCAATTGATGAACGTGATTCAGGTAAATCAGGTTTTGGTGCAGGTTCACGTCTCACGTGTCTGTCCGCCCAACTCGGGGCCTCAGTCCGAGCCGGAGCCGTAGCCGTAGCCGTAGTTGTAGCCGCAGCTCGAGTATAACTTCTTTATGATTTAATTTCCAAAGAAACTCCAAGAAAGCAAATAATCGCTTAACACACTCATAATATAGCGGTGCGGCGAGGTAAAAATCTTGGTCCGCCGCCGTTACTGCCACCACCGTCGCAGCCGCCTATCACCGGACGAACTCTTGGGCTGCTATAATAATACTTAGTCATCATCGTGATAAAAATTCCTAACAACATTTTCTACCTGAATTCAATGTTGTGGTTGGTGCTGCTGGCTGAGCTGATGGAGAAGGAGATGGTGTTTCTTCGTTGGCCGTTTGTAGTTCGTAGTTGTGTTCTTTGGTCCTCCATCGAGTTATTATTACGCTAATCAAGCATCTGTTATGTTCTTCAGCAGGGTTCAGCAGAAGGCTTATGATAACCTTCTCTCCATTCTCTTCCGTAGGGTACCTATGCTCCTGCTATGCGTTCGTTCTAAGTTGTTGGTATCGGTATGTTTTCTACGTTTCTCTTCTTCCTTTTTATGCTTCTTGTTCGTATTACTTTTGGTTCGTTGTGTTTGTTTTTCATTTTTATGATTGGTCTCAAGTTCTTGGATTGGATCTTCGTTTCGATCGTCTTTCGTGAAGTTCTTTTTCAACATGAACTTAACGACGACAACGACTACGAAGATGACGACCACTGAGCACTGAGAGGAAAAAAACTTCAAAGGGAAGCGCTTCGTCTTCGACAAAGAAATCAGAACTGTCCGTGTCCATTCTCCGTTCTCCGTTGCTATTGCCTTGTTGAAAAAGAACGAGAAGAAAGCACTTGCGAATCTTAAAAGAGCTTCGTCTTCGTCTGAGGTGGTAGGTAGGTAGGCAAGGTAGTAGTACCTATAAAACCAGATTTTACCTTTTATGGGAGATGAAGCATACCAAAGGGGAGTTAGTGAAACAAGAATTGATGAAAATTCCGTATGATGGATTCTACTCCAAATGTGTAAGGAATCTTTTTTACTTTAATTTTTCTTAATTCTCTTATTGTAACTTCTGTTTTTTATTTTCTATCTCATTGCCATTTGCTATTATAATTTATAATCCTCAGGGACTGCGGAATGAAGTAGAGAATGTCTCTTCTTTTTATTCTTTGTTTTTGTTATTGTGACTATTTGTAGTGATGCGACTCTTCGTCTAGCAATAACTTGTCATTAGGTGGTAGTTTGTCGATTATCTAGGTATCTTGGACATAAATGTTTATAAATGTCCTCACAGAAACTTCATATGACTTCAAGTTGATTAGAAGTCTACTCTCGAAAGTTACGGTACGCAACTTAATATGGCTAAGAATTTTCTCCAGATTCTTCTAAGAATCGTCGCTCTGTGAAAAATTCTTATCATCGTGTTGAAATAGTATTCCCAGTCACTCATAATACTTTGTTTTTAAGTAGAAACCTATAAAAGGACAAACAGCACAAGATTGCAGGAACTTCCGGAACAAATATTATAGGTGCTCCCATTTTCTTCTAATCCAGAGCTCAGCCAGTGAATAAATTGTGCTCATTTACCTACAAACCAAAACTTAAATATCATGTATCTTTGGAGACTGGTTTTATGTAGTAGGTATGGCTCTTGACCACGGACCAGCCAGCGCCAGCGGCGCAGCATCAATCTGTGAGGTCGAATAGATTATAGACCTATCTATAAGTTATGACTTGATGTTGGTGCATTTTACATAATTATCAGTTTAATAGCTGAGCAGTTTTACATATTATTTGAATATAAGCAGTTGGAATCATCACTATTTAAATGGAATTCACTTCCGATCTAATTTTTGTAGTTAAATGAGCTCTTTCAAGAAAACTTTATACCGCCTACCGTTAGAAGTAAAAATGTTTTTGTTATTTTCTTATAATAGATATCGCTTTGGGATAAATTTTTAGAGATTATGATGACACACAATACAAAATACTTAAGCATAACTATGCATGTTCTTTAATTTTAATAATTTATTTAAAAATGGTTGGTTTTGTTTCAGTATGGGAGACTTTTGAGATTTCTATTGGCGATATTTAATTTAAAATTTTTGAGTTCCCGTATGTTTTTAGAACTTATTTTTGTATTTATAATTAGCACACACCTTTTGTAAACCGTCAGAGACACAGTGTGAGCATTAGGAAAAAAAGAAGGTGTCGGTGAATATTGGTTTTGAATTCTTCAACATTGTAATTAGAAAGACAGAGCGTGGAATATATTCCACATTCGTGTAGTACGTCTAAAGTACGAATCTCTGTACAATTCTGTTATTGTCACCAATAAATTAAGCTTTTTTTTAATACTGTCCATGAGAATTAAGTAAGTTGCCTGAGCACTACGTCTCATACGATCTGGAAAACCAAAACACCTCGTGCCAATTTTGGCGACATTGCGATGTGATGGTTTCACAAGGATTGTTAGGTGATGCACGTTCTGAGAATATAAAGATGTTTTCATGAGCAATCATATTTTGTCGTTGCAGTTCTAACATTCCAAAAAGAGAGATTCAAGTCTGAAAACGCATATGAAAAGCTTAACTACTATTGATAGCGAAGCAAATAATTGGATTAGAAGTTGCAGACAGGAGATCTTTTACAAAAATAAGAAAGAGGATCGGGAACAAAACGGAGCCCTGCCGCTCATCGGCATTTATATTGTGCGTTTGAGATCTGTCCACCTCAACTTGTATCGAACGTACATTGTTAGTGACAAAATCAAGTATTTTCGATAAGGGAGCAAAATGCCAGACTCATTATACCTGCTAAATACCAGGTGCAATAATCTTACTTTATCCGAAACGTGTCGTATATTTGTGAATTTGTTGCTTTCGTTGCTCAAGATATTTCTTCAGCCCATTCCATGAGCTTGAAAAGAAGATACTTAAGTGTAATAAAAATTGCTTTTTTTTGGTGATTGTTGGACAAATGCCGTCTCAAAAAAACTGGAATAAGCCTAGAGGAATAGGAAATGTGGAAAAGCTTACACAGGGGTTTTATTATGTCTTCAAACTACTCGGAACGAGCCCAGAAATATAGGAAAGATGGAAAAGTACTCCTCTTAAAAATAAAAACGGGGATAGCTTCCGCACCGAGTACGAAAAAATATAGATCCCATAAAATCATTAACAAGCTCCAGAGCTGGAGGAGTCATTCCACTATCCGTCAAGGTGGATATAAGTCAGTAATACGGTAACTCTTAAATTGATAAAAGAAAAAAAAAATAAAGATTATAACATGATTGACGCGACTTGTGATATATAGGGATCTAAGATTTTGTGATGGTATAAGTTTTTGGCACTAACCGGATTACTGCAGGATTCTACAAAAATCAAAATATTACTTGTGGTTAATCTGTACACTATGTTTAGCAAACCATTTGTTCTTAGAATAAAGAATTTAGATTTAAAATTTGTGCCAGTCTCATAAATCTTTTTATAAACTTATAACCTTTTTTCTAAGTTAAAGGTGCGAATATTTTGTATAAGAATATAAAACAATCAGTCAAAAAATTTAAATCTATTCCACATTTTAGCCACCGTTGCTGTGGACAAAAATATTTATAGCACTTTTTTTTTTTTAATCGAAACACAATCCATAAACAAAGAAAGTGGTTTATTATTATTTTTGTTATTATAGTGCTAATGTACATCATATCAATGTTTATTTCACAACTTGAAAAGTGTGGGAACCGATTGGTATACTACATTTTTGTTTTTATTTTATTTTGTTTCCACTAGCCTCTACTGTCTTGCTTCCATTAAGCTACAGCTACATATACAACTATCTCAAGAAACCACATTCCCTTCCTCTTTCATGTTTCTAATCTTTGGTCTAGGCTGATTTAAACTTTGGGAACTCTCTGTGGGTTGAATAAAACCAAAGCCAAAGCCAAACAAAACAAAATAAAAAAAGTTTCTCCTCGTCGTGCATATAAATATAGACTGACTGCAAATCTATAATAATAGCTGATTAGAAAATAATCCCTGAATGAGAATGTTTTAAATAAAAAATAATGTGATGTGATGTGATGTGAACGAGCAACAATTTACAAATTAATGCATGAGCTTGAGCGTGCACTCTTGATAAGAAGAATTCTTATAGGTTTGGGTTTCTTTGTATCCCATGTTTAAGTCGATGTTGATGTCGATGTCGAAGGCGATGTCGGTGAATGAAAATGAATGACGATTGACGACCCGGGCGAACTCGATTTCGAAATCATCATCAGAAACCACATTTCCATGGAATCTATCAATATCAATGACACTTAACAAATGAGCCGGGGGATCTGTGTTAGCTGACGTCTATAAACTTTATAATGATATGCAGCTTGGTTGAAGTTGAAAACTCAATGGATTCAATAGATTCAGTTTTTCAGTCCAGACTCCAGAGCCAGACCCAAAAAGATAGTGAATGAGAGAGTAGAAAGAGGAGTACGAGTGAGTGAGTGGAAAAAAAAACTGAATGATTCAATGAATGCTGTAACTGTTTGTATAAACAAAGTCTGGCCCTTCAAACGCTAAATGAGTGAGGTCTCTGTGTTTTCGTTGTTGTTGTTATAGTTTTCTAAAGGCAACCACAAGCCGTCGCTCGTCGTTGCCACTTGAACACATGCACTGCCCTCAACACCATTATTTTTTGAAAGAAGGGTTCCAGTTCCAATTCCATCCACAATTATTATTATATTGTCGATATCCTACTCTTGAAGTGCTAAGCCTAACTGCTACAACATTGAAAATGCTCGTGGGAACATTCACCCTCATTTTTTTGCGTTCATAACATGTCACACCGATGCAACTGACGACGACGTCGACGCAACGACCGCGACGTGAAGATACAACTCCAGAGTCCGTCTAAGTTGGGCAACCCTTAGTTAGTTGCCCATATCCTCGCAATTAGATTATTTCCGTTCACCCACCAGCCACTAAACCACCGACCATTAACACCACCACCACCACGAAGCCAAGGAACATAAATTCTATTTAATGCACTTAAAATATAGACGCAAGCGAATGTTGTTATATCCAAAAGCAAGTCAATAAACCGATGCGATGCGATGCGATGCAATGCAAAGCGATGCCTGGCTGCAATCGAATCGGAACGTATGAAATTACATACCAGGCGCAGCTCTGGTTGCGTCCAACTTTGTTTTACCTTTTCCTTAATGGACTCGCAATTGCGTGTAATTGGACTAGTTTTGCATGGCACCGTAAGATTTTTATGTTTATTGGATGACTCTTGGCTTGGAGTTGGAGTTGGAGATTGGATTGGCTCGTCTAGTCGTTGGTCATAGTTATAACAACTTGCGCGCTTGCGCGCTCCTCGTGGTTATAATATGTATAAAGCAAATGCTGGTTGCTGGCTGTGTTGTCTGTGGCGCAATCTTGAGATGATCTTGCTTTATTCATTGATTGCACCAGAGATCTCTTGGTCGGTTATTAAAATCATCTAGTTTTTATTTTTGCTTTATAATATTGAGAGTGAGTTGTCTATCCAATAGGCCGACAAGCTGCGACGACGACGCGGAGACGGAGACGGCGGCGGCGGTTTGTGGATGTGTTTTGCTCTTTGGCACAGCATCCAAGTGGATTTTAATTGAACTCCTTTTTTTGCAGTTTTTAGAAATTAGCATTATTTTTAGCTCTTTAATAGGTTTTAATTGCGTTATTAAAATATAAACTTTATTTGAGCTAATTAAAAGAATGAGTTAGGATTGTTTGATGAATGTAAACCGGAACTAAAATTAATTGTAAAAGAAGAAAATTTATGAAAGAAAGTTTTGATAGTTGATTTTGCACATACTTCTTTATTCTATATTTTAAGTTACTTTTTTCCTTCCTTGAGCCTACATAATTTTTGTTTGCAAATTGATAACTTCCTGTTTTTCTTTTTGTCCGTTAAGTGACAAAATGGTTAAATGGAAATGAGATTGCATTATTTTTCCAATGCTGAATGGAAAGATCCTTTTGAAATTGGAAAGGAAATTATTGCCGTTGGAAACCACCGAACAGCAAAAGACTGTATGTCTGTATCTATACAACCTGTACAATAATTGAAGTAACTTCCGGTAGAAATAATACATTACAATAAGTTGTACTTAAAATTAACTCAATTTTCCGAAAGTCTGGAAATTGAGTAGACTTCTCTTAATTTTCTTTTCCATTCAATTATAGAGGGTTTTTCAATAAGACGTTTAATTTTGAATAGCCCTTTATTTAGACAGCTGTCACTTTTTAAGTTATCAGCTTTTGACATTTGACAAGTAAAACTCCGCCATTAATACAAAACGGAACAATACGGACTACAAAACATTGAAATTGTTATTCAATACAAAAATGGTAAAATGTTTCCAGTTACAGTTCACAGTTTGTATAAGAAAAGTTTTCTGGCGGTGATGGCGAGATATTATTATTTAACACTTTTAAAATTTGTTTATTTGGGCCACGTTAAAGATCAAATCTGTGCCAATGCTCCACGATTGATTCAAGACCTTAAAGATGGAATTTCTTAAGTTATTGCTTGGGGATTAGGGCCGAAATTTTGTATGAGTCAGAACTGTAATACAAAATTTTGTCTGTAGAAAATATTGTTTAGTGAAAAGACTGTATGTAAAAATTCTGTATTTCAAAATACTGGTTTATCAACTGTATTCTGTATTTCAAAGCCTGTAAATATGAAAAATTATTTGGATCGATCTGCTCTACAAATACTCACTATTATTTAGTGCCAAAATGAAGCCCATTGTTTGTAAACCTTGTGTAATGACTACATGCAAGCTGTGCTCTTGAGATACAATTTTTAAGCTTAAACTTTTCAAAAAATCGCTTCTCCTAATTAACGAAAACTCGGAAAGTCATAAACTGCTTAGCAAACAACTTTTTAATTTGCTCCTCAAGCAATTCAATGTTTATAAGATGTGTTAATATGAATTTACATTTGATGTGCAATCTCACATCATTACCCATATATTAATATAAATAAAAATTATGTACAAAAATCAAAAGTATTGAATTTCACACAAAATGTAGTTCTTTTCATTGAGCATTGCGCGCTGCAAATGATGCAAAAATCATCACGTTTCATAACTTTACTTCTCGATGCTTGAAGCTGTGTCTCGGCGGCGGAGGCTGAAGCGCTGCAGCTTCTTGTGAAATTCACATTTTTCACACCCCATCGTCAACGTCGTCGTCGTCATCATAGTCATAGTCTTTTGGTCGGTCGCAGGCATAGCCTGACAGAAAATTGAGAAAAATTGAATAACTGTGCACACAGAAGTCGTGAATGAAATGTCTCAGTACCTCATTTCATTTTCAGTGAGTGTAGGTATGTGTAGTTGGTGTGTTGTGATGTTTATTGTATTAAAAAAAGAAGAAAAACTGCCAAATGAAATCAAAACAATAACGACACCCCAGACAACATATACATACATATATGTATAAATAAAAGAAACAAATAATAATAGAATCACTGCACGAAGGTGCTGCACAGCACCCTGCTCAACCATCTTTTTGAGTTTTCAGATGGATGAAATTAATCTTAATGAATGACTTGAAGATATAAAAATAAGTAAAAACCTACTTAACTCCCGTGTAAACCATACACAATGCAATAATCATTGCGATTTGCGACTTTTTGTTGCATTACAAGTTGCAAGCTTTTGTTGCAATATATAAAATTTAATGTTTTGGGTTCTTAAACCAATATCAGAAGCATCACAATCACAAAATATCAGTTAACAAATCCTCCGCCTATGTGGAGCTTGGCTGTGCCTGTGCCTAAATTGCAACAAAGTGATGGTAACGACTAACAGCCATCTTTTTAACGAGGGAAAGTTCAGTGCACTGCGTGTAAACGCATTAAGTGACCACCGCACATCCACGTCGTCGGTCTGCGCGGCGTGTCGTCGACGACGTCGTTGATCGCCTTGGTCGCATCATCATCATCAACCTCCAGAATCATTGATGATGTTGTATGATGCAAGGAAGCAGCAGATAGAAAAGTCACAGAAAAAGGCCTTATGTACATTGTACAATGTACAGTGTACACCACCCTTATAATGCCTGTTATTATGGCGTTATGTGCCTACATCATGCTAATGATGCTACTGCTGCTGTTACTGGTGTGTGCGGTGCTGATGCTGATGCTTAGGCTGATGTTGATGCTGCTGCTGATGATGATGTTCATGTCGCTGATGTATACCGGATGAGAGGAATTTATAAATTTCAAGATTGACAGCGGCCGCGCCGCATTCACATTGGCGGGATAGTTATTGATGTTTGCACGGAAGCGACCAAAGAGTTGGGATTGGGACTATTGAATTCCGCTGCCGTTCGCACCGTCCGCCACCATCACCACATTGTTGCTTGTGCAAACCAACTAAAGTAGTTCGTTATTCGTCTTTTTTTTTATTATTATTATTATTTGTTGTTGTTGGATGACGATGACGATGACTACTTGGAGAGCAATCACACAACATATATGAACACAATAGGTACATTTTAACTAGAAAATAATGAATAATGCAACCAAGAGTAATTGACAAACGTAATTCGAATTTACCGCTGTTGATGGTGCTCTGGTAAAATAATCACTCAAGTGATTAATTAATTGAGTGTTTACCTACCTACCTAGGTCTCCTCTCTCCCTCCCTCTCTGGACATGTCCATGTCCAATCGTTCATCGGTGTTAATTTGCTCGCTTAATAAGCTTCAAAAATCATCAACGCATGATAATATTTTAGTTGTTGTTGTTGTTGAGGTGAGGTGTTTGTAAAAATACTCGTGCTACTTAACGTGGCTATGGCTTCTGGTGGATATGATGCGGCGCGGCGGCGTGACGCGTCAAATGTAAGGCGTACGGGTAGTGCGGCTGCAATTTTCATGCTCTACTAGTAGAGCTTACCGATTTTGTTGGGTTTGATGGTGCTTTTGATGCAAACTATTTCTATGTTTACAAGGGCAAAAAATAGTTTGATGTTTTTCTAAAAGCATCATTTTTCCGCATGCCATGATGTTGATAATGGATAATGATGGTGATGTTGACGGTGATAGTGATATGCTCGATTTGTCACTTTCCATATTTTGCCTTGAGGCTAATAAAATTCTATTTATCCAATGTGACATCATATTCGATTAAATATCTGGCGCGTATTAATTAATACTTTGTGTAAATCATGTGCTTTGGTGGTTTGAAAATGTTATTGGTATTTTGAGAGTATGTTAAGATTTCAAGAATAAAAAGGAATGTTTCTTCTTCTTTTTACACAGTTTTGCTTCTGCTGCTGTCCCTGCAACTTTTTTTTTTTTTGAAGACACTCGATGGAATCAGCGTAGAAACAGCACAACGCGCACAGCATGTCTTCTAATTGGGGTCAATTAGCTTGGACAACAAGAAAAATGAAAAAAAAAAAACGATCTTTCTCCATCAAAAACACTCGGGCTCACCACTTTGGTTGTCGCTTAAATTGACATATCATAATAATTACGCATGCCACAAGTGATGCGTCATATATAAAGCAAAAAAAAAAAAAAAGATACCAGACCGGAGCAATTTGACTTCCTTAGCTTTGCTTAGTTGTCTCTTGTATCGTTCTCTGTCTTTCTATAGCTAAGCTACATGCTGGGGTTTATTTTTGCATATTTTTTGTAAGTAAAAGAGTTTTCGCAAATGTCGGTAGGTAGGTACTTGGTCTTTCTATCTGGTAGACTCAGACATAAGTTTTTTGACTTTATTCCGCAATATGTTCGTTTATAGAGATTTTATGGGAGGTCATTTAAATGAAACAGAGAATTCTACTTAATACCAGGATTTTATAGTTTTCTTTAAAGTAATTTAAAAATTGTTTATATTTTACATAGGAGGGGACCTAGATGCTTAAGTAATGAAATAAGTTGAGTCAATTCAATGGGGTAAAAAGCTTATATAAAAATATTCTACTGACAAAAGTCTGTAAAATAAACAACCCATTGTTAAGGGCTTAGTATTTTACTAGTGCAAATAAAAATAAAGCAAACGCACCTGTTAATTTTAACTCTTAAGAACTCATAAGTCATGGATTTAGCAATTTACCAATAGTTAAAATAGCCATTTTAAACTTAAACTTCTTTTATTTATTTAATTACTTAAATGGCTTTATTATTTTTACTAAATCCTTTGAAATGTTATACCATTGAATTTAACATTCCGTAATGAAATCCGATTTTTTGGTTCAATTTCTAAATTGATGAGAAGTGAGGTACTAAATTTGTCCTGAATTAGATATCAATCACATCTAATGATAATATGTATATTTAAAATATGAGTGAGCTTGGCGTTGAAAAGTGAGTTTCCACTTCTAAATGTCAAAAGCAACATTCTTTACATTTTGCATGAAAAACTTAAACCACAATACTTAAGCTTTTAGTACTGTCAAGTGTAAAGATTATTTTTTCAGCCGCACATCAAGAATATGGAATGATTTTTTCGCTCCCGTTTTGACATCTAAAACTTTAAGACCAATTTCCATGGGTATAAGAAGAAATATTTACTAATTTTTTTCGTGGTATGATGAATATGACTTAACTGGCCGATGTTAATAAGATACCATTATAAGGTTTGATTTTCAATGAAAAGGTTGTATGTCGTCGATATTTTGACGAATTCCATCATTTATACCTTGAATCGATTGTGGATTACTTGTATAGATCCCATCTTTCACCAGACCTTAAAGAAAAAACCCCTTTACGAGAAAAAATACGGCCAGAAAAACTTTTCTTGTAACACTGCGAACTGGGGCTACAAAATGTTCACGTTCTCAAAGCTTGAACCGTCCCAATTTAGGTAACAGCTTTAAAAGTGACAGCTGGTCTAAATAGTAGGGAGCTATTCAAAATGAAAGTTCTAATTGAACCCTATATTTATTAGCTAACAAATGCTGATTAGCCATCATTGTCAACAAAACTAAGCTAAACAATTTTATGTCAACGATGATATATGACCAAAAATCCTAAACTAAAATTCCCATAATGAATAAAGATTTCAAATTCCAACAACCATCTTCATTTTATTACATAAATAACTCTTAAAACCCTTAATTTGACTTCGAATCTAATATGTATGATCAGAGTTAGTTCCCATACTTAATACGACATAAGTAGTGGACATCGCGTCGTCGTCGTCGGTGATCTTGCTCTTTTTCTCATTGCCGCACCTTGAAATCTACACAGAGATATACCTATATAAATATGCAAGATGCAACAAATTAAATCATATTCAACTTAGAAGTTAGTTTATAAAATTTTCCATTTATGATTTTATTCATCTAAATTATAATTCTATATTATCTTTGATCATTTCAGGTACGGTGTCATGCTTTCCTTCCTGCAAAAACGGTGCCACCTGCGTTCAACAACTAAACGGACAACCATATTGCAAGTAAGTTAATTTTGGTATTTTTTAAGTTCAATAAATTTACGACTTATAATGTTTAAAACAAAAAACACAGAAAACCAATAGAGACTATGTTTTATATATGAACTTAGACTATATACATACATAGATACACCCAACTAATAAACGACCTAATTTAGAATTCAGCAAAGGCCATTTAACTAGATTTAAGTGAGTGCTGAATTATTTAAAACAAACTATAACGAACATCAAAGCCCACGGCCAATATATGTAAGCAGAGGAGAAGGCTTGAGATTTCGTTCTATTAAATCTATTCAAATTCAGATTCACAATGAACTTTTATAGATACTGATGATAATGTTGATGTTGATGATGATGATGATGATGTTGGGCGGGGGACAACAACCGACAAGACTCTGTTGACGGTGGAAATGTCAGATGAAAAGATCAATAAAATCGATTTAATTTGAATATTTTAAATATTAATTGGTGATTTATTTAATCAGAGAGGTTTAAAACAAAAAAAAATGTATACATACATTTATGTATTTAAGTCCGGAAGAAAGCATGTGAACCGTTTACTTTTTTGGTTTTGTTCTTCGATGTCTATTGAAATACTTTTGTTTTAAGCTCTTGGTGGCATCATAGAAGAAAAGTTAATACAAAATTTGTCCAACCAACAATGACAACAAATAAATTAAACAAAAAATTGCACAAACTCGTTAAGAATGCTAATTTTTTATTGTTGTTGTTGGGAAAAAACAAAAAAACCAATATCTCATTTGTAAAACATGTCACAGAAAGATAATAAAATAATAATTATTGATAGCGATAAAAAAATATTTTTAGCAATTTATTATTAGCTGAATTGAATTTAAAAAGAACAAACAAACGAACATTTTCAGTGTATGATCGTTCTCTAGGAAACATATACTTTTGTATACTCTTGACGAACTTTACTTTCAGAAGAGGATCGTGGTAAAATTTTAAAGTAACCCTCTTTGAACCCATAACATTTTATTACCATATTAATATTATTTAAGAGCCTTTTGATTTTATGTGGTTATCGGGGTTTTTTGGCGGCCTAGGAATTTCCTATATTTCCTATAAAAATTGGGCATAATTGAAAGGATCAGTGATCGGAGCCGCACCAAGCTCTCACAAAAAAGAAATATAAAAAAGTAAAGAAGATGTAATGCAATCTTCTTCAAAAGATGAATGATAGATACTCGACTCGACTTCAAAATTAGTGTTTTTAAAAAACCTTTCAATTTGATATTAAAAAAAAAAACTATTAACAATGGATAACCATGGTCATATGACCATATCCTTGCCATGAAATGGTTTCATGAACGATTGTGTCATAAATGTTGGTCATAAATCGATTGAAATAGCCTTGAGGTATTGAATCTCTAGCACTTTCTGGCCATACAAAATCATTAATCATAACTCGGTATCACAATCCTCTCAATAGTTGCACCAATCTTTGGAAAAAGTATGACCAATTAAACCGGCACCAGCCCAAAAATTTCATTAACTATTAGACACATTGAGAGGCTTTTCAAGAATCATTCATGGAGTTTCCGTAGTCCAAATGTGAAAATTCTGCATATTAACGTAGCCTCAGAAATGAAAATGGGCATCATCACTGGAAATGATTTTCCGGATCATTTCTGTGTGTATTTCAAGGATCCTATTAGAAAAGATGCTATGTTACTCCTGTAGACTGTCCTGAGTTCTTGTGTTTACTGATCTTTAACCTTAGAACTAATAAGTCTTTATTTCAGCACTACGGTCCACAGCAACAATATTATCAGTTTCAATAATTCACATCGCTTACATTTCCTTACATCTCAAATTTAGTCACCATTTTTTCAGTGAATTTTAAAAATTTCAATACAATGTTGGAGCATCTATTCTTCCATTTTTGGTAATTGCGTGGTTTTTACTTGTCAAAGTACAAAAGATGGCAGTTTCGAAAGCGACAGCTGCCTGGATAGTGGCTTATTCAAAATTAATATTGTTATTGGTAAACTCTTTAGATAGCGATAACGCTTGTCTATTGGACCAGTTTTCCTTTTAAACTCAAAGCATTATTGTAAAATCAAATCCAAACTCATCCAACGTTGAATGAATTTTTAAATAAATAGGTTCTTAGAAATAATGGAATTTGATTTTATCAAACGCACAGCTTCTAACTCGAAAGTTAAAAGATTCGAATAGGTATTTTTTCTTAAATATATTTTTCCTCTAAGTGCACGTTCAAAGCTATATCCATAAAATTGAAATACGACGTACTTAAGTCAGAGAATATGACAAAAATAAAGGAAAACACCAAGTGTAGGTGTGCTCACGAAAATATTATGAGCTTTTTGTCAATAAACCCAAATAGAAAAAAAAAAACCTATTTAACCCAAATGCACGAGTGCCAAAGTACTTGGTTGTGCTGCAGTATACAAGAATCACTTCTCACCAAAACCTTGTTATGATCTCCCCCGCGCTTAACTGGAAATCCAGTTCGAGTGGTATCTACATACGTATATCTTTTATATCCTCAACCACACGCTTCTCCTTCTCAAAACTCAACGATGCCATGATCATTTGCAGAAATTGCCCATTGAGAATTAACAATGTATGGTTGAAGTCTTGAGAGTTGAGACTCAAGTTGAGGCTGATACTGAGGCTGACTAACCCAAAACCAGATCTCTTTTAGACCGCAGGGCCCAGATGAATACCAAAAGACAAAACCAAAGAAAACGAACCTCTTTTAAGTTGTTGTTGTTTTTTTATAATACGAATAAGTTCGAATCGGAAGGGTGATGGTTGAACTGTGAGTGCGACCGACGCGACGGCAGCGACATGGCGGACGGGAAATAAAACAATCTCACTGCTGCACAATGGGAATCGATAAGTGAGCGCCATTTCTTGGTCGAGCATAAGTAGAAGTATAATAATATGAGTTTGAGGTATGAGGACGTGAACGTGAATGTGGATGTGGACGTAGATGAGGAGAGGTCTCTTCCACTTTTCGTTAGCTCGTTTGGTTTATAAGGTTAGTCGACTCGCTGAACTATATGTCGTTACGGCGGCGTCCAAACAATTATGGTCATGTAATGACTAAGTATTCTATAAATATGCTCTGGGCTTGGGGCGCTTAAGAGCTCTTTCTGATGTTTGCATTTATGGGTCTCTATTCAAATTTGCCATTATATCTTTTGTTGTTGGTTATACGTAGGTATAGATTGTAAAAAGAAAGGTTAACGTGGGACTGCACTGCACTGAATGCGCTGATGTTGATCGATACCATATAATTGCGTCAATAATTTCCGCGTTTAAATTGCAGTTTAAGCTTGTTTTTGTTTGTATTTTTATTGTTTTTCTTTTCTTATAATGTGGATATTTACAGTGCAAGAAACATTCAAAACTGTTGTGTTTCGTGCAGTTGGATAAAAATAGTAATAATAGGATTCTAATACGATTTGTAACCTAATGATAAAATTATCAATGAATTATGAAGAAATCGAAACGAGCAGTACTACGCTGTATTTGGTTAATTCTGCTGTTTAAAACTACTATCGTAGATTTGCTTCTTTGATTAACTTCAAATCATATTTCCTTAAGTAGATGATAGATGGCGTTTTGCATGAGTTTGACGCCTGTTAACATTAATCAGTATTTCCATAACACAAAGCTCATTCTTCCTTAGGTGATTATGTCCAGTTTTGATTCAGAAAAAGAGCATACATACATATGTAGAAGCTCTGGTTTTTCTGTTTCAATTTTGAAGAAATTGGTTGTCAAATTGCATCAAATGCATGTGTAGGCCTATGGCGACCTTGCTTTATAGGAAAGGTATTGGTTTCTTCATTTGAAACATGACAATTTTGACCTCGTGACAAAAATCGTAAAATCACCCCAGGAAGACGCCCGAAAATGGCTTAATGAGTGGTTTGCCTCGAAAGAGAGCTGTTAGGAAAGTCTAATAGGATTAAAAAGAAAATACCGATGCATATTGCTTTTTAAATGTCTGCACATTGCAATGAGTGAGAAGTACTGAGACTGGTAAAGCATTGCACATTCTTGTTGTACGCCTAAAAAGAGGATCTAAATCCTAACAATGCATCCGAAGTTGGGCCGAAGAGGGTTCTATAAGTAATGGTATTACAGTTGGATTTTTAAAGGCGAGAAATGGAACTTGCTATGTTACTAGTTTTTTTTTTTTGTTGTAAGTATGGATATAATAATGAATAGCATGCAGCATTACGGTGTTCGAAAAATGTTTTGTTTAGAAAACGGTTCACATATCATTTTAAGACCTTTCTTTTAATTCCGTCCTCAAGTAAAATAAAGTTAGCAAGCATTACACATTCGTGTAGTACGCCTAAAAAGAGGATCTCAATATATCCAAAGTTGGGCTTGAGGATCAATTGATGAACATTCCTATAAGTACGCAACTGGTTATTGAACTAGACTTATGTTTATGAAAATATCGATAAAATAATGACAGTCATGAAACCTTGCATCTTTATTCGAAAAAAAAACGGTCCTATCATTTTAAGAGCTCTCTTTTGAATTCCGTTCTCAAGTGCATTATTGAGCACCTGCTCAAATATGGCAATTGTACTACAGTATCGGATGAATAGATGCTTTATAAATCATAGATAGGAAAGTGTTGTACTAACTTCGTCCATCGTCCTAAACAACTAAACCCTTCGCGGAATTTTTTGATCATATTTTTTATTTTTCTTTAACAAAAATTGTTTTGCGGAAAAAAATCAAGAATTATCATTCAATAAGTTTTGTTATGTTTTACAAAAACACAGTTCTTCATTCCTAAGTCCTACTTTTTTTTTTAAATTAATGGTTCAAACTCCAACCAACAATAGATAATTCGGTAATGCAAACATAATTTTCCCAGTAAAGTCTAACTTCATTCGGTCTTCGAATGTACCCTTATTTTTATATCTGTTTACATCTGTACATACATTATGTCGTCTCCAATAAAAAAAATAGCTTTTCATGCTTTAGAAATCGAATTTTTTTATATTTTAAATTCATTTTTATGTCGTAGTTGAGCTACAGCCCTATATCGATCTATCACCCTACCATATTTCCAACGAAAGTTGAAGCAGCATAAGTTAAAACAACAACAACAACAGTCTTTAAAAACCTACCAAGTTACAAGAAAAAATCAAAAGAGATATCAAAATATTCAAATGAAAAAAATATTCAAGTTCAATAAACAAAACAGGGTTCACGATCATCCAAAGCATCACCAGGACCCAGCATCTTCAACATATAAATTTTATGCACAACAAAAAGTTATGCTAAATATTTCATGCATCAGCATTTGAAAAGGACAAAGCAGCAACTTCATATAATAGGGATCTTCCATACGTTGCCATGTTTCTCAAAATAAAGATTTCATATAACAACAACTAAAAAAGACCAAAAGACAATCTTCTATATATAGGTACATATACATCTTCTTCTATATACGTACGAGTATATAAGGACAAGGCAATTTTAAACTGACAATTCCTTGCAAAAAAGGAAAAACCCGAACTCATGCAAGGGAATAAGGGAATTTGTGAGTTCAGGTATGTGGAAGAAGTAGAAGCGTCAGTTTACCTTCCTCAGAAAGGAATATAAAGAAGCAGAGGAAAAAAAAATCATGTGGGTGTAAAGATACAATGCGGGCTTCTGTCAGGATATTTTTTGTTGTCTCCTATCAAAGGTTTGTGATGCTGAACGTGATTGTTATCGTTTTTAATGCATCAATGTGAAAAATTGTTCCTAAAAATAAAGATAGAAGAATCATCAAAAGAAAATCAAAACAAGATCCTTTTTCTGGGACTTGCAAAAATAAAGGATGAAGATACTACGACAAGTTTTGATTTTGCAAAATAAAATCAAACTCATGATTTATATGAAACAACGAAAAGAAGATGAAGGTTCGATTGTAAAAGTTGTTTAAAAGTATTCAAAATATTTATTGATGTAGTTGCAAAACAATCTTAGAAAATGTTTAAAATTTTTCGCCACTTTCACTTCTAAAAAATGTTAGGCATTTTAATGAATTCATCAACGAACTGTTGCACATTTAAAAATCAAGTAAATTCATAAGACCTAGTCGTGTCCTTTTTTGTATGCATCACAATTCACAACACATTCCAGTTCGCCTTTTTAGAAGATGCAGTCTTTATCTACAAAAACATAAAAATGATAAAACGAAAAAGGCGACATCTATGACCAATCATGCAGACTAGTCCTCCTCTGTGAATACATATACTCGATATACCTTACCTATCCTCTCAGTCTCAGTCAACTGGGTTTATTGAATAAATTATAAAGTCGTACAGGTTTTGGAAGATGATTTCAATCATGATGTGTACACTGATAAAGCACACCATCAGCTCCAGCTCAACTTTTAAAAAGGGATGCATGGAACGGAACACGCTACACATATTCTTCGTCTTCTTATACCTACACCATCACTGCCTACTATATTCTCGGTCTCGTAGCACGGCCGTTGCCGGCCCACATCCGAGTTTTATGCAGAATAATTTAGCAAAAGACCAACGACCGACCGACCGACCGTCAGTCGACAGTCAAGTCAACATTCAAAAGTCGTATAGTTGTCGAACGACAACGACAAAGACAACGGGGCGATTGCAACGACATGATATAAGACTCTTATGTCCATCGAATAAGACAAGTCTGTCGCCCACGCGCTATTTTCATTTCGTATTCCTTCTTGTTGCTTGTTGATGATGATCGCAGGCGATGTTGCAGTTGCAGCCATCAGACCCATCCAACCATCATCGTTGGTCGTCATATGAAATTCATGTTTACCAGATATAGGAACCAGTAAATAAAACACAGAATTCAAAGACAGCTTCGACTTCGATGTCCCGATAGAAAGAAACTGCAGTCGATGTAGCGCGGAATATGGCCCCGTAGCTGTAGTCGTCAACCGGCCATAGGAGGCCCTTTCCTGCGTAGGAGAACACGTTAGCGCTTCTACGATTATTTATTAAAGTATTTATATGAGTGTGCTTCAACTTTAGATTCAGCTTTGGCTTCAATTTCAGCTTGAGACTGTGAGCCTGTGTGTCGAATTCAACGATTGCAAGTTCAACTTTTTCAACTTCAGGAAGAAATGATGATCAATTATTGATTCCAAATAACATGACAGGGCAGAGAGTGAAGGCGCACACAAGCAGTTTATCTCGATCAAGACCATATATGACGTTTGGCGAGTCTTACAGACTATATAACTATACAAAAGCACTGAGCTAGCTAACCATATAGCATCATCATCATCATCGTCATCAAGTTGCAAGCAGTACAATCAGATAGCGCACTGAAAGCCATATAGCGAAATTAGATATTTATCGGGCATCTTGAGAGTAGAAGAGGGACTCGGGAGGACAGTAAAGCCATCATACAGACTTGAAGGTATTTTTTGTTTTCGTTATTCCATTTAAGGGCACAACAGCAGCAGCAGCAGCAGCAGCATATGTGCGGTGCGGTGCTGTGCTATGCGTTGCTGTTGTCTTCTCCGTTCGTCAGCCAAATAAATGGAACTTTTGATCTGTCGCAATACACTGAAAGAAAAACCAAACGAAGTTTGTCTGGCGTACTTGAGAAGTAGAACGATATGAAAATATTTGAAATGTTCTTATTAACTTCCCGTAAATGTTAATATTAATTTAATTTGTTTCATATGATATTCTTTTGACAGATCCTTTGACTTAACTTTCATAAATTTAGTTAAGTTTGTTTTATATGATTTCTTTTGACAGATCCTTTAACTGTCAGAAAGTAAGAGTTTAAGTTAAATTTGTTTTTATATTTTTTGACAGACCCTTTGATTAATACTTTCAGAAATTGATTGTTTAAGGAAGAAACTGTGCAGTCAATAATGATCCAATTTGTTTTTTTTTTTATGGTATTTGACAGTTCCTTTGACGTAATCTGTCAGAAATTGGTAGCAGAAAGAAGAGTAACTGTTTGGAAATCTTTGACTCAAAAAGCGTTCAATACCCATCTTTTCATACTTGTGTAGGTTCTGTTTGTTATGACGGATTTCTTCTCAAACCAACTGACAACTGAAATGTCATTGAACAATACTTCTGTCATGATGTACTTTTTTTGAAGCAGTGTTCTGTCCATTTCTGAATTGTAATTCATAGCTTTTTGTACATTAAAACACAACTTGTTTCTAATTGATGGCAGGAATCAAAAGTTTAAACTAGAATTAGATCAATAAAAGTCAAAGTTTTAATATAATTTTTTTTTTAACAGTGCACATCGCTAGCACGTACGAGTATCGTTCGTTTGCTATTACAAGTTCCAATTTCTAACATCTCATGTAATTTAACGAACTTAAATGAATAATCGTAGTTTTATTGTACAATAGCTGATTGTTGGTGCGACTGCATATCTACATTATATTGACAAGGCACATGTAATGACAATTCGTTGTAGTAATAGCAATAGCATCAACATCAGCAGCGGCAAGCCAAATCGAAATCATCAGAGACGCAGCGGCAGTAACTGCAGCAGCAACTCAAGAGCTCTAATGCACTCTATGTTATTTGGTTTTAGTGATCGTTTCAGTGCAGGGACACAATGACAGCCTTTGCATGCCCCCGATTCTGTAGAGATATGCTCTAATCTGAGATTGCAAACCATCAGCATCATTTCAGCATCACCAGGGGGATTTGTAGAAGAAAAAGAGATACATATACATTATGTATGTTTGTAAGAAAGAGTAAGAAAAACTCCTGAGATTTGTTTTAATTTGGTTCGATATTTGTCGTGTTTTGTTTGTTGCAGTGGGCGCGCGATAACATCGTGAACTTTCTTGCCATTAGATGATGCCTCGGCCTCCACTTTAGTTACATTTACTTTAATGCGGAGCACTAGATTTGTTATGTTAACGACCTAATTTGGTTTATTTTTTGTTTTCGTTTTTGTTTTGTTCTTAGAATCATATTGTGGTGATTTACGCTCTTCCAATAATGATGTGAATGTTTTTGAAGCTTTCTTTTGAAGAAGCCCGGTAAGGGATTAGAATAAACCTTCGGATTTGCGACCCTTAAGAAGCTTCTGGAAGTCTTACTCAATTGATTAAAATGCAAATATAATGCAATGCAAACGATAATGAAATGTGTCGTACAACTTAAGTACAACTCTCATTTTTGAACAGGTGGCCCTTAAGTCTTTTGGGCAAAATCCAAAAATGTACTTTGAAAGTTATAGGCGATTGAACTTTTACCGAAACTTGTACCTCGCATTATGTTTCGTTGTTTTATGGAAATGTTTATAAGAAAAGTTACATCGAAATCCCATGTTGCGTTCCATACCTCAAACAATTCTGCCGTATTCGTTAGACGAATCTCGTACGTTTTATCAAGTAGATATTGTTCTTTCAGCCGTACATCAAGAATGTGGAATGCTTTATCCAACTCTTTTTTCGATCAAATTTGTATATTTAAAATTTTAAGACCAATACGCACCGATATCTCCATCCAAATGCTCCCCTATTTTCCTAACGATCGAAACGTGTTTTGATCATCTATTTTTAATCAAAACTTGAGATCTTTACACTTAAAAAAACATGTTCCGTATTTGGTCCACAGTATAATTTTGATTAGAATTAAATTAAGAAATTTTTGTTGCGTACTTGTAAGTATAGACCTTTATTTCTATACTTTGACTGATAGCTCTAGAAAATGTCAACAGTCTTTCAACTGAAACTTGCTTTACCCATACATTTTTTCCTTAACCACAGAATAGCCTTCAATAAACTAGATCAACATATTAATGTAATTTATCTTGACTTTTAATCTTTCGCTGTTATAAGTTGTTTTTTCCATGTAATAAGTAAATTAGAGTAAGTGTGTACAAAAGTTTTGATATCCTTATCATGGTAAATTTTATTTGAAAAAAAAAAAATGTCAAACAAGCGGTAGACCTCAAATACTAAAGTTCAAAAATAAAAGTATAAAATTAATCGAAAGTTTTTTGTGTCTTGGAATTTCTTTTCATACAAAATCTGGATTGTCGTAAACATTTCTTTAGAATTAATTTCAGATCTCTGAGCTAAAATTTTCAGAAGCAGATAGTTTAAGAAAGTGGCACTGATACCAAAAACTTTATTATTTAAAAACTGCTTCCTTTTTAAAAGTCAAGTATTAATTTGGAAATTCTTTTTTAAACAACAGTTAAATTGTCAATACAACTTCTTATATTATTGACATAAAAAAATGCACTTTAAAACAGAAATATCAGTTTCAACGTCCGACTGTTCAAACGGGTTTAAATCCTTATATGTGTTTAAATGGTTCATTTGTACAGAGTAGGGCTTATTTAACCAATCTTAATAATGACTTGATTTCGTTTGAAAAAAAATGTCTAAAACTGGTTCAAAAAACTGTTGTTAGAGATACATAATTTATTATCCAAAGCAAGTTCAAAAATTCCTCCTCCTTAAAAAAAAGAACACAATTTTCGTTTGACAAAATCACCCTTTTTTCAATAAACAATCTTTAAAGATTAAGAATAAGAATATAAAGAGATGTCTGCTCTCGCAACAAAAGAACAATTATTCATCTTAGAATATTTATCATATCTACTCGTATATATCGCAAATGAGATTGTCATGTCCATCTTATACTTAAAGTCTTCTTCTAGACTTGGCATATGTTATGCTTATAAGTTACCGAAGGGTTTTAGTCCCTCATCTTTTTCTAATAACTCAAAATATGTACTTTAAATATTTTTCTTCTTGTGGATTTGTTATGCTTCTTCTTCTTTTTGTATTTTAAATTCAAGATGGAACAACATACCAGCTGAAGGTAAACACATTCTCCCGGTTTTCTAAGGGAAATAACTTTTCAATCTCGTAAAACATGTTTTTCATTTTTCTTATTCTATCTCTTAATTGTTTGCTCAGTGTTGTTGTGTTTTTCTAAGTACATAGAACGTATAAGGTTTACCTCTTTGCGTCTTTGTGGTTCTGTGTTTCTTTTTATGATGTTATATTTGTATAAGGTACAAGAAAAATATAAAACTCCATCAAAGTCATAGTCGGGAAGGCTGAGTTGATATTTTTATCAAGTATCATAAATACTTTTAACCAGGTGCATTAAGCTTTATACATACATATGTTGTTCTACAACCCAAAATGTTTTAAGTTCTATAGATTTGCCGAGCTTCATTTCAACAAATCTAAAACGTGATTTTTGCCATAATTCACTCCGGAATTCCTTTTTCAAAAGTAGTCTTGGGCAGCTAAACAAAGAGGTTCCCAAATGAATTCAAGAATTAACAAATTTCGGTACTTGGTGTAGGCAAGGCATTTTAAAATTGACTTTGGAAAATAATTATTCCACAGTAGCTACTCTTACAATACTCGAAGTCCTGAATGGGTGATTTCTTCCAGAAGAAACTCAATGTTCATAACATTTCTGACATTTTTTTTAAATTTACTTGCAACTAGGTTATTAAAACATTATTCTTACCTACGAGGCTGAGATTTTAAAGACGCTGTACTATTCGAACGAGTCCATTCGATTAAGACTTCTAACTGCCTTACTTATCCGGCTCCCGATCCATGAATGTTCTCTGCCTTTGATATTGCGGTTGGAAGCTCCTACCAGTCGTCAAGATCAAGCGCTCTTTCTACTATAACCTGGTCCCTGTAACGCAGCTCCAGTCTTCCTGATCTACTCGCACTTGGGGAGGATTCGAAGATTTTCTTAGACAGAACTACTAAAAATAAGTTTTGATTTTCTCTAAGGCGTCCTTCCTGAAATTGATGTTTGTTAAGGTTTAAGGACTCCTAGATTACATCAAAATTACTGCTACGACCTTTTTTGTTGAAACCATACCTAATCTTCGTTTCATCCTCATCCTGTTTCGCCATCCACAGCTGTGAATGCTCCTAATACATCTCACTTCGAGCTCCCTATGATATCGAAATTCTCCACACAGCTAAGCTGTTGAAGATGTGCCTTATAGATTAACATCACTTTTGCGCACTATCTGCTCGAGGATGTCAAGAGATGTAGGTGGAAGAAATCATATAATGTCACATCTTTTTGTCTGGGCTCTGTACACGTACGGAATAGCTCGTAACGACTTATGCTATCTCCGGCTTTGAAGTCAATCCAGACATGAGTTGTGAATTGCACTACTTATTTCATTCCCCTCAATCGATTTTCCGAAATCACTGCCCGAAAAATGTAACGCTACCTTCTAAACTATACGCTGCATTCTTAAACGCTGTGTCCTTTTATGTTGGTTGCATTGTTATTAAAATCAACTGTTAGCTTTTATTTATTTCACCGAATGCATCATATACTCGTATATAGGCATAAAAACTTCACCTTACATCGCATTGGTTAATAAACCTAAGGAATCTTACAGCTACACCTTTTGTCTCATAAAAAATTAATCAGATATTATATCTTTTTTCTTTAAGATACTTTAAATTTTGTAAATTTCGATTTGGTTCATCAGCATGAATATCTACGTATAAATGTGTAATCTTTAATACAAAATCAAGAGGCAAACCCTTGTTTATTTAATTTAGTTCTTATGTTGAAATACCAGTTTGATTGTCTTGAGTTTTTTTTTTTGTTAATTAAAGCTCCTCTAATAGTGTTTTTGTTAATTAACCACAAAGGCTTATGAGAGTTGAGACACAACCGTCTTTTATGGTAATTGGTTTAGATTGGGTTTCATAGACTGAGGAGAAGAGAAAGATCGATGCAGTAGTGTGGTGGGCGCAGTATATTATCTACTGCATTCTAACAATCTTCATGGCTATTTGTATAAATTATAATTTAATAAGAAAAAGAACGTGGGATGATGATGACATACATTCTTTTCCAATAAATCTTTGATAAGTAATCCTAAACCAAATGATTTCCATGGTAGTCTTCTTATCTCTCTTTCTCTGTCTTAAATTTAAACAAAATGCATAAAGTTATTTTTGTTGATTTAGTTTTATGGTCATGTAATTAATGTTGTTGTTTTTGTAAAGGGTGCCCTTAATAAAAAAAAACTGATTGATGCAACCTTATCATTTTTGGAACAATATTTCTGCCGAATTTTCTTGTAATCTTTGGAAAACCTAATTTTTTAATAATATAACAAAGCCAGAAAAACCCAACATAGTTAAAAGAAGGCAGATGATTCCAAACTTAAATATTACTAACTTTGGTTAAATCTGTTTGAGCATCCTCGAAATTTAAGCCTTTGACAACGATACGACTCTTTAATCCAAGATTTTCCAATAAGAGGTTTCATTTTGAATAGCTAACTATTTGGACAGCTGTCATACATATGTTCACATTTGACAAGTAAAAACTACGCCCTTGTTTAAAATAGTACGATAGCCACCAATATCTCGTGATTTAACATCTTTATTCTTTTTTCTTTGAGAAATGTGAAAGATAAGGTATATGCCAACACTCCACAGTCGATTCAAGGCCCTGAAGATAGAATTTTTGAAGTTACCGAGGATATATATCCGAAAATATGGGAATTGGTCATTGAAAATTTTATGAAAAGGATATGCTGTAGCCGTGGCGACGATTTGGCTGATATAGTTTTCCGCTGTTAATGGCATACTTTCCCCATTACGATGAAATAAACATCGATCGATTTCTCTTAAAAAAATACTAGTTTTTTTAAATATAATAATGAAACTTCTTATCGGGGAAAACACATATTTTGAACTGGTATCCTTGTCAGTTCTCCTTCTAAAGTCAGAAATATAGTCATTTGGACAACTCCAGCAACAAAAAAATAATGTATTCTATTCTCAAAACTTGAGACACCCTTTGAAATGAAACAAATCGCTTCACAGCATACCATAAGGAAATGTAAAGTGCGATTACAACAACTAAAACTACTAATCTTGTGCTGTTTTTTTAGACCTCGTTTGATCCGCAGCGACCTCAACCTCATCCTCATCGACATCTCAGTCTCATTCAGTCTCAGATACACTCAACTCATGCCAATGAGCACTCCTTTCGACTGATTGGCAACTGTGTCTCCCTTAATCAAGTCAATTGTTGTGTTGTGTTGTGCGCCTGACTATAGAAGTTCCTCAACTCAACTCTGATGATGTATACTTGCTTCAAAAATATTCCAGATGGAAATAATAATAATCATAATGCTTGGCGCATAAGATTAATGATGAGTTTCCATTAGTATTTCCTCAAGTGCACAAAACTCGACATTAGTCTTTTGTTTACTCAATGTGATAATCTATGGGGCTGATGTGGTTCTTCTTCCAGAGCTAGAGACCTATAGCTTCAATGGACCAAGAAAGGAACGGTTACTAAGCGACTGGTATTCCGTTGATAAACACGCCATCGCCATCAAGAAACGACGAATTCCCTTTTGGTCTTCTGGTCGAGAATGTGAGAAAAAATATTTTCAACATAATGTCTTTTGTCGGCTTCATTTTTTGTTGTTGTTGTTATGATGGCTTCAAACTAAGACTATATGAGTCTGAGCCAACCAGTCAGCTATTCAGCTTCAGATTCAGTTTTAGCCGGGTTGCACCATTGTGGTCCATACCATAGTATAACTACTGTGATGGTTGTGAGCTCATGGGCTGTCCCGGCCGGTTCGTCTCGTCTTGTCTCCTAGCACAATGCACAAGCGGCATTCCAACTGGGTTCCATATTGGGAGAATATATACTCCTCAGTGATGTTTTGCTGCCTGAGCCTGATGGAGTTGGCTGTGTTCATTGTGCCTGTGCAACTAATGCTGTTAGTGAGAGTGTAGGCAAAGAAAAGCTCTGCAGTATCTGGCTTGCGATCGTGATACCGCTTCCTCTTCTACTCTGCTATTGGTGCTGGGGTTGCTGTTGCTGTAGCTGTGGCCGTTGCTGTCTGTGCAACAGCTATCCTCGCATTATGAAGTTGGAAAGAACGACGACGCGACGGACGACTAATTGAAATTCAACATGAGTTCGATTTCGGTTTCGCATATACTACCGACTCTACTTAGTCATGGTAGATATTCCAAGCGATAGGTGGATTCAAGATGAGTATCACTGGGGTTGCTGAAACGGGCATCTTGGGCATCATTTCTGGTACAAAAAGAATAACAAAATGGAAGCAAAAAGAACTAAAAACTAAAACAAACCAAACCAAAATAAAAAAGAACTGATCGCGCTGTGCCTCTTTCTTTAGTTCGACTTTGAGTTAAAGTTTCTCTTCTCGTTACTATATCCAACGTATCTAAAAGCCTGAGGCTGTATCATACTCTGGTACCTTGGCCACTGCTGCATTAATTGAGGTTGGGCTTGGGTTCACTCGTGCCCCAAGGGAGACATTTTGCCTTAATTATGTTTAAATTGGGAATCTTTTGACAGTTTTCATATACTGCTTCTCACATTCGGTTCGGTTCGACCAACCAACCAAATATAAAAATCCAGCTAAGAAAAAATCTCTAGCTTATACCTACGCTACCATCATCAGCCAGAGTATACGAGAATAAGGAGTGGTGTATGAGTAGTGCTTGGAGAAATATTGTATAGTTTTATTCACATAATAGATTATAGATGTTACGATCAGAGAAAGATCCAAAAATAGTTAAAAAAAAGAGTTTATAGCTTTTTTTTTTTAATCTTAAGTTGTTTTTTGTTTATATGATGTTGAGGAGATAAGCAGAAGCTGTATGTCGCCAACATTTCTTGGATTGCCTATTTGACCTTCCTGAAATGTTATTAAACTGATTAGTTTTTGGTGCTTAACAGCAATGTATTACCAGTCGAAAATCTAGTTATGAATTTCTAAATACTAAGCAGTTTACTTACACACTTTAACCAAATTGTAATCTTTTGTTAAACTTGTAAAATATTCGGTCTTAGAGAGGTATCCGTTTGGGGCAAACAATTGTCAGGAATCAGTCATCGGAAAGAACAATACTACACAAATACGTCAAATCCTTACCAGACGCTCGTAGTGTGGCGCACTTGTTTTTTCATTTGCGATTGCCCTGGAAACACAACGTCAGGAAACGTACAGACATTTTATTGGTTGTTTCTTACATTTTTCCAACACTTCATATTTTTTTTTTAATTTGTTCCGCAAAAAAAATTGCGTTTTAGGAATTCGGAACAACATGCATTTAACTTTCAAAATCCTCACAAAAAATTAACTTGATCGCACTTCAACGCAATTGCCGGGATGTGTAAAAAAATGACGGAAAAACATTCCGAATAGCAGTTCGGAAGACTACCTCCAATCATAAATCCTCCGAATGGTTAAAAGTAAGAGAGAATTCACGTCTAAAAAGTGACAGTTCGTGAAAAAAAAACAAACAAACCTAAATCTAGACTCATATGGATTTATGTGTCACGTTTTAATAAAAGCTAAAGTTTGTGATTAAAGTAATATTCTTAAACGGTGTGAATCTAGTTTTAGCACAATTAATTTTTCAAACTAATTTCTTTACATTTTCTAGATCTATTTCCAATCCAAAACATTGTTTGAATGGATATTTTGCTATATTTTCTTTTAATTCGATTCTGATCGATCAGAAACCACTTCAAGAATTTTTTGATCAAAAAAAAGTTTAGTTGTAAAATTATTTCTTTTTGAAAATGGATTTTACTATTTTTCCTGACTAAAATTCATTTTACTGAACAGCTGATACTATTTTGTCAAAAAAATTTGAAAACACACCTACAATGAAAGACTTCTGTCCGACAAAAATTTGCAATGATTGCTTTAGAAGATCTTTCAAAATAAACACTTCACCTAAACAAAATTTTGTACAAAATGCATGTTCAAATTTCATATTCCATTAACCATTTTTCATACCACAAGTTTTTCTGACCACAAGTCAAGGTCACTAAATTTAGCCCATCTCATTGATTTATTTTCTCATCATGAATTCGACAAAAATCAAAAGGAAATAAATAATCACGGCGACGACGACGTTCGTCTTAAGCCGGTATCAATATTATTTTTCTTTTTTTGCTTTTAAGGCAACATTAACAAGAAAGAAAATACATTCCACAACGTTAAAATTGTTGTAAGAGAATTTCATTGATAACTTCATAAGGTATGTCTAGTCTCTGCAAAGTCGTATAAATATGGATTTAGCAAAACTTCAACTTCAACTTAATTCCCATAATACCCAACATAAAATATCGGTAATGGTGATATTGTTTGGTTTGCTGGCGGATATGACTGTTTCAACTTTCCATTTACCTTACATGTCGTTGATTCAATAGCTTCCCGTTCCATTTGCCATCTAGGGTCTCTGGTTCATTTCCATTTAGAGTATTTTTCCCGCTCTCTGCTTTCCCTCTTACACCGTGCCGCGCCGCCGTGCGTCGTCATCGCATCGTTGTCGGTTTTTTTAGCTGCTCCTGGTGATGGTGCTGCCTGTAATTAACACAACTTCTTGTTAGTCATTAAGGCACACTATGACCGAACACTGTGTACAATATTTAGCCATTCAACGTGAAAAAAACCGTTTTACATTTCTGTGTATATGCAACATGTCGGTCGGCGCGGCGGCGGCGCGGCGCGGCAGCTTACAAACTGAACTGGTGCGCGGCTTAGTGACGATGGATGGCGGTGCGGCAGAGCGACAGTCGGTTCTTCTGAAACCCGTATTTGCTATGTCCGCCATCTGAGTCGGCATTATCGCCATTCACTGTTATCCATCTTTGAGAGCCAGAGGTGCCTTAGCTTAGCTGAGATCATAAAATCTCCAGGTGCTTAATCTAAGGCTGTTGTATATCTTCAACCCGAGTTCCCCCGTCATTGATGCATATACTAGACATACTGCGAGCACATTGGTGCCAATAAATGTTTTACCAAGAGGCACTGGGGCAGGGGCAGTGGCAGTGGAAGCAATGCAATCCAGCAATCACCAGGAAATCTCTAAGCAGAAGGAGTATGTGAGGTTAAAGACGGATGCCAATAAGTATATGTATGATGGGGGACGACCGGTGGCGCGGCGCGTGGAATGTGTGTGCATGTTTTATTATGGCGACGACGGTGAGAAATAGTTTCACTTGAATCGCGCCAATATCAATGCTAGTTTGTCATCAATAGTTTGAATATTGTGTTTTAAAGTATCTCTCTAGATACGAGTAGGTGCCTTTACTTAGGCTTGTTCCGATTTTTTCCACTGCTTGGTTTTTTGATATCAAAACTGCGGTTTCAAGTGGCATTTTGCACACAAGCTGTCTTTGTATTTGTAGAGTGCGATCGGTACTTTGGCAGAAAACAAGGCATGCTAATTACATATGTACTCCGTAGAGGGTGCAGCTATATTGCCAGCAGATCTCAGATCGCAGATGATGACCGAACCGACCATCTTTGCAATACTTGTTCAAACACTGCACTTTTTGTTCATCCGACGACGATATCTGGTCTTCGTCAGCGTCGGCGTTGTTCTCGTCGTCCTACCTGGATTGTTTAAGTAATGCATTATAAGCAAATACAGGTGGGCATTTTGAGAATTTAGATAGGATTATGTAAAGGCACAATGTAGGCTGTTTTTGTACGAATTATTTAGAAGTTTATAAAAAGAAGGCATTGTAAAAGTAGATTCCTATTTATGAATTATGTTTATCGATTTTTTTTAAGTAGGCATAATGTCAAAGAACTTCAATATCAGTTTTTTCCTTGTAGTTGAATGTATGCATTTATCGGAATGGTGCAATTCTTCTAACTTTATTGATATTTGTGTTGGAATCGAAACCATGTTTTTTGTGATAAAATGTGGTTTAAAAACTCAAAAAAGTCAATTTGAGCAATTTGCAATTTGAGCAATTTGCAATTTGAAACAACATTTTCACTTTTCAAAAAGCAGATTGAGTTTGTTTTCCAAACAAAATGTTGCTTGTATTTTTTGGTAGACATTTTTTCAAGTACTATATTTTAAAAATACCTCAGTTATCGGACCCAAAAACAGAGTGGTATACATTGCTTTATAGTCGGTATGTTTCGGATCGTTATCCTGTTGAAACAACCACTTCAGGAGGATTTCGTCCTCAGCATTCTTTTTTTTGTAGTTACTTGTGTTTCTTCTTTCTATAAATCCATCCAAACAATTTTTTTCGCGAAGATACTTTTTAAGTGGCTTACATACACAAAGCTCTAAGGTCTTGCTCAATTGCATGTTTAATTTTGGAAAGAGTCATAAACGAATCGATTTCTGGATTCTTAGGAATTCTGTTTGAGCTCCTACTTCTTGGTAATTGTGAAGAGCAATTATTATTTTCTGCCTTGAACATTTCAACTTCCTGGCTATTTCCGAGTTCGAGTGAGCTTCTTTTTTAAAAACACTCGTAGCGTGAATACATCGAAAGCTCACTTGCAGCTAGCCAGAGGCCTAGGAGGAATTTCTAGGCTATGCAATTTTTTTCAGCTACTGCTTATGGTGGCCGCAAGAGTCAATTTTCTATAGCTTCCTACAGAAAAAATTGACATTTATTAGTGTCAATGGGTCTTTTCGATTATCTTACACTTTACACTGATTTCGAGCATTGCTCAAAGCACTTCGTGAAACCCACACAAAATTTCAACTTCGGAAAAACTGTTCAATACCAAAAACTTTCTTTATACGAAATAAAGAGGATATATTTCTGTTTCCTAGTTTCAGTCCCCTAATGACAAAACCAGACAGAACAAAAAGTCACCATTATATCTGACCAATCGAGAAATTAATATCAATAAAATGTTAAAAGTTGTCATTTAATCCTTCTCACAAAGCGCTATTTACATCCTAGCTTCCCTCTTTAATAATTTGCGCACTTAACGCCTACAAACAACCATTTTTTTGTATTACCGAATCTAAAAAGGGAAGCAAAGTACTCTTCCAACCCTTTAATTCCTTTCCTCGTTATCTTTTTTTATGTTGTTGTTGTTGTTGTCGATGTTTTGGTGTAATTTGATGACATTTAATACTTGTGGGACACATAACGCACAATAAAGAAAAAGAACCTCATCCGGTTTGTTGCTTATGCACAAAACAAAATTCGCGTTTAGAAAATAGTAATAACAAAAACAAAAATAGTTATAATATGCCAGTTTCTTGTTTAAAGTTAAAAAAATAAACAAGCTCATCTTGCGTCTTCTCTAATATGATGTTGATGTATCCACATTTTACTCGTCGTATAATATAGCAATGAGAAAATTATGACTTTCCGATCTTGGATCTACCATAAATGAGCAAAGATCAATTTTGAACGAACCAAGTTGGTGAACTGTTGCCTTCCAAGTTCCAAGCCTCTTTCAACCTATCCTATCCATATCTATCGAATTACTTTTTTTTTGCGGTAAATGCGGTCTAAATTTAAAATTGATCTGCTCCCAAAGAAGAAGAAGAAGAAGACGAAACTTTTATGGCAGAGTGTGGTTGGTGATGGTGGAAAACATCATTCCAAACTCCAAAGGTATAACATGCGCACGAGTATTAATCTTCAGCGGTGGTTCTTGTCTTGTCTGGCCAGCTTACCAACCAGATGATTTATTTTTCATGTGCTTGTTGTGGGCTGAGACTGTGGCCTAACCACGAAAACAGACGCTTTGGAATGTTTTTTTTTTTTTAAGTTGTAAGTCTACCTCCTTCCACATACTTTGTGTATTAACCATAAAGAAGAAGAACCTTAACTTAGTTAAAATAGGACACATTTTATTTTAAGTGAGAAGAAAATTTACTCATCTCATTTTACATTCATCTCATTTCAGCTGCTCAACACGATACGTAGGTGATTCTTGTGAATATGCAAATCCCTGCCACACAGGACGATGCCAAAATGGCGGTACATGCAAGGTGACATTTCGCGATGGAACACCGCGATTTGCCTGTCACTGTCCCATCGGATTCACGGAGTCCTTATGTGAGATACCGGTGCAGAATGCATGCGATTCTTCGCCGTGCCTCAACAGCGGTACATGCAACCTAAAATCCCTGAAAGAATACACGTGCTCGTGCTCCAATGGCTATACAGGTGGGTGGCAATTAGTTTGAGTTTAAGTTACTGTGTCAGAGTTGTGATTCATGTTTCTTTTTTTTTTGTTCTCCTTCATTTTAGGCAAGTTATGCGAAAAACAAAACCTTTGCGCATCATCACCGTGTAGAAATGGCGGAACTTGCAGCTCACTTCCGGGTGGAAATTTCAAATGCAGTTGCCCGAAAGGATTCAAAGGCTTGGTGTGTTCTGAAGATGTCGAGGAGTGTCAAACCAATCCCTGCAAACATGGCGGTAGCTGTGTTAACACACATGGATCATATCAGTGAGTGGATTTCAATTTATATGGATGTTTACATTTTCTGTTTCCATTTCCAACTACAATTTACAAGAACTCATTAAGAATAAGTTATTACCGCTGCCTTTGCCGTCGCGTCGTCTCTTTGCCGGCGGCGGCGGTGGTGATATTGGGTCTGGGTGGCATAGTAACATGCCAGCCACGTTGGAAGCAACAACAGGTTTTTGAGCGCTTTCGAGTTCATGAGAACAAATTTCTTGCACCAGAAGCAAAAGCAGGAAAGAAGGAGAGCGCAGCAATGAAAACATAGACGAAGATGAAAGCGCACATAAAAAGAATTAACAAAATGCTCCAACAGCAATAAATTAATTTGCTTTTAATTACTCCTCAAGAAAACTATATGGAATGGTGGAGTTTATTTTGTCTTATTTTTTTTTTAAGTCTTTTTTTCATGAATTTCTATTCTTTCCTATGTCCTATGAGAATAAGTACAATGAAACCACTTTTGGTGTTCAACATGCGAACTGGTTAGAAGTTGTTTCGTTAGCTAGCAGCAGAAGTCGAAGTAGCCTCTTTTCGCGCCGCGCTTGTGGTGCTGAAGCTGCTGCTGCTGCTGCTTCTACTGTGGCATGGCAATGAAAATCAGGTTCTGTGCTTCTGTGTCTTTAACGAATTATATTGTATGTTTTATCCCCCCCACACTTTTCTGATTCTTCTTCTTCTGCAGCTAGTGTCTGTTTTAATCAGTTGAATGGAGTAGGATATTGTCATAATATGGCAAATGATTTATCATAATATTCTCGGAATGAACATTGAGTTATGAAATGTCGTTGTTTATTGATGATGTTTCGTGCAGATTGTCATCAAAAAGGAAGCATAAATTGAAATTCGAATAAAAAATTAAGAAATACAATATACAAATATACATACATAATGTACATAAGTATATTTTTGTTCATTTTAGGTGAGATTGAAAAATTAAAGAATGTCGACAGTTATTTTTATTTTGAATAATTTTATTCACTAAAGAAGAAAATATAAACAGTAATTGATGTGCATATATGTTAGGTAAATTAGCTCCATGGTTTGGTTAAGCTTAGTCAGAATGTTAATTCTTTTTTATCAATTCAGTTTAAAACAGTTTTATATCTTTCATATGACTATCAAAGTTTATTTCACTTCATTTTTAGTACGCTTACAATTGTTACTTGTGTAAAATGCTGTCGTGCTAAAAATCTAAAAATTATTTAGTTTGTTTTTTGAGGCCTCAAAAGCTTTAACGAATTATTATCCTCCAATATTCGTTTAACTAGCGGGTGCCCGCGCCATATTTGCATACCATATTGCAACATTCAATTCCGTCATTTTGCAGCTGATTTTTACAGACACGATCCTGAAACTTTATTCGGGGAGATTTTAGGTTTATATTGAAAACGCTCGCTCAGTTGTGAAAACTGCTTATCCTGGTGGAGTTAAACAAAATTGTAGGACTATCATGCTAGAGGTATTGGGTTCACTCCTGCCTTTGCCACCTGAATTTTTTTCACGGGTACTGCCCCTTTGCGAAGAATTGACAAAGAGTAATTCTTGTCATGGAAAGCCCTTTCTCAAGTTTTCCGTTGGGATTCGGCTTAAAACTTTTGGTCCTCCTCATCTCTGATAGTACTACACGCACACAGGAATGGTTGAGAGTTGCAAATCACTAGGCCCTAGTTCTCTACGGACTGATGCACCACCTAATTTATTTAGATTTTTTGACACTGCTTGTCAATGGCATTTGTGAAAATGGCGAGGTTATTAATTGTTGAACGTAGGCTACGTCCCGATGGGTCACCCTGTATATTGCCAGTGAGTTAAATAATACTTTAACCCATGGCACAAATGAGATGTAAATTCTCCAGTTCCTTCTAATTTCAGCCAGTTAGATAAGCTAGCTTACAACAAATAAAATTAATTTTCACATTTAAGGCCAGTTTGCAATAAAAGATTTATTAACAATTCAAAAAAAAAAAAACTAAACAGATACAAAAATAAACTTGCATTTAAATTTATTCAAATTTTAATCCAAATACTAACGAGTTTTGTGCAAAATTTATTGTCTCTCTAGTTTAGATTTATGGGAACTTTTTTTTCCCTCTTAACTAATTTGAAGATTTATGTTATTATTCAAAGAATTTGAAATTCACCTTTATAAACTTATTATTGACAAAACCATAAACCAAATAAATTAAGTTGTGTATAGTGGCAGATTCGATAATTTTACACTTAATTAAATCAATCACTTCCAGTTTGAAACACTTGTTGGAGAGTTGCTTTTAATAAGTTAATGTATATATATGTATGTAGGTAGCGTAATTCGAGTAGAAATAAAAAATATGTTCAGTTATCTTTTTACATAAAAACTTGGGTTGCAGGAAGTCCCCTTATATCCAAAAATATAACCCTGTCCCCCAACCCCCTCGTCCAAAAAGAAAAGGTAAAAATTTCGTGCTGAAAGGTCAGCTTAAACGAAATAACACTGCAGAGACACCGTCCCTTGTATCATCGTCACCGACGACGTTGATGTCGACGACGACGACGTTAAAAATGACTCCACTTGGGTAATAAAACACTGAGGCCAGGCCACAAAACAAAAACCAACCAGCAACTGCCATTAAACCAACCAAATTCATATGAGCTGAGCAGAGTTTTGTGTCCACTCTTGTGTACATGTTGTTCAGCCCAACCACCATCGTGTGTGAACCTTTCTTAAGACCTCAAAAATTACAATAAATCCAGAGTAACACATAAAAAACGAAAGCAACAACGACGACGTATGGTTAAGTCTTTGTTTCTTCTCTGTACTCTGTCATATATATTCGATTCTGCAACTCTTATGGTCTTGGACATACTTGGAACTTTGAGATCAGGTTTATTTTTTTATTTTGTTGTTGTTTTTGTCTTAAAGTAAAACCAAAACCAAAAAATTTGCTAAAAATACAGGTAGCCAAAATCGTACATATGTATATAGTATAATACCTTTCTCCATTTTTGCGTACCTTATATTTTCATGGTTGATTTAGCACAGTTTATCAAAAGACAATCCACAGTATAGCAGCAGCAGCGACAGCACAAGAACACAACAAAAACAAAAAAATGAGATTTATTCCAATGCCTAATTCTTCGACGGCTTAAACCGGCCCGACCTCTATAATATAGAAATCCCAAAACCCGACCAGAGATGCGGGAAGGCTGGGAAGGCTAAAACAAAGCAGCGAATGCACGTTTCGCTTTACATCGCACAGTTGGCCTGTTGTCGGCCGCGTCGCATCGCGTCGGTCGATTGCAAGGAGAGTCAATTTGCATAGTATCCTCTTATGTTGGCTTTTTTTAGGTAAACTAAGACTTCACTTGGCATAGGTGCTGGATACACTAGTTGTTGAGAAGTATTGTTCTTAACCACCCTTCAATTGACCCTTTGAACTAGAGTGCACAACTCTTTCGGGTGGTAATCTTCTTCACATCACGATCCTCCATCAGGTCTACCATAGTCTAACCTCATAGATGATACCACCGAGTCTAAGTCTACGTATACCTGGCATCAATGGCGGAGGCAAGGCAATTTAAGTGTGATGCTTTTTTTCTTTTGAAAACAAAATCACTTCTGAAGCTTCTGAAGAAGGCAACAATTATCTGTCAACTTGTCGTTTCTTGTAAATCTAACTTGTGGGGCAACCACCAATTAAACCAAATCATTTATTTTGTAAATTTTTTTATTTTACTGAATCAAAGGTTTATTTAAATGCAATTTGTTTTATTTATTGTTTCTCTTTTTTCATTCTTTATTTCTTTTGTTTTTTCTAGATGCATGTGCGCACCAGGATACACTGGAAAGAATTGCGAATCAAAGTACATTCCTTGCTCACCGTCACCATGCCAAAATGGTGGAACGTGTCGTCAGTCAAGCGGACTCAACTACGAGTGCAAGTGTCCAGTTGGTAAGTAGTAATTTTTTAGCAAATTATAACAAAGAATGAACAAAAGTGTATCTAATTGCGGAGCGGGTCGAAATATTGTTTTCCAGAATTCTATTGATCGTAATGACTAATGATAAAGTTCTAAATTGCCAAGTTTTACTAAATGGTAAAATGGACCTGAAATAATGAATTAACAAGTCTAGTTTGACACGGATACAGTTTTCCGAAATCTTATTATTTAAGAATAATTTCTAAAAAGGCCGGATACTAGTGAATATTGATATGTTCATGAACAAAGTTACTTACAACTTGAAAACTGACTGAAAACTTTTTCAGCCTTATCACAGAATTTTGCCCAAACAATATTTTGTATTTACAGTATTATAATTACAGTATTATGACCCATACAGTATTTTGACCCCCAACCCATCTAATTGGTTGTCAGATGTATTCTTTTTGTAGGATTTAAATTTTATCTTTGTGACTCAGAAGAATCAGAGGACTATTTTACTGCTTTAAAAAATATTGAATGACCTCCATTTATATTGAATGTTTGTATGTACATAATTATTTTGTACATGTGCACTTTTCCTGATGTGACCATTGAAAAGTCCAAAGAAATTGAGCACAACAAACCCATTTTTTCTTCGGCTTGGCAAGAAAACAATAAATTTCTTCGTCAGAGAATAATAAGACATAATAAAGACTTCTTCATTGTTTATCAAATTGCCATTTTGACATTGTGATGTACAATTGATTGACTTGCCTGACGGACGGAATGACTAGCTGACTTGCTATACGCTGTACCGTATAAAGTTGATAATGCAAGGAACAAAAATCAATAGAAATCCAAATTCGTATATAACTGTCGAGTAATTTTGTAATTATGTTAAAAGTGTGGGAGAATTCGAGAAATGGAAATGGCGATGTTTAACCAAAAAACAAGAAGAAAGAAATGGCATGGCAAAGATGAAAGCAAAGAAAATAATTGTAGATATTTCTTCGTTTTTTTTTTTTGTTCTTTTTTACCGGTACCGGCACCGAATTTTTTAAGACGCTCGCCGCATCGCCGCCGCCGCCATGTCCAACTCCAAACTCCTCCACCAAACCAACAACGTGAACTTCTTTTGGCAAAGTTAATGCATCATCATCATCATCACCCCGAAGGTATCACGCTTCTTTCGTTTGAAATGAAATGAAACCAAATTGTGAATTCATCCATCGCTCGTGTGTAGGTTAGGTATACTAATGGTAGACGAGACGTAGAGGAAGGTGTACGTTGTATACGATGCATGATGTTCCAAAGATCACTTCACGGCCTGGTTATGTTAGTTAGGTTGGATTTTCGTTTTTATAGCTGTTAGTTGTGTTTTTTAATCGAGAAAAGTTCAAATATTCAAAATCGATTTCTACGAATTCATCTTGAGTATACTCGTTCGGTCTTTTCTTGTAGCTGCCGCCGCGCCACTTATTGACCGCTCCTGAATATAAATAAGGCCAACTATTGCATCGTCGTCGCCGTCGTCATAGTGCATTCGTGGTAGCATTTCAAATCTAACATACAACACTTAAAAGAAGTTTTTATGATAGGGTTCTTTTTGGGAATTGATTTTTTATGTTATCTCTGTTAAGAGTTCTCACCCACCTGTCTTTAAAGAGTTCATATAGAGAAGGTAGTACCTATAATCTTTTATGTAAAATATTCTTGTTTAGCTTCTTAAATTAAGTGTAGAAAATGACAAAAGGAAATGATCATTGTCACCTTCATCACAGCATTGTTATAGAATTATAGAAAACAATATTGATTTCACCTTCATTTCTCGAAAGAGAGTGCAGTGTCTGACTCGGCGTGCATCACGATGCCATGGCTTTGGCTAGGCTAGGCTAGGCTATAGCTTTTTGGGTTCGGTTTAGCATATCGTATTCTTTCTTGAATCTTCATTATGAAAAGACCAAAAAGCAAAATACAAATAAAAATACGCAAAGGAGGAAGGTTCGTAAATGCAAGAAAGCAATAACAAAAAAATAGCTGAGCTGCCGCATTACAGTTGCCAATAATAATTTCCAAATCAATGTTTGCGCGTCGCGTAGTCGTCGTCCAAAGAACATGGCTATGGCTATGCTGGATTGAAGCCACCACGAGCAGGAGACGTGGACGGGACATGGATGAATATAGATATTGGATCTGATGTCTGATGGTCTATTCGCTTAGTTTCTTCATTATGGTTTGATAGATGGTTGGACGATTGATCGTTGACTTGCACCATCCATTTGCTGCACACCAATGAATGAGAATGAGAAGGAGTAAAATAGCGAACAGTTGTTGCTGGTTCTTGGGTCTTCGGTCTTCGGTCTTGGGTGTGAGGCACACCTTAAATCGATTTCAAGCTTGGAGTGGGAAGTGGAGCTCAGCCTCAATTAATTAATGTTGTTCCACGTTCAGTTCGGACGACAGTGTACAGCTCACAGAGAACATGCACTGTTGCTATAGTATTGAGGGGCAGCAACAAAATGCAAGCAAAATTTATTCAATTAATTAAAATGACCCTTGTTCGTGCAACTTGTACACAAACATATGTATTCAATTTATTGTATGTAGCAAATTCAAATTGGGAGCATGTTTGGAGAGCTCCAAGCTCCAGTCCAGCTCGGCTCAATGCAGTCCGGTGGTAGTTGCTTGTTGTTTTGTTGCCCTAGTGCGCAATTACCTGGTATGCTAATTCAGCAATGTCTTGTCTATTGTTTGCTTCTATCACAAGCGCTGCTCTGCTATGCTCTGCGCTGCACTGTTCCCGGGTCTCCATCTCTAGTGACCACAGCTACTACAGTGTAATGAAATAAAACAAGATCGATCGCTTATGATGCATTTAGTGTGATAGTGGTGGCTGCAAAAAAATATCTTTTAATACTCGTGGCAGAGACTATTTTTCTATAACGCCACAGAAATAAATTTTAAAACTATTAATCAAAAAAGGGTTGGTCTCCATGTTATTATTAAGTCCCCTTTGCATTTCGCATTTCTAGCAGCCTATAATACAAACAAAAATGAAGGAAGGAGAGAGTTGGTTTAGTTTCATTCGACTGCGGATTAGGATGGATTACTTGTAATTAAAAAAATGGCAATCATCATATTGCAACGTAACCGCATGTAACGTAGAGAAAATATCTACTTTCCTGACGAGGAGCCTGAGGTCATTTTCTAAGTAAGGTTTATTTCTTTAACTTATGTTATGTCTGTTTTCGATCAACGACCTTTTTTTCTTCTGTGATCGTAATCAAAAATAAAAATTGATTGATGGTTAAATGAATAACGTTGTTCGATTGCTCTTGGCATTTCGCATCTCTAAGTTCTTTTTATTTTGTTGTTGTTGCTGTTTATTTTATAAATTGCGCTTTTTTCTGTTGTTTTTGTATTTCTTTTTTAAATAATATTTGAATTGTGTTTGCAGGGCAAAATTCGTAGTCTTCTTTGTAAAAGCGCTTCAAAAAATTGCATTGCATTCGTGTTTGGAGGAGCATTCATATCTCACATTTCATTCATTGAAAATCGCTCCTGGGCATAGTCATCGGAGCTCCGCGCCGACACCACCACCGATCGCCCGCTCCGCCGCCACCGCACAGGTCAGCTTGGTTATGATCATTTTATTGTGTGTCTCGTCGTCGTTGTTGTGATTGTATTGGCTTCGTTCGTTCGTTCGTTGAAGCTAAAAGCTGATGGTTCTCGTCGTGTCATCGTTTGTTGTGTTCCTCGATGTAGTCGTTAATTCGTTGAAAAATCCATGTATATGCGAGTCTTGTACAATTTAATAGCGTTCTTTTTGTTGTTTTTATTTTTATTATTTTTATTTTGTTGTCTCTTTTTGACCCGTTTACTCCCTTTTGTTTTTGAAAGACACAACAAGCACACATGAAAAGAACAGAGGGTTATTAAATATGCGTTATTTTTACACTGACAAAAAATATTTAAATTAATAACTACCTACCTTCAAAATCTACATATAAATGTCCATTTAAATCAAAATATATATAGAAGTCAATTTAGGTCATATTTTTGCTTAGATTCATCTGCAAAACAGTTAAAGTAGTGAACCGTTTTAAGTGAGAAGGGGTTAGTTGAAAATTTTGACTACATAACTTAAATCTACACTTTCTGTCCAAAAACATTTGAAACAAACATGAAGTTATGCTCTTAATCTGAAGAGGGGTTAACCAACGATAAGCGAAACTCGAAAAAGTTTTGCCCGGGCGCCAGTTAACTTTTCGTTCAACTTTCGGATTTTTGCTTTAAGAAACAAATGCAAGTGAATAAACGAATCATGTATCCGTATGGAATCAATTGTGAAGTTAATCTTTTTAGGTAAACCAATGATTACCGTAAGCAGATCTCGAAAATGTCTTGCTTGGGCGCCAGTTAACTTTTTGCTTTAAAAGAAAAAAATATAGATGAAATAAAAATGTCAACTAATTTATTTAAATAATTAAACAGTGAACTTAGGCTTCACTTAAAATTTCTGAAGGGGGTAAACCAATGTTAAACATAAGCAGATCCCGAAAATTCCTTGCCTGGGCGCCAGTTCGCTTTAAAAAGAGTACCAAAATATTAAAGGGATCACCTTGTTGTTTATCAAATAAAAAATTTGAATAAAATGGAGTGGGAGTGAACCAACGATTATCATAAGCAGAACCCGAAAATGTCCTCTCCTGGGCGCCAGTTAACTTTTCTTTAAACTTTTAAAATTTTCGCTTTAGAAAAAAAAAGTCAGTTATTTAACAAATAAAACAATGAAATTAAAGGCACAATTATTCTTTCCGAACAATGCATAAGGAAAATGATCAGAAAATTAAGTGGATCATATTAAAAATCGCCTAAAAATTCTGTTCAACGCATTTTGAGAAATTTAGAGCCAGCGTAAAAGGAGGTCTATGACATGATAAATGACTGTGAATGCAGGGAAATCGATAAATTCGAAAAAACAACAACACTTGCAATAGTAATTGATTCGAGTGAGATACACATGCTTAGCGATATCAGTAACGCTTGCATTCTCTTCAAATGTCTTCAAAGTTTTACCGATTGCGTAATTAGTCGATTATGACGACTATAATCGTTATGTAACCCACTAAAAGTGACTTCTTTAAGGTCACCACTATTTTAGTAAGGTTTAATTTTAACTCGTGTTGTTAAACGATTCATTATTGTTGATGAAAATATTCACCCAATATTATGATTAGTTAAAATGAGAGCTGAGTTTGACATGTCTCAGATGAAGCTACGAAATGAATGACAGTATACAATCAAAGCAAATATGTTCCTTTTTGGTTTTATTCAAATTTAGTTAGCATAATATTTATCAGAATTGGTGAACACTAAAAACAAAAATTGAAACACATTTCCCGGGCGCCAGTTTTCTAAGTTGGTCGAACACCTTTCCCCGGGCGCCATTTTTGTAAGTCGATCTAACATTGATCTAATAAAGCTAACTTATGTCCATTAAGGAATATAATACTAGTATTTATGTAAAATAATCAAAATACAGTTACCAAATGTAAAGAAATTTCTTTCCATAACCAACAAGACAAAAATAACCTGCGCTGTGAAACGTTTCTCCTCCCATCTGATCAAACAACCTTCAAACATAACATAGGTAGGTATACTCATATACAAACTATCCTAATGTCAATAGTGGGCACAATGTACATGCTACAAATATCCGGCCCACTCCCTGTACCGATGTTGTTGTTTTTTTTTTCCTGGTGTCATTTGTTTCAGTGTAAACATCCAGTGCAACACTACATTCAGATTCAGAAACGAAACGCGACCGACACATAAAAGCCATAATAATAGCATAATAAGAATAATAATAATAAAAGCCGGTTTGGCGTGGCTTTGGCTTCGGCTTCGACTTCACTCTACCTCTACTTAGCCTATGCCTGAGCCTCTAGTAGTAGAAGAGATATGTCGGATTGGAACATTGGAAGTTGCTAGCTATTGAGCCGCTCTTGCTCTATCTACCGTACCTATACCCGTACCCGTACCGCCTTGTGTCTTTCTGAATCAAGAAAAGAAAACGAAGAAGCAGAAGAAATAGAACAAAAGACAGCTAAACATTTTTTTTTGTTGAACTGAGTGAGCCTCGCTTAACGAACTAAAGAAAAAGAAGCAAAGCCGACGAACAGACGAAACAAAAAAAAACATAAAGAAGAAAAAGACCTAAGCATACATATTTTTATGTACACTGTAGCAACAACAACCACCGACCAGGGAGGAAAGACGAATGAACGACGACGACGATTGCCATTGCAATGTTCTACGAACCCACCATATTATTCACCATTCCAATTCCATAGGATTTCTCTTTCTCTCTCATCTGGTTCTGCTGTGCTGGTCCACCAGACCGCCTCGCCTCGCTATCGCCACACACTCATCGCCATCGTCATCGCTTTCCTTCCATACACATAATCGGCATCGATCGAGAGGAGGAACGGGAAGACAAAAATAAACAACACAAAAAAACGCTACAGATATGAAACCGTGGGAACGCGCGCACTCTCTCGCCACTGCGCGATCGCCCTGCAGCCAAGTTTCTTGTAATGTTTCTCCGTAATCCAAAAGCAGAAACAACAACAATAAAATAAAAAGCAACAAAACCACACGGTCGATCGGTTCGGTCTTCAGGCTTCGGTCTTGGGTCGGTTCGGTACTCGGTCGGTGGTTAGCACTCGCAAGTCGCAGTGGCAGCTAGCGGAGTTGGAGTTGAAGTAGCATAGCAAAGCATATGAATATTGAAGAAATGCGTAGAGAGGGTGGAAGAGATAGAAGCAGAAATAAATTTTATCATGTTCATACTCACAAATTTTCCAATTTGTCTATCTCGCTCTCGCTCTCGCTTCATCGCATCGCATTGCCTCGCATCGGTCGCAGTCGAATCGCATTGCATGCACCTCAAATATCAATGCGCGCATCATGTGCACCAAATGTTTAGTTTTAGTGTACTCTGCTTTTGCCTGCTCTGCAATGATCGGCATCAGGGTTCATGATGGCAATGGCGATGCTTATGTTCCATGACTACGACTCCCAACTATGAACATGTGGACGCGAAGATCGTTTCCTGTTTTGACTTTAGGAGGAAAGGTTGTATTGAGATTTGTTGATGATGGTTGGATTTTATTTGGAAGAAACCTTATGTAGGTCTATCTACTCTTTAAGTAGGAATCGACGCCACATCTGTAGCATGATCAGAATGCCCCAAAAGACCTTGCGCAAAAAAGCACTTGTTACTGGTGACCGATGATGATGATTGATAACGTCCCACAATCAATGCGCGCCGAAGAAGCCGTAAAAGTGGGACGCGAATATTAATTAGCCAATTAAATAGACAATGACAAAAAAATAAAAAAAAAACAAGATCCCTTTCCTTAACCATATTTGATATATGTATCTCTCTCAAAGATGAGACGACGACGAAGACTCAAAGATATGATGAAGAAAGATCCTTAAAAACCACCATACCATCTATCTGATTCCAATCCAGAACTCTTGCTATAACCATCATAATATGTACATACTCGTATATCGATCGCGCAGCGCATCAGCTTCAGCTTCTGCAAGTCTGAGATTGGTGCGCGCTTTTCACTTTAATTGATAGTTATCTATTTTTGGAGTTTTTAATTGACTTAAACTGAGCCCCAAGAGACAAAACCATCGATGGTATATAATTTTATTTTTGCAATGCCCAAATAGAACTCGCCCGCTGATTAAGCCTTGCATTGACGTTTTAGGAAACCGTTTGCACGCGCATATCACTTATTTTCTTCTTTTCAATTATGTACATAAGTACCATGTTGGATATACCTATGTATTTTCAAGTCGATATAAACAACTTGTTACTCATAGATTTAAAACTAATGTATGTCTCTACGCCAAAATCGTAACCAGAAGTTGAGCAAGTAATTTTCGTGACATCCATCTGCCCAAAATCTGAATGATCGCAAAAACACCATAATATGCTTTGCTTGACAAGTTAAAGTGAAATCAGTACTTTCAAAATATAAAAGGCAAATGTCTGCAAATCCATTCATTATGAAAAAAAGAGCTCCCACAATCAATTTTGATATTTATATTTTACCATAGAGCTAATATTAGAATAGGATCCTTTAATATTGCTGGGTCAACAAGGTTTTCTAATTGACAATCAATTATACTTTTGGTTAAGGCTAATCAGTATATCACGTCAAGGATTTTGAGATATAAGCTTTTAAAATTTAAAAAGAAAATTATATTAGACTTTTTGAGGATAATGTTAATTCATGAGTGTGAGAGTTCGAATTCTAAATCAGCACCAAAAATTAACTCTTAAACGTTATTTTCAAAACCATGAGAGCAAAACATTGAAGGATTTTCAAAACTTCATATAAAGTCAAACTTATAACTGATGAGAATTTCCCAAAACTAAATGATGTAAACTGTTTCCATTTTCACTTTGAAAAATCAAGGCACGAGGTTTATTTACAAGACCTGATCTGAAAAAAAAAATTATTAGATCAAATTCGAACAAAATATACTTTAATTTTCCATATTAATTTTGTAACCCAAAATTTCTAAGATTCTTCTATCGGCAAGAAAAAATTTCCAAAAGTTTGTATTTTGCTTTTTTTGCTTCTAAAAAATTAAATTAAATTTTGACCAAGGCAACTAGTTAGTTTTTCAAGTGTCATGAATTTCAAATTCAGAACTTTACTTCACAAACCTCAACTTCAAGTTCACAGTACAAAAACTACCAAAATCATTATTTTCTATTAAACACTCCTCAGGCTAGCTACAAGTCCATCAAGATTTGTATTTTGTATTGTAAAGAAATATTACTTATTTCTTTTCCAAATTTACAAGGAACCTTTTTACAAAGAGCATTAAATGAAGTTGTGCAGAAAATAAATAAATCATAGAGTAATAAAGTTCAGCTTTCAGTTGAATGAAAAAACATGATCAAGTGTAATTTTGACAGAAGTAGACTTGACTTGATAGTAAGGGAGATTTTTCTTGACTAACTTTCCAGTCAACTTTCCATTAAAGTTGCCTTAATTGAAAGGTAATTTTTTGGCAGCTGGCCAATCAGATACTAGAAACTTGCCTTACTTTCAAGTCCCTTATGTCGCCTGAACCTGCCCATTATTAAAGATCCCCCATGTTTAATAATTTTTCATGTTTATTTGGAGTTGAGCCTTCTAACTAATCTATGCCCACGAACCTCTTCTACCAAACAGAAGTCTTCTTTTATCTGTTAGCTATGTATTAGCTAACCTCAAAACATTCAAACCAACCACAAATTTTCGAATTAAATGTTTAAAATTCTGACTTTGTGATTAGTTTGTTTAATTAGTTTTAGTACGTTTATGGCTTTCAATTTAAAATACCAAAAAGTCGTTTTAAAAAAGTTGAGAAGTTTTAATTGTAAATGAATCAACATATTACACCAAATAACTGCATTGAACGATTGTCCTTAAAAAACTATACAACTTTGTGTGGCAGGTTCCGTAATTTTCAAATTCTTACGAATCCTTATTTTACCATTATCTCCTACAATCGGGTAATTACCCGTTACATACAAGTGTCTAAGACTGCCCTTCCAGAGGTCTGATTTAAATCCCTGCCTGTGCCACCCAACAATTTTTTTTTTTGATGGGTACTGTTAGAAATTAACAAATTCTTAAAGGTTAAATCTTGTCATGAAAAGTGCTTTCTCGAATTAGCATTTTCCTACTTTAGAAAAACCTAGTTAAAATTTCATCCATTCTAAGTAACATGTTGTGATTTTTTTTTCTAGGATTTCGAGGGAAGAACTGCGAGGAGAACATCGATGATTGCCCTGGAAATCTTTGTCAAAACGGAGGAACTTGCATTGACAAAGTTGACTCTTACCGCTGCAAGTGTCCACCTAACTACACCGGTGAACTATGTGAAGCTGATGTTGATGAATGTGCTTTACGGTAAGTTAAACAAACATTTTTGAAACCCCAATCTTCAACTAAAAATGTTTATTTTGCCCTTTTTTCTTTGTTTATTCATTTAGACCTTCGGTATGTCAGAACGGTGCAACATGCACAAACACCATCGGCAGCTATTCGTGCATCTGTGTAAATGGCTGGGAAGGACCGGACTGCTCGCAGAATCACGACGATTGTGCGGTAGCAGCTTGTTTCGATGGTGCTACTTGCATCGATGGAGTAGGTAGTTTTCACTGTCGATGTCCACCTGGAAAAACAGGACTTCTGTGCCATCTCGACGATACTTGCACATCCAATCCATGCCATCCTGATGCAATGTGCGACACGAGTCCGATAAATGGGTCATTTACGTGTTCCTGTGCATCGGGCTTTAAGGGAATCGACTGTTCGGAGGATATCAACGAATGTAATCAAGGCGAACCGTGTGAACATAATGGAAACTGTGTCAACACGCCAGGATCCTTCACATGCAAATGTACGCAAGGCTTCACGGGGCCACGTTGCGAAACGAACATCAACGAATGCGAATCTCATCCCTGCCAGAACGAGGGAAGTTGTCTAGACGATCCTGGCACTTTTCGCTGTGTTTGCATGCCTGGTTTTACCGGCACTCAATGTGAAATCGATATTGACGAGTGCCAGTCGAATCCTTGCCTCAACGAAGGAACTTGTCGTGATATGATAAATGGCTTCAAATGTACCTGTGCGTTGGGCTTCACCGGATCACGCTGCCAGATCAACATCGACGACTGTTACTCACAACCGTGCCGCAACCGAGGAATATGCCATGACTCCATAGCGGGGTACACTTGCGAATGTCCACCAGGCTACACAGGACTCTCGTGCGAAATTAACATCAACGATTGTCAATCGAACCCATGCCACCGAGGAAAGTGCATAGACGGGGACAACTCATTCACTTGCCATTGTGACTCGGGCTACACCGGCTATCTGTGTCAAACACAAATAGACGAATGTGAATCGAATCCGTGTCAATTCGGTGGACATTGTGAGGATCTTGTCGGAACTTACGTGTGCCACTGTCTGCCAGGAACATCAGGACAGAACTGTGAAATCAACGTGAATGAGTGCCACAGTAATCCGTGCAACAATGGGGCGACATGCATCGATGGAATAAACAAGTACACCTGCAAATGCGTCCCAGGATACACTGGAATCCATTGCGAAGTCAACATCAATGAATGTGCCTCGAACCCGTGTGCCAATGGTGGTGTTTGCATGGATCTTGTGAACGGATTCAAGTGCGAATGTCCACGCGGATACTTTGATGCCCGTTGCCTGAGTGATGTAGATGAGTGTGCTTCGAATCCTTGCATAAATGGTGGGCGCTGTGAAGATGGGGTGAACCAGTTCATTTGCCATTGCCTTCCCGGATACGGTGGAAAGCGCTGCGAAGTGGATATTGACGAATGTGGATCCAATCCTTGCCAACACGGCGGTATCTGCCGTGACGCTCTAAACTCCTACAGTTGCCAATGCATGCCGGGCTACACCGGCCGAAGTTGTGAGACCAACATTGATGATTGCATCAACAATCCATGCGCGAACGGTGGGACATGCATTGATCTGGTCAAGGGATACAAATGTGTGTGCAAAGTGCCATTCACAGGACGTGACTGTGAGTCAAAGTTGGACCCTTGCTCTACGAATCGCTGCCGAAACGATGCCATATGTACTCCAAGTTCTAATTTCCTGGACTTTTCATGTCAATGCATTCAAGCTTACACTGGACGCTATTGTGACGAGGACATAAACGAGTGCCAATTGTCATCACCTTGTCGAAATGGAGCTACTTGCCTGAATGTCCCTGGTTCCTATAAATGTTTGTGTGCCAAGGGCTATGAAGGCAGAGACTGTACTGTCAACACAGATGATTGTGCTTCGTTCCCCTGTCAGAATGGTGGAACTTGCCTGGACGGTATCGGAGATTACACTTGCCTCTGCGTGGATGGCTTCGAAGGAAAACATTGTGAGGCCGATATCAACGAATGTCTGAGCATGCCGTGCCAGAATGGAGCAACCTGCAATCAATATGTTAACTCTTACACCTGTACCTGCAGACTCGGTTTCTCCGGCATAGATTGCCAAACAAACGATGAAGATTGCACGGAGAGTTCGTGTATGAATGGCGGCACTTGTCTGGACGGAATAAATAGCTACAACTGCTCGTGCCTTCCCGGATTCACCGGTTCTAACTGCCAATACAAGATCAACAAATGTGACTCGATGCCATGTTTGAACGGAGCGACATGTCATGAAAATGGGAACGATTATACCTGCCACTGTTCGTATGGCTATACCGGGAAGCAATGCACCGATTACGTTGACTGGTGTGGTCAGAACTCTTGCGAGAACGGCGCCTCTTGTGTACAAAGGAAGAACTTATACCAGTGCATTTGTGCGGCGGGATGGACCGGGAAACTCTGTGATGTACAGATGGTGTCATGCAAGGACGCTGCCTTAAGGAAAAACGTCAAACTGATCGAACTGTGTAACAACGGGAGTTGCGAGAACTTTGGAAATTCCCATCGCTGCTATTGTCAACAAGGCTACACCGGGTCGTATTGCCAGAAAGAGATCAACGAATGTGAGTCGCAGCCATGTCAGAACGGAGGCACTTGTCATGATTTGATCGGGGCATACGAATGCAGTTGTCGCAAAGGCTTTCAAGGTCAAAATTGTGAGCTCAATGTAGACGACTGCAGCCCAAATCCTTGTCAAAATGGAGGAACTTGCCATGACTTGGTACACGACTTCAGATGCTCTTGTCCGCCCGGAACGTTGGGAATAATTTGTGAGATCAATCAAGACGATTGCGTACAAGGAGCTTGCCATAACAACGGATCGTGTATTGATCGAGTTGGAGGTTTTGAGTGTGCTTGTCCACCTGGATTTGTTGGCTCCCGCTGTGAAGGCGACATCAATGAATGTCTGTCCAATCCGTGCTCAAATGCGGGTACCTTGGACTGTGTTCAGTTGGTGAACAATTACCACTGCAACTGCAAACCAGGACACATGGGACGGCACTGTGAGACAAAAGTAGACTTCTGTGCTAATTCACCTTGCCAGAACGGTGGTATCTGTTCCAAGAGACAAACTGGACACCATTGCGTTTGTACTGAAGGCTTTTATGGACCGAACTGTGAGTTCTCTGGACACGATTGTGACTCGAATCCCTGTGGAGCCGGACGCTGCGCCATTGATGACGATAAGGGTGGCTACAGCTGTGAGTGTCCCAAAGGTACAATGGGAATCAACTGCCAAATCGATATCTTGGATGAATGCAAACCAAATCCGTGTCAACAAGGAGCAGGCTGTGAAGATTTACTTGGTGATTTCGCGTGCTTCTGTCCAATGAAGTGGTCGGGTAAAACATGTGACACCTATGACCCTAGCTATCCAGGATGGACGGCAGACAATAATCGTGTGGGCTTGAGGAAATACACCGAAGACTTAGAACTCCAGAAAAAGCTATGCACTAAGCGTGGTTGCGAGCAGAAGAAGGGCAATCATGTTTGTGATCCCGATTGTAATACGTATGCTTGCAACTTTGACGGAAACGACTGCTCGCTCGGAATCAATCCCTGGATTAACTGCACTGCGAATATCGAGTGCTGGCGGGTATTCATGGATGGTACCTGCAATGAAGAGTGCAACAACGCGCAATGTTTATTCGATGGACGGGACTGCGAACGAAAGTTACAACCTTGTAACCCCGTTTACGATGCCTATTGTCAGAAGCACTACGCCAACGGTTTCTGTGACTATGGATGCAATAATGCAGAATGCAACTGGGATGGCTTGGACTGCGAAAACAACACGCAACCCCCGAATATCGCAGATGGCGCCATATCGATTGTGCTGCTGATGGACATCAAAACTTTCACCGAGGGTGCCGTTGAATTCCTGCGAGACATGGGGCATGTTCTACGAACGACTCTGCGTATCAAAAAAGACAGTTTGAATAGAGAAATGATTTATCCCTGGAAATTCAAGTCGGAAATAGCAGGCCTACAAAACACCGCTCTGGGCCGGAAGCACCATGTCATTCAGACCGAAAGCAGATCCCAGGGTGGAACCCAAGTCTATTTGGAGATCGATAATCGAAAGTGTGATGAATGTTTTGGCAAGGCTGCAGAAGCGGCAGAGTTTTTGGCTGCAACAGCATCTAAACACTCCCTATCCCAGAAATTCCCCATTTTCAAAGTCCAAGGTGTGAACAATCCGGGTGAGGAGATCATGGACAGTCCGACAAATGTACGATACGTTACACTGGGAATAATATTGGTGGTCCTTTCATTTGCCCTGTTTGGAGTTCTCGTGACGACTCAAAGGAAGCGTGCTCATGGAGTAACATGGTTCCCAGAAGGTTTCCGTACACCAGCGACTGGTCTAAGACGCCACACTCGTCGTAGAGGACCTGACGGACAAGAAATGAGGAATTTGAATAAAAATCCATCGCTGGTTTGTATGAGCAACGATGTAAACATGAACCAAGGCAATCACATGGGTCATATGGGACATTCCCAACAGTGGTCGGACGATGAGTCAGAAATGCCACAACCAAAGAGACTGCGTTGTGAGCAAGGCTACTCGAGTGATCACACAGTCGTGACGGACTATGAGGAAGCTGATTCGCGTGTCTGGTCACAACAGCATCTAGAGGTTGCCGATGTCCGGCCATCGATAATGACTCCTCCTGCCCATCAGGACGGCAAACATGTCGACATTGACGTCCGTGGTCCATGTGGAATGACACCATTGATGGTTGCTGCAGTCCGAGGAGGAGGTATCGACTCTGGCGAAGATATAGACACAGGCGATGATACAACAGCACAGGTCATATCCGATCTGTTGGCACAAGGAGCTGAACTCAATGCGACTATGGACAAAACGGGAGAGACTTCGTTGCATTTAGCTGCGCGCTATGCGAGAGCAGATGCAGCAAAACGACTTTTGGACGCTGGAGCTGACGCTAATTGCCAAGACAACACCGGGCGGACACCATTGCACGCGGCTGTTGCTGCCGACGCAATGGGAGTCTTCCAGATTTTGCTAAGAAACAGGGCAACAAATCTGAACGCCCGAATGCACGACGGCACAACACCACTTATTCTGGCCGCCAGACTCGCCATCGAAGGCATGGTTGAAGATTTGATCACAGCCGATGCAGACATCAATGCGGCGGACAATTCGGGAAAAACGGCCCTACACTGGGCGGCAGCTGTGAACAACACAGAAGCTGTGAATATTCTCCTAATGCATCACGCAAATCGAGATGCGCAAGACGACAAGGACGAAACACCACTCTTCCTTGCTGCTCGAGAGGGTTCCTACGAAGCGTGCAAAGCGCTGCTCGATAATTTTGCCAACCGTGAGATCACGGATCATATGGATAGGTTGCCGCGAGACGTTGCCAGCGAGCGACTGCACCACGATATTGTTCGGCTGTTGGACGAACACGTTCCACGAAGTCCACAGATGATCGCTGTTACACCCAACACAATGATCAGCTCTCCGCCGAGCAGCACACAACCCCAAATGATAACGCAGCCCACTGTGATCGCGTCAGGAAAGCAGCCGAAAAGCAAAGCGAAGAAGCAAAAGCTTGCTGCGGGATCACTAACACCCACGTCACCAGAAGGTGAACTTGGCGGTAGCTTGCGAAGAAAAGCAAGTGTCAAGAAAAGTACTGCCAAAAAGGGTAGTGTAAATATGGGGGGTGTTATAAATACCCAAATGCTAAGCGAACAACAGTTGATAGACGCACAACTCAGCTCTGTTGAGTCGCCACCTGTAACGAGTCCGTATGATACTACAAGTCTGTATTCAAACGCTATGGCCGCCCACCATCAGGTGGACCTGTTGGGCGGCAACAAACAGCCGCCCAGTTACGAAGATTGCATAAAAGTATGTTTAAATGTTTATTATTTTATAGAATTTTTTGGTTTATTTAAACATTGTTTAATTTTACAGAATGCGCAATCGATCCAATCGCTGCAAAACATGAACAACATGGAGAACTACGGCTATTCAATGGGGTCCCCGTTTCAGGATATAATGAATGCCCAACGCGCGGCGAACGGACACAGCGTACAGATGGGCGAGCAAGGACTTAGTCCGCCATACTCGAACCAATCGCCTCCGCATTCAGTCCAAAGCAATATTGCGCTTTCACCGCATGCTTATCTCGGTAAGAATCTATTTTCGAATTCAATATTTAATATTTTCTAAAATACCTAACATAAAATTTGTTTTTCTTCAGGTTCGCCATCACCAGCAAAATCACGTCCAAGTCTGCCCACCTCACCAACGCACATCCAAGCGATGCGACACGCTACCCATCAAAAGCACGGCCCGCCACTGAGTGGAGGAGGCCAGTCTCTGGTGGCCCCAAACAGCAATTCATCGTCTTCGGCGTCGAGTTTTCAACAGTCGCCTAGTAGTATGTCGCAACAAAATTCACCCGTAAAACTTGGCCTGATATCGCCCACTGGGAGTGATATGGGCATGATGGTGCCACAACAGCAGCAACAACAGAACAGTGCAATAATGCCACAATCTATGCAGTTAGGGGGCTTAGAATTCGGTTCAGCTGGCTTGGACTTGAATGGATTTTGTGGATCTCCGGGTAAGTTTATAAATACAAAAAAAAAAAAAAACAATTAAACAAATATTTAACCTACATTTTATGCGTTTTAGACTCATTTTCTGGCCAAATGAATCCTCCATCAATACAAAGCTCAAATTCGGGATCCTCGCCCTCAAATATGCTGTCGCCGTCATCGCAACATAATGCGGCATTTTACCAGTATCTAACGCCGCCCAGCCAGCATTCTGGTGGACACACCCCACAACACCTCGTCCAGACACTGGATAGCTATCCAACGCCGTCGCCGGAATCTCCAGGTCACTGGTCAAGTGCATCACCCCGGTCCACGTCCGACTGGTCGGAGGGCGTTCAGTCGCCACAAGGGCCCAACAACATGTACATGACTGCCGGCCACCAAGCTAACAAGGGTTCCGAGGCCATATACATCTGACGATCACAAGCAAAAGCAACAAACTAAAAGATTCCTCATACTTGCCTTTCTTTTTTAATTCTTCTCAAAATCAATTCATATCAAATCTCACTCGAAATCCGTAATTTCCGTAATTAAAACAAAACAAAACAAAACTTTGAAGCACTACTTCGACTGCCCTTGCATGTTACATAAACAAATATATTATATATTTTATTTATATATATTAAATATTTTAAGTGTAAGTAAAGTTTAAATATAAAAAAGAAATATTTAAGATAAAAACTACAAATTTGTAAAAACAAAACACGAGAAGACAAAAACGAATATAGCATACAAACACCGTAGAAGTAGGTCGTTGATAAAATAAAAATAAATTCATTTGTAAAAAGTATCTCATTTAAGTTAAATATTTTAATAGTGTAAGTAAATATATTTTTTTTTATTTTTTATTTTATTTTATTTAGTCGGGAAATATTTTCCCTGTTACAGTTTCCATAGAAAAGAGTTGTTGTTTTTACTAAGAAGAAAATGAGTATATCCAAACTATAAGAACATACTATATCATCATTTAATTTTTTATAGTAGTTATAAAAGCAATTAATATTTTATATAAACAAATAGGCGTCCGTCGAAGGCATGTTTCAGAGATTTAAACTAAATCCCCCCTTTAATATCCTTCGTTAAAAAGAAAAAAAACAACTTTTAATACTAAACAAAACTTTTAAACAAAAGAAAGGCATACATGACATTTAAAATATTACTATGTAATAATATTACATAATGGAATCTCTGTAATTTAAAATTAGTTGTAAAATTAGTGTTGAATTTTATTTTAAATAATAATTAGTATGTAAAATAAAACAAGAAAAAAAAAACAAAACAGATTAAAAATATATAAGAACATTTATGCTTTTAGTAAACTTCTACAAGTAGAATTCATTAAAACAAAAACAAAAATCGTATTTAAATATTTGCCTGTTTCAATATTTTTTTTTTAATTATTTTATTTAGGAAAAGCTTTAATTTAAATAAATTAAACAAAACATTTTATTTTGTATAACTGAGACCCCGTCGATTTTATTTAAGCAAACGAAACGTAAAAAGACACTATCCTTTTTGTAATTTTAATTTAGAAAACGAAAAAGAAACTTGTTAAAAAATTTAAAATTATATTATGTAGATGATGAAAAGACATTTATATCAATCGTAGGCATTTATAGAACAGTAATTATAAAAAAAAATCTCACTTTAAGAATACTGTAAAATAGTACTTGAAATAAAAATTTCTACGATATTTTTACAAAAACAAATCAGAACTTATTTTTATGACTTCAACTCCGGAATTTAATCAATTTTAGGTGTACAATTTCAGATCACACTGAAATAAAAGTTGGTGAAAGTATTTCAACTTTACTGATAGGCGCTTCGGATTTGAAGCTTAAACATCAAATCACACTTAAAAAGGTAAAAATAACAACTTCCAATCCATTTACGACATAATTAACGAAACACATGCAGCAACAGGGTTCATTAAGAATGTGTATGAAATCTCCTTTACATCGCCCTCATAAGCAGACCTCGTAAATTCACATTAAAAATGATATTTCAAATCCATTTTCTACAATAATTTCGTCACTGTTATAATTATTTATATACATAGTTTAGCTCTCAATAAACGTTGCACCTAAGTTTATTTATTATTTATTCATAAGTGCAAGAGTTTGAAATCAGCACAAATATATTTAAATCTTATTACCTTATTGCTTATGAGGCCGACGATTAGTAACATTTTTGAACTTTTAGAAGTACAAATAAAAAATTATTTTCCAAAATGGGAACCTACGTCATAAAGAAATAGCCTTTCTATTTCAAATTTCTTTTCGACTAATGCAACATCAGTTTTAAAATTTTGAAACAAACCATAGAGGAAATATATTATAATATATTTCCTCCATGAAACAAACAATGAATTTTTATACTAACTATGTTCAATAGTGTTGTTGCAACTCATTCAAGATTTCATTTAAGGTTTTTTTTTCAAATTCGATTCTTTTATTAATTAAATAAATTTAAAATAAAAACTTTTATTGAGATGAGATAATTATATCCAGCCCTTTCCGCCAAATTATTGTAAGCGCCAAAATAAATTGTATCGCAAACTACAAATCAAAAGCTTACTGCAGGTCTATTAAACCACTTATGCTTTAAGTCAGTAATGGAAATTATTAATTGTGCTTAAGCTAAGACAATTGCTTCAAGGCAAATTTTAATAATTTAGTTTTCTCTTTAATTGAAAATATTGTTTACGATAAAATAGCGGAAAGAGCTCGATGTTTCGGATGGTTAAGATTAAGCCGCAATGACAACTTTTATTTTTTTCGATTGAAATATAACATAGATTTGATCAAGTTAAGCATATGAACATACACAACGAATTCGTCAAATTTGTTTGTATGCATAGACACACGCAAACGAAAAACTATAACTGAGCTTTTTGACATGGAAAGACTTGGTCAAATGTTGCGTTAAAGACATCAAATATGTTTTTAAAAAAATGAGTTTCTTTTAAAAGATTACATCAAGTAAACGCCCGAAAAAAGGCTTGTTTTAGTGAATCTTTGTTGAAGATAAATGCTTTAGAATTCAGTCCAAAAATCACTTCATTTTTATCAATATATAATAAATAATATGAATCGAACACAAATTCTTCGATCAAGGACCTTTTTATAAGAAATAATTCAAAAATTTGAAGTACATAAATCGGTCGTGTGGCCTAAAAAACTCAAATACGCGCCCAATTTGATCGAAGCGAAAACACTTTTTTAGAGATTATGTCACAATGAGAATTATGTCACTTTGGGAATCCGTCGAAAACCAAAAATCAATTTTTTCGAAAGTTCTGACTACATAGATGTAACCCGAAGTCGAACAAAACTTAAATACTTTAAAATAGTTAATGAAAAATAACGTGCTTAACCTATTTAATAAACGATTTTTTGTGCTTTAATATTGCTTTGTTTCAAGCTCAATACTGTTATAAAAGCTCTTTCTGAATGGCATTCATTCCAAAAGACAACATTATGTTTTGAGATATTTTTTTTCCATAAGGTTAGAGCAAGCTCTAATTCCAAAATGTTTAAGTTCACATAAATGTTAAAAGCGAGTGATGTCTGATAATTTTAGTAGTCACTTTCAACGATAAAGGTTCTCCTCAAGGTATTTACCAACGTCTGATGTCTTCGGTTGTATTTTGAGTGATTTTTAAGTTTAAATAAGCTTATTTAAGGCTTATTTGACCTCAAATTTGAAAGCTTATAGTTTTCCAGGGTTTCTTGATGGAAATACATACATATATTCCTGCTTGTTTCAAGTAAACTATTGGATGAATTTGAGATTTAAATACTTGCTTCTAAACAAAAAGGATAGTATGCGATTCGAAAGTTAATATCTGTTGTTTTATTTTTAAACTAGCGACCCGCCCCGGCTTCGCACGGGTGCAATGCTGATATACTAAATACGCTACAGAAAAACTGTGAACGTTGTTTATAAAAAAACATAGCGGCCCGCTCCGGCTTTGCACGGGTTTAAAATATGTAACTCACTGAAAAAATGATAAAATCAATCCAGTAGATTTGATTTATTCATTTACTGGCCGTAGCCCGCACGCGTTTTTGGAGTACTTAAAACAATTCCCCTTTCCTTATCTTTGGAATATCTTTTATACACAATTCTCTGTCCCTCTGCACTGTATGCCTATCTCGATCCCGACGGCGGCTAATCTCACGCTCTGCTGAAGATTCTCTCTCTCTCTCAGCTCTATAATTATCCCGAAGCTGACTGAGTCGAGCCTCACGTTCCGTTGATTGTTATTTTCCTCGCTACAAAACTCCGATAACGCGTCCGATCGCTGCTAAATTCAATGTGCTATAAGGAAATCCGCGGCCTCCGACGCGCTATTTATAGGCACGCTGCCGCCGCGCCGCGTCGCCGTAAACGCTACGTTCCGCAATTTTTAAATCTGTACATCTTCAAAAATATTGATTTAAATCAGATGCTGTAAAAGGCCAAATAGATCTATATTAAATCAACAATGTATTTAAGGTATTTAATTGGATAAGGATTAATGCTGTATTGGTTAAAATCGCTTCGAATATTAGTCATTATTTGTCGTAAAAAGTAAATGACAAAAAAATGTTATTGTTTGATATCCATAAGAGATAGACATATACCATCGCGGAGTTTTCTGTAGACCTTTTCATTGTGTACAATACTTAGTACATTATTATTTTGATAAATCTCGTAGGATTCAGCCTGCGTTTGCAATGTAAGCGGAAAAAATGTAATTATTTGCGACATCACATTAGAAACCTCAAAAATAACAGTATTTGTCCACTATTTAATGGATGATATTATACATAAAAACCTTCCTCATGAGTTACTCTATCTATTAAAAAAAACCGCATCAAAATCCGTTGCGTAGTTTTAAAGATTTAAGCGTTCATAGGGACATACAACATACATGACAGAAAAAGCGACTTTGTTTTATACTATGTAGTGACTAAACTAAAAGTGTGTCATAAAAGTAATGAATCTACATATATGTATGTATTTAATTTTGATCCTGAGGTTCCTCGCAACAATTTTTTACTTTTAATGATGAAATTAATAAAAAAACAAATCTAGAAGTGTCTACTACTCCGTTTCTTGTGTATTCTTTTCAACCTGCTTTTATTGTCTTACCAACCCAAACATTTCAAATCGGTGTAATTTAGGTGTAATTTTGACTTTTGAAGTTATTAAGAATCCTGGATGTTATGGTGAAAAAGGCGTTTTAGGGGTAATTTTTAATTCTGATTTCGAATTTGAACACAATATTAGTTATATGCTCAAAATTAAAAACATCGATTTCAAACAATTTTTTATAATTTATTTTCAATGTTTCAAAAACTCTTCGTTAATGTGACATAAAATTATGTGTATACCTACTGTTTTGCGTATATACCTATGTATGTTAAAAACAGTTTAGGGAAAAATGTTTCAATGTTCTTTTAAGATTTGTGAAGGAAGACCCACAATTAATATAGATTTTTTTGAAAAGTAGATAAAATACTGGTTTAAACTGAATATTGATGATTAGGATTATCATTATGTTAAGCTTTATTTATTCATTGATATAAAACAATTTAATCTTAATAATCTTTCCCAATGTTTTCCATGCTGCTTTATCTTTCGCCGTTCTTTCCCATTTTTTGTCTGCTTGAGCGATATCACCTCTCCACCGTTTATGTTTTCTCCCAACACTTCTTTTTTAGATTTAGATTAAACATTTTATTTCTTAAAATCCAAGTAAATACAATAAGAAAGAAAAGAAATAAGTGACAAAAATATTTTTTTATAAAAATAGAGTTATTGCCACTCTAAGAAAAATTTTACATTTATTAATTAAAATGGGTGGGCTGACCCTTAAAAGAAAAATTAAAAAAGAAAGTTAAAATATCATAAATTTATGTAATGCATACAGAAATTAAATTAAATTATAATTAAAAGTTAAACATTTCAAAAAAACATCAGGTAGAACCATTTACAAAAAATTCAATACTTTCATTATCAAGACTAGGAGCCAATATTTAACTTGTTTCAAAAATAACAAATGAGAAGTTTGCATCCTGATAGAATGGGGGAGTCTATTAAATATCCGACATGAGGAAACATTATAAAAATTTCTAAATGCGGTTGTTCGATATACCGGTATAGAAACTTGGTTTAAAAAATTTCCACGTAAAGTATAATTATCAATTATTCTAAAATTAAGATAACCTGATCTCTTAAAGAAAATTTTTAGAACTTTATAACAATACTCACTGAAAGAATTTTCAAATCTCTTAATAGTGGAAAACTAGGGTACAGGCGAGGCTTACCACATATTTTCTTCAGAACACTTTTTTTTGCAAAACTAATAAAGGTTGTATTTTGTTATAATATGAACCTCCCCAACAAGAAATTCCATATTCTAGTTTCGAATGAAAAATGCCATAATAAATTTTAAGTAGCAGTTTGGAAGAGCAAACTTTACGCAAAAAGAAGAAGTTTCTAAGAGTGCACCGAAAATATTGTCTAAGATTCTCTGTGTGGTTATAAAAACTCATTCTAGAATCAATTATAAATCCCAAATACTTGAATTCATTAACTATTTCTAACTTAAAGCATTTATCACTACAGCTCATGGAATCCGTAAATCTAAATGTTATGGAAGTAACCATAGGATTACAGTTGCAGTTAAAAAGCTTGAATTTTGCACACTCAGTAGCATGGAAAAAGAGATCAGCATCAACAATCTTTTGGCCAGACAAACTGAAAAACATTATCTTGGTTTTGGAACTAATTATCAATTTGTGCTCTGCAAACCAGATTCTTAACAAGCTGAGATCCCAATTTATATCAGATATAAGATTCAGACAACTATCTGTACCATACGAAAAACCAACATCATCTGCAAAGGCTGTCAGAGAACCCTTAAAAGGCAAACTGAATAAAGAATTAATGTATACCAAAAAAAGTATTGGTCCTAAAACCGAACCTTGTGGAACTCCCAAATCGAATGTCTTTATATCACTCCTAATACCATCAAATTTCATTCTTTGGGCTCTTAAATTTAAATAAGATCTTAACCATTCGTGATTAACCATGTCAAAGGCTTTTGATATGTATGTCAACAAACAATCCGGCTGTATTCTTTTTTCTATCAAGACTTACAAATATTTGAGAACAGAAATGTAACAACGCATCTTCGGTTGATTTATTGCTTTGAAAACCAAACTGAACAATACTGAAAAATTTTGTTCTCGTTAAAAAGCTCACCATTCTATTTTTTACAGCTTTTTCAAAAATCTTACTTATCGAGGGCAAGAGCGATATAGGCCTATAGTTACCCAGATCATTAGTTGCTCCTTTCTTGAAAAGTGGCAAGATATTGGCACATTTAAGAGCAAACGGAAATACTCCAGAAAAAATACTTTTGTTAAAGATATGTGCCAAAACATCAATTATAAAACATGCTACATTTTTTCAAACAAACATTTGAAATACCATCATAACCAGAAGAGTTTGAAGTTTTTAAAGTGCCAATTAACTTTAGAATCTCTTCTGACCTCTCTTGGTATTCATTGCGTAGATCTAATGGTCCATCGGTTATCGACTATTCGAGATCCATGACAAACCCAGTTCCATTATTTTGTTTCGCCTTTTTACAGCTTTCTATGACTCTATGAGGTGTTGCTAGTTTGTATGCCGATTTTCCTATTATTAATTGTTTGATTTGTTTAATAGGTTTGAATAAAAGCCCTTTTGTCTCCAATTATTTGTTGTACTCCTGTTTCTTTTTCTTCTCAATTTGAAAGTGAAATCAACTGTCCTTAGTATGTAAATATATGTAGTCGTCGACGTATTGATTTGTTTTCCGTCAATAAATATTTCCTTTTTTCACCATTGCTCTCATTGCGTATTATAGATTTGGAAAATCAACACGAATTTTTTTGAACAAGAAAACAAAGACTCGTGAATTTACACAGCATCAAGAAGCCTTTTAAAAATTAAATTTCAAAAACCACATGTGATTTTGGAGTCGGATTTGGAAAAAGAATATTTTAGGCATAATTCGATTGATAGTTACAAAATCTTGTATTAACTGAACATAATTTTGCCAAGCCCTTGCCTAATTTTCCTTTGTCAATTTGCAATGCCTCTGAGAATTGTGTGAACACATTTGCATGTTTATATTTGTGCCAATGTAGGTAATAAAAAACATGACTTTATTAAGCACTAAAGGTTTGAAAATAAATTTAAAATGTCTTATTTTCCTATTAAAACATTTTTAAATAATCGATGCAATCCGAAAATAGGTATCAGAATTATGTAAATGCAACTGAATTCTTCATTTAAATATCAATCTGATATCCAGTTTGATCAAAACTTTTGATTGAATCGAATGTTTCTTTAAATTTGTTTACCTAGAATTAAGTTTGATTTCCTGATAATTTCAGGTTTCTGAAAGGTTATCAAATTGTTTTCATTTTTATTAAAAAGACAATAAACAATAACGTATGTACACTTAAACAAAAGACTCTACGTATATGGATAATAGTTCAATTTGTATTTTGGACCATACCCATCTTAATTTGCAATTAAAAGAAAAAAAACGTACACAAAATACCATTCATAAAATCAAAGTAAAATCATGGTTCGAAAAATTATAAATTCAAGTAAACAATGCAGCTTGGCCAAATGAAACAAATACTAATTTATTATTCTAGACCCACACAGTTCAATTTTATTTGCGTTCTCATAGTTTCTGGTTTCGGTCTCAGTGACCTTCGTCTGCTTATAACATTCTAAAGCTAACCACAATCAAGATCATGAGTAATTATAGATATAAACTACACTTAAATACAATTTTATAATTATTATTATACTAATCTAGTAATTTTGATAAAGGAATCATAATTAAAATCATAAATTAAATGCCCCTAGTTTTCTTTTTTTGAGTCATCCGTTGTAATGGGAGCAGCTAATGGAGATGATGATGATGATGGAACTGTTGAATTGGTTTCTGGTGATTTATCATTTGCACTAGAGTCTTCGGGTTGGGTTTCTGTTTTCTTAGCTGCTCCTGGGAATGGGCAAACGCCTCCTTTGCACTGGAATGGAAATTCTGGAGCTGCCTTTATTACATTTCCTTGTTCGTCTTTCTTCTCCCATGGATTCCAGTACTTCAGCATAATTGGCTGAATGAATCTGTGCCATATGTAAAGGAGAACTGGAATAATGAAGCACGGAACGCAAACCATATTTTCTAGTTTTTTATTAAAACGAAAATAAAATATAGACCCGACCAATTATTCAATTAAAAAGAAAATAATAACTTGAACTTGATTGAGATCGAGCTCAAAAAACCAATCGCAAATACTCGATTTGTGGACAATGATGGCGATTCACGAATGAGAATGACAGTACAAAATGGAATGGGGAATGACAAAAGGAATTTTTTTGACATAAAAAAGTTTTCTTACATTAAACAATACAAATATGATAGAAAAGGTTGAAGCCTACCTTGCATCTCTAATAAAAGAAACCAAAGACTTTGTAAGTTCTATAGCGATATATCCAAGTAGAATTTAAGTTTAATGGAATTCTTGTAAATCCTTTCCATCATTTATTGACAACCACAACAAATAAAACAGATTTTTTCCTATATGACGTTTAATTATTCAAACCACTCAAGAAAGTGGTTAAGCGAAGGAATAAGCAGCGATTGTGATAAATTTGTTTTAAAAATTAAAAATGATAGATACAAAATTTGTCCTCCTTTTGTGGTGATTCAAAACTGATGGGGGACTTGGAATTAGGTTACAAACCACAGAAAAACAGATTAAGTCGTAATAAAATTTCAAAATCTCAGAAAAGTTATTTATGACATTAATGTGACATTTTCGTAACACAAACGAGTAAGCCAGTAAGCAGGACGACTTCTGGAAATAAAGTTGACACCAAATTGATCTCTTAAGATTTTTTTTTTTTTTTTTTAGATTTTTAGATTAGATTTATTCTTCAATTTAAATGTTCATATATAACTATTACACATATATATAGCATGGCTGTTTGTCGTCTGCCTGATTGACAACTTTTTATTCTATAAACATATGTATATGTTTTTTAACAATATTTAAAAATTTTCATTAATAATTCTGTTTCTATATTCTAATGCAATTTTACAATATTTATATAACATTGAAGCATCTACTTCATTTAGGTGATGAGTGATCAGCTCTTCCGATAAAACATCGCTTCCAAAGACATGTCTTCTTGTTTCTCGTAACACTGGACATCTACCCATGAAATGAAAAATGTTTTCTCTCTCACCCATATTGCATAATGCATAATTCACACACCAAAGGTAAATCATCTCTATGGGGAATGAAATTTAGATTTAGCAGTTCTCCTCTAAGTCTAAATATTATAGATATTTGATCCGTTGTTAGGTCATCTTGGAAGTAGTTCTTTCGATTAAGATTGTAGTCCAGCTTGCTGTAAGACATTCTGTAGATGGATTCTTTTGCTTCGGATGTGTATCTCAGTCTATATCGATCATCTACTGCAGCAATTAATTGGTACAGATGGGGTTTCCAGTTAAGATAGTCTTCAGGTGCCAGATTTATACCTTCTATTTCAGCTAGCTCTAGCCAATCTCTGAACCAACCTGATTTTCTCTGTATCACCTGCAGTGCTGCTATTTTCGGGAGACGCTCATCTGACATCAGAAGGACCTTACATATGTAGTCCACATTCAATTTCAGAGTTTTAATAAACAAGGGAGAGATTCCTGTTTCCAGCATTAACATGTAGTTCGGTGCATTCGATGGCAATCGAAATATCCTTTTTATATAAAATCGGAGCAATTTTTCAACAGTTTCATATTTTTTGCTACCCCACACTTGAGCTGCATACATTATTGTTGACTCCGCTAACGATTCAAATACTTTATATTTACTGCTGTGTGCTATATGCTTGTTACTGAAGATGTTTTTCCATGCACTATTCATAGTTGTTTTCGCTTTTTGCAATTTATCGGCAAGATGCTTTTCAATGCTGTTTTTATTGTTTATATTGATACCCAGGTATTTATATTCTTTAACCACCTCAATTCTTTCATTATTGTAAGTCCACCGTTCAAGACTGCTTACTCTTCCTCCACCTTTTCGAAAAACCATTATCTTCGACTTCTCAAGACTAACCACTAATCTCCAGGTTTGACAGTAGATACCTAGTTTATTGATCATGAGTTGTAGCGATTCTGGTGAGTACGCAAACAACACTAGGTCAACCGCAAAAAGGAGAGCCTTGATGAGAATACCAGCATATTCTACTCCTCCTGGAAGACAATCCGTTATATCATCAATAAAGAGTGCAAATAAGCTTGGACTCAGCATACAACCTTGCCTTACCCCCGTCTTCGTTTCAAACCATGTCGAAATGTTTTCTCCATCCCATACTGCAGCCTTTGTTTTCAGATAAAGATTCTGAAGTACCCGTCCGAACTTGTATGTCATTCCTAAACCAAACATTTTGTACATCAATGCATTGCGGTCAATAGTATCGATCTCTTAATAAATTGCTGATAAATCACGCTGTATGACAAGTTGCTCTGTCTTTTTCGACCAAAATAACTTAGATGTTCAGATAAATAATTTTTCGAAGCAAAGATAAGTCAGCATGCTTCAATAGCACAACATATTCATTCATAAATCAGGACAAAAATGATGTTGCCAAAGCGTGAACCGAAGCAAATTGTCCATTTTGTTGTTTTGTCCATGTTGAGGCGGTAAGTAACACAAACGAGTGAGCCAGTAAGCAGGACGACTTCTGGAAACAAAGTTGACACCAAATTGATCTTTTAATAAATTTAATTCGATGTTCAGATAAATAATTTGTCGAAGCAAAGAAAAGTCAGCATGCCTCAATAGCACAACATATTCAATTGGAAATAAATCAGGACAAAAATGATGTTGCCAAAGCGTGAACCGAAGCAAATTGTCCATTTTAACGAATGTAATGGTGATTCTTCCATGGCTTGCGAATTAGCTTCGGGAACAGAATTTTCGTTCATAGTAAATTTACAAAATTTGGAATTGTTGTTTTCGCTATTCATTATGAACTGTAAAATCTACTTGAACAGAAATGCCATCACAATTAGACATTGTCAACTGTCAAACACTCAAACCTTAGAAGACACCCATCAAAACTTCTCAGGCAGATAAAAAGATGCGTTCACCAAACATATTAGATCTGAGAGACATCTATCACTCAATTGTTTCAACTTTATTTACTAGTTTTGGTGTTTTTCAAAAGTGTTCATAGAAATTTCCAGCGTGCTGGGAAAAGACAAAAGATTTTTTCGCTTTTGCACTTTTTGAAGTTATACATATGTAGTTAAGCCTAAAAAAGGGATTTTGCATTAAATTTTTGATTTATTTTAATCTTAAAATGCTTGAAAATTGCGTTTTTAGCAAAGTGATAACTTAAATAGCTAAAAATAAGTTCACAAGAACAATCACACGATGCAGTTCTACATCTGAATATTAGTAATTTAAATGTCAATCTGCATGAAACCATCCCTGTAAAGTTAGTTTTGTTTTTATTTTGTAGTGTTTCTGCACCTGAAAAAGTAGGGCTGTCATCATTAAATTATAAAACGCAAAAATGCCATATTTTATTTGTCTAAATACATAATATTCAATATTAGTAAAATTTGAATGTCGCAAGTTTTGCTTTAATATTATCTACAAGATCAGATATATGTTGTTCAAATCCTTCTTATACGACGTCTCACTGTTTTAGGTTTATACATTTCTGTTTCGTGTCCTAAGTTTGACGTAAGAAGACGTCGATATTATATTAAATGGTTTCTCAAAAATACATAACTTTAAATCATAAAAAATTGGCAATAGAAAGTATGATTTCTTATTGTTTTTGAACTTTCTTAGATAATTAAGAAATTATTATTTATACTAATTCAAAAAAAATGCTTTATACAAATTTTATGGCAACCCTAATTCACGTCGCCCATTTTGACAGCAACTAGAATTTACAGTTTTCTGTTTAGTTGGCAGTGGAAGTTGGTGTTGTTCGTCGTTCGTGTAAAATCGCAAATTATTTATAAATAAATTCATAGTTTTCCAAATAAAATTAATTAAAAATTCGTGGAGCAATAACGTTAAACCAATTGTCTTAATAACTTAAAAGTCTTGATATAAATTCGAATCAGTTATGTGGAGTCCAACTCATATTCAAGTAACTGGTAAGTTGAGTGTTTTTCTTTTTTTCGCATCGATATTTCGATGATTGGAGCACAGACGTCTTGGCCTGACAAAGGAAATTCTAATTCGATAGTTTTTAGGTTTTATTTTTTCTAAAATTGATATTCTGTGGTGTCGTTTTTAATTATATTTTGCACCCTCTCACGATAGACAATTCACCTGATGGCTTTCTTCACCTCAAAGCTCGAAGAAGTTGTCATTATAACAACAAAATAAAAGTTTCTATGCTGCTGACCTACAAAATATACAAAAATGCTCTTTTTTAATTCTTGTAGCATGAAATAAAAACAGAAATAATGACATTGTATTCAATGCACGGCCCAGCAGTAGTTTAAGTTGGTACTTGAGAGTGTATAGCTAAGGTATATACAAAAAAGTGCTCCCATGTTCGCGATCATTGTTTTCACATGATGTACCTTTATTCTTCTGCTTTCTACCGCACCTGTCCCCGTGCCCAGCTCCAGCCCGATACGGTGAAATCAAAATAATGACTGCTCTCGCACTTATTAGTCATACAAACTAAAATTCCACATTGTCGCTCAACGTTGATCGCTCAGCGGCGGCGGCGCTCTATCATCATCATCATTCATCAGTTAGCAAGCAGTTACCTTGCAAAATATTTTAGCTCGTCCGTGTGTTGGCTTTAGCTTTGGCTTTGGCTTTGGTTTTGGCTTGCCAATTCAAATTAAACAACAATAATAACTGCGGATGTTTGTCTTGTTTTTTGTTTGCCTGACTGCGACTCATTACGAATCGCTCCGATGGAAGAGCAATGTTTTTATTTGTTTTGGAACATCAACGTCAACAGCCAAGCCAAGCCCGAACGATAAGAGCAGCTGACACAAGTCACTAGACAGTAGTGCATTTCTTATCTGTTTTTAGAGAAGAACATCATTTGTTTGATTTGTTTTGTATGGCATCAGTACATTTAAATATTATTATTCCAATTCGGATCAGCTAATCTAATCTGCTTGGAAATGCATCTATTTAATTATTTGTTTAATTTCTTTCTGCTCAATGAACTGTAAAAATTCTATTAAAGTCTAGGTTTTGGATTTTGAAGTATGTATTTGTATGAAAAATTTGTACCTTCATAGATTTTGTTCAATATTATTTTCAATTTGTCAATTCTCCGCACCCATTGATTACATACCTATTTCTTTTCTTAGCTGCCAACCTCAAATCACGACATGTTTTAATTTAATTCTCTCGATGAGAATAAAGGCATACCTACGTTTATAACAACTACCTATCGTTATAGTTTGTGATAATATGTTGTATTTTTTTGATTTACTTTAAAATTTAAGAGGAGATACGGTGTACGTGGATCTTAAAGTTTTGAAGATCGAAGTGGGCAGGAAAATCAGAGTTGGGTAAAGCAATTGCTGAAAGAAGAATTTAGGTGATTGGAATTTCATGAAGTTGGAGTATAACGGCAGAATTGTTTAAGGAGTGGAAATAAACTGACTATTACGATAAATCATTGCTTGTTAAAATATCGATAAACAACGAAAGACACGCAAAATTGCGGCGGTGTTCAAGAGATGTAAAAGTTTCAGTTGTAGTTCTATCCCCTAACATTTTTGATTGTTTTTTTTTTTTGGATTCAAAAGACGCTATAACCAGATCAGAAGAGATACAAGTTTCGGGGAAGGGATCTGTGATACAAGTGATGATACTCATAGGCAGCTCCATTAGAGTTGGGTTTCTCTTTAGTCATAAAAGACATCATAGAGTTTTTGAAGAATTACATTCTACAGGGTTAATAATTTCCCATTTCACAATGCTGTCGAGATCTAATTTTAATAAGCTTACCATTCGCTGCGGTTTAATGGTTCGAAATTATAAGCCATTAAGCAATTTTATAACGAGTCATTTCAGGAATCGAAAGCACCTACAGTTTGTATATGTCGAATCCAAACGGCTAATTTGACAAAAAAACACTTTTCATGACAAGAATTACTCTTGAAGGATTTGTCAATTTCTAGCAAGAGACAGTTTACGTGAAAAAATGTTAAGTGGCACAGACAGGGATTGAACACAAGACCAATAGCATGACAGTCCTACGCCATCCATCGCGGGTTCTTCGTCTGAAAGCTTGGAGTTGTATTTGGTGTGAAAGGAAAATAGTTTATAATAAAGCTGCACGTTATCTTAGAAGACGTAGCGTTTTTTGGCAGAAAACCACTTTAATTTGATAACATCGGGCAGCCCTTCACTAAATATTCACCCAACAGTTTTCTAGGTGGGGCGGCCGGAAAATTTTGACTGATACAATTAAAATCACGGGTTCTAAACAAATTGTCAGTTAAAAGATGAAATGCACCAAAACAAATCGCAATAAAAAAGCTACCAGAGTATAAATATTTGAAAAAAAAAATAGTTTTGGATCCCCCGAACCGCTGGAACCATAATTTTTGGTAATTCAAATTTGATTGAAACCACTTCTGTTAAGTTAACAGAAATATATTATTTACATCAAAAGAAAATGTTAGCAGCACTCCTTGGAGAAGTGTTTAGTTAATTTGCGGCCAAGTGGTTCATAATTTTGCAAAATAAACGAATGCAAATTATTAAGAAGAAACCACATATTCATTTTCGTTGGTTTTAACTCCTTGACTATTATCCAGTGATATCATGATGAGTTCATACTTAACCGTTGAGTGTGATAAATAATATTTTGATAAGTCTTTTTTTAAAGTTATGTGTTTGGTTGAAGAAACATTGCGGTCACGATATCTCAGGATAGTTTTTGTTTTACTTAAGTAATAATAGCGATAAATTCATTGGTATGAACTACATTACGCACGCACCTTGTTAATATGAATAACAATTCCGATAAGATTTAATTCACCTTTATTCGTCATAGTACCCAATCACTTAACGAACATTTTGGAAATATTTCAGTGAAATTATATTCAATAACTATTCTATTCTGATACTTGCTGAAAATTGACGGTTCTTTACACACGATTTATCACATACAGTGGTGATATACGAGTAAATATTCCCACATTTATTCTTTGAAGAAAATATTTACTTCGCAAATATAGTTTCACTAATTCATAAATTTTAGTTAAAACAAAATTAAATTAACTATTAAAAAGCAAATATTAACGATAGTTTCAAAAAAAAAATTAAAAAAAAATATTTTAACAAGGCCGTTCGTAACTAACTGCATTTTTGGAAGATTTCATGTTTCAGAGGTATGAAGTTACATAATTAATTAAATAGACTAAATAGACTCGTTATTAAAATGGAAAAACGAAATAGTAGAAATGTTTAAAGGCGCTGGAAAATATAAAGCAATCTCCGTCCGAATCGCTACAAACTGTAATATCGGAAAATCAGTAGAGGCCGATGATTTTGGGGAACGCCCTTCCAAAAAAATAGTCAAAACCGATAAGCGCTTAAAAAGTGCCGTGCTAAAAGGCATTTTTGCTGCCTCGAAGACAATTTACAACGAGCTCTGCTTGTCTTAAAGGAGATAGACCTTCATGCGTTTCGGTCGGAAAAAAACACTTCTTATTGTTTAGCATGTAAATGTACCTGTAGACATTTTAACCACTAATAAAGTATCTTACAAGGCTTGAATTTACTAAAAAACTACCTTTAATGGTCTGTACATCAGTGATAAAAGCAAGTTAAAACTATTTTACCCCGGAGTTACAAGATTGAGACCAGAAATAATGTGGTCTTTATAGTTAAGCACGACGGACGGAGCTTCAGTTATGGTAAGGGTCTCTTTTTCTGGAACAGGGTGTGTACCTTTACACCAAATTGTATATATCGAAATATTTTGGAGTCCATAAAGATTCCCAATTGAGGATAATTTTAAAAAGAAGAATTGCGAAGAAAAAGTACCTAATAAAAAAAGCTCATTTACTTTGAAGAATTTTCTTAATAAAAACTTCTTACTAAATTGTAAAAAACCTGAGTTAAGTGATATTTTCCATGCAAGTAAAATGCATTGTTTCCTTTAAAATAAAACGAATAGAATGTTAAAAAACGGACAAATTTTTAAGTCACTTTCAAACGTACTTATTTCGAACATTTGCCTTTTTTCATTCATGTTTGTTTTCGATTTCTCGCTCAAAAACGCCATTTTTTCCCAGTGTATTTTGGCCACTCAGAATTTGTTTGAACATATAAGTATTTGTATTTAAAGCAAGGCATAGCTATAAATTATAAATAAAAAACCCAGACTACCCCTATTTGGACACCTTATGGGAGCTCCACAATATCCATGGTGTGTGACATCAGCTTGATTCAAAAATCTTCTATCTTACAAACAAAAAATATTTAACTTTGTCCAATTTGCACCTAGCAATCCAATGTTTAGTTTTGTTTTGCTGATGCTATTGGCTTAAAGTTAAACGTTTAATGTTCTATTTAACAAAACCTGTTTTAATTTCTTTGACATTTTAATTCTGCAATGAACCCAAAGAGAACAAAATGTTTTTTCTTATTTTCCTTCAAATAAAATTAATTTTTTTTGATTGGTTTACAATGATATTCAAAAACTCCGATTGGTGTTTAAATAAAATTATAGTGAAATTTCATTCAGAATGCAAATTGAATTGTCTTTCACTTGGATAAAGTTCAATTTCATCAAGCTCCTACCTATCAGCCGGTGCTGTGGTGGTGGCGGAGGGTAAAAGTCCAACGTATGTTGTTATTTTTTGTGTATCTTTATTTTGGTTCGAAATTTACTTTTACTTTTTCGCATTCAAATAAAGAGTGACTGTCAAACATCACTTTCTCATAATTCAACTTCAACAATGTAAAACAAGCCATAAGAGCCACTCACGACTTGTGTCAGTCAACACCTTCAGCAGCGGCGGCGGCCGCGGCGGTGATGTCTGCGTTAGTAGCAATTATGAATGGAAATGACAACAAGCCTGGGTCAAATGTCTTAATTAAAAGGCCATTGTAAAATGGAACAGTAGTTGGCAGTGCGGTGGCTCTTAATTTTATTTTTTTAGTTTACGACAAGTGGACGTTCCCAGCAGAGCTGCCTGCCTCAGGGACAGGTTATTATTCGTTGCGGATAATATTATTTATTGATTGCTTATTTAAACAAAAACAAAATAGAAACATTGACGAAGCAACCAATAATTGGAATGTGACAACATCTAACCGAAATAGGAAACTCAAACTTAAGACATACACGACTTAAAATTCGCCGTGATGCAACACGGGAAGTCAATGGCTCATTTATGGGAATGGGTAACTTTCAAATAGAAGAATTTATTATATTCGAAAGGTTATTGTGAGACGAATCTTTTGCAATAATTTGCTGGATTCTTTTATGGTTTCAAGCACAAAACAGTTATTATGGGCTTGTACATTTGAATTAAAGGTCTCTTAGGAAGAACATTCCATTGACGACGACACGATGACGACGACGGGTTGGCTAGTGCAAGTGCAAAAGCAAATGAAGTGTTGTTGCGATTTAAATTTCATGTGAATCCAACGTACCTTAAGCCGGGGTGGGCAGCAGCGTACAAAAAAACAGGCAAACAACAATCCAGCAAGAACCAGTCAGTTGCTGCTTGGATGATATAATAATAATAATTATAATTGGAATGCCAATGAGAAACATGATGTAGAAAAGAAGACGATAAAATGCACACAAAAATTGCAATTGCAATAAAAAAAAAACGGTTACGTTGTTATAATGGTGAACAATTTGTATAAAAGTAACTTAATGGAAAAATCTTCAACTGGTTGTCGATAGGCCAGTACTTACTTACCATCATTAGGCTTAAACACCAATAAGTACGTGATATTCTTATTTAGAATTGGCTGGCGTATCGATGTATTTTTAATAAATTAATTCATTTGAAAAATATTTTATTTTTTTAGTGGGATACCTTTGTACTTATAAAGTAAACAAAATATACAATGTATACAATTAATTTACTTGCTTTGTTGTACCTATATTTACATTTCTCGTGCATCATTAACAGTTCTGCATAATTTTTAGGCAGCTTTAGCTCTTGGGTTCATTTGTTAAATTGACTTTGCATAAGTAACCTAATTCACATATCATGGAATATAGGGACTGAAGAGGAATAGTAATTTATTATAGTTATGCTTAAAATGTTTCTGTCTATCAGGATTTGGGTTTTCTGACTTTTAGATTTATATGAAGTATTATTTCTAAACTATCTTAAACTAATTTCTTACTAGCTGTGTTATACTATTTAAATAATTTGACGATTTTCATTCTTAAGAAATTGAGACAAGAGGCTGACAAAACGCATCTGATTGATTGATTAACTCAAGAAATTGTATTTAAATTCAAAAAAAAAAATTATCGAAAATGATATTTCGATAGCAGAGGAGTCGAAAAAAGTGGATCCTGAGATTCCATTCGTCTGTCTGTCCTCGCCCTTACAGCCTAAACAATTGGGTCGATTGGGTTTAAACTTGTAAATTAGGTCAAAAAACGAAAATTCGAATTTTATAGAAAACGAACTGTTAGATTTTTATGAAATTTTTCTTTCTTAACTTGGGGTCTTTCAATCTATATGTTTGTATTGCACCAAAAGAGTACCCCCATAGAACCGTTATTTTGTGTTTAAATTTTCTCCGAAACTCATGAACCGATTTGAATATATTTTTTCTGAACAAGATTTTATTTTATTTAATTTGTTTCAAAATCCCCAGTTGATATCAAACTTTAAGTTGAAATTTGTGTAGCTTTTAATTCAGAAGTTAGAATTTAAAATTAGATCTACTTGAAGTTTTTAAAATATCCCCTTTGAATAGTTTCGTTATAAATTTGAAGTTTATTAATTTCGAAATTTAAATATATATAATAAATGTTGTTGCTTTATTAAATTTAAAAAAAATAAACTTTACCAAATTAAAATTATCTTAAGCACAAGTTTCATTTTGAAAATGCAATAAACTGAAAATATATCGTCATATTTATCTTGTAGAACACAACAAGTTAAGATTGGAGATACATACTCAAAGGAAATTCAGTGTACATCAGGTGTCCCGCAAGGTAGCCACCTAGGTTCGCTCCTTTTTATAATGTTCGTTAACGATATTGTCTCGGTCTTTAATTATTGTGAATGCTTATTATATGCGGACGATCTGAAAATATTTTCAAAAGTTTCGAGTTTGGACGATTGTCAACTTTTGCAATCTGACATTGATTCTTTATCAAATTGGTGTCACATCAATAGCCTTAAATTGAATATCAAAAAATGTAATACGATTTCTTTTTCCAGAAAATCTCATATTTTGTTATTCAACTATGCTATTGAGTCTGTGGATTTAGATAGGGTTTCAAGTATTAAAGACTTAGGAGTTATTCTTGATTCCCAACTTTCTTTTAAAGGTCATTTCGATTATTTGGTTCCTAAGGCCAACTCGCTGGTAGGTTTCATAAAACGAAATGGAAAAGACTTTAAAGATCCTTTCGTGTTATTATCCTTGTATATATCTTTCGTCAGATCAATTTTGGAATACGCAGATGTTATTTGGAGTCCTATTTATATAGTTCATTCTGATCGGATTGAAAAGATTCAAAGACGATTTACAAAATATATATTTAAGAAAATGGGTTGGAACTTTAGTCCTAGTTATGAGGCTAGATGCCAATTACTTGGAATAAAGTCGTTACAATCAAGAAGAAAAATTCATAGTGTAATGCTTATTAGAGACTTACTATGCTACCATATTAAATGTCCATCTCTTCTTGCCTTGGTACCAATCTATGTTCCCGCTAGGTCTATGAGAGCTAGATTCTTCTTATTCCAAAGAATTCACATGACAAATTATGGTAGTAATGAAACTTTATCAAGATCTATTGTATATTTCAATGAAGTGTCTTCAAATATTGACTTTTTTAATCTTAATCGTAATAAATTTAAAACTGAAGTATTATATTTATTCACTTTTTAATTTGCTCTTGGAGTGCTTATATCTGTTAGCTGTAATATTGCTTGTAGATTAAATAAATAAATAAATTATAAGTAAGATCAAAAATTCCTAATAATTATAGAACATTATGTACTTCAAGAGGCTACCTTAGCTGACTTCACAGTAGCACATTCCGTCAATCCATTGCAAAAAACTCGTTTAAACTGTCTATGTAACGCCTTTCGCTAAGCAACACTTTGTTCCCAGCCTTGTTTTCGAAGGAAGATGTTCCAATGGTGCCACCACAGCATCAAATTGTCACTTTCGCGGATGTATTGGCTTCTTAACAATAACATGCGGGTTTCACAATTCCCAATTTTGATTTGTAACCTAGCCTCGTAATCTTTTGCAACACAACAAACACTTAACGTTTTTTTAATCATAAGGCAAAGTTCCTTTTATTAGATGATGCAATATTAATGTGATCGTCTCATTTATCAAGTCCAATAAGTAGAAGCATTTTTTAATACCTTTCACTTTCTAATAATGATGACAAATCTCGGGACAGAGTTTAAAAAATGCCGAAAGAAGATCTAATAATAGTAAATCTCTAGCTAAGTAGTCAACTTTCTAATTACTTGAAAGTTGAGAAAATCTATCTATTGATATAATTCTAGAGTTAAAAACATTGAGTTGAGAATGAAAACTTCGATTAAAGAAAAAAAAAGAGTTAATTTTAACTTCGAGTGAAGATTTTCTTCTTGATGTGTTTAATAACCCAAACACAAAAAAGCATTTATAAACCTTCGAATTAATTATCAATAAAATTCAATATGCTCCCATAACAATCGTGTTATATTCCTAAGAGGCAACAACAATTGCTTGACACAATTGTTAAAAAAAAATAAATGATTAATAAGTATCATTTAAATCCAAATGAGCATCCACCACAGAGTGATCAGTTTTTGAAAAATTAATAATGTTCAGCAAACTGCACCCACTATTCAAATAAGTATTAAATTTATTAGAAACTTTACAAACGTAATGAAGAACCGCTTATGTTAATTAATCATTTTTGTCAGCTTCAAAGCTCAAATAAACTTTGTAACCTCTTTAGAACGTATTTCTAAACAAGTGTACAGTAACAAAATGTTTGTGTGCAGAATTCATTAAAAACCCATAATAACTAGTTTTCTGTAAGCTTGATATTTTTTGTTGCAGTCATTATAGTAACAAGATTTTATAATGGGTCAATAGATAATTAATGCTAACATAATTAAACTTATGTTTTAAATTATCAATCAGCTGGAATTTAAAACGATCTTTTGCGTAATAGCTGTTCTCCTCATATGACTCGCTATCAAATTTTTTTTTACAACATGCCTTGTGTCGTAAGCCTATTCCACAAAGAGATCATTTTCTCGCATTTTATTATACGAATATGATAGCTTTTTAAAAGGAACTTACTAAGCGCATCGAGGTGTTTAAAAAAGTTTTCTTTTTAATTACAACAAAAAATTACAAACAAAAATATCTTCTCATTGCAGTTCAAAAAGCTAAGGGTTTGTTGACCAAGGGCAAAAATGGTACAAACAATTGCTTCGTCACAATTGCACTGGGCAAAGAGAAATACCAAACATCGGTCAAGGAAAAGGCCACCGAGAACGTTGACTGGCACGAAGAATGTGAATTGTAAGTGAATTAAAATGAAAACATAAATCTCTATTCATGTTCATAACTTTTTGTTTTTATTTGTAGAAAAATTCCGGATCAAGGTAACAGGGCGGAGCTGATTTTGACGTGTTTGCATCGAAATAATCTTAGTATAGATGAGTTTTTGGGTCAAGTCACACTCCCCCTCAACGAAATGGATGTATACGATCGTCCCAGGTCGAAATGGTTCAAACTCGAGAGTAAACCTGGCAAAGAGAAAAAGAAAGAGCGCGGAGAACTTGAAGCCAGAATAACATTTATAGTTAAATCAGGCTCATTAACCGATTTGAGCAAGAAAGAAAAGCATAAGTCTTCCATAGGACAGCTGGCGAATTCCGTGGGTGGCAGTTTGCTTAGTATTGGAACAATTGAAAAGCGTAAAGGCATTAAAAAATTCGCCAAGTCATTGGGCTCAAAAATGCACTTAAATGGTAAGAAGAAGAACAAAGATAATATTGAGGGTGATGTTGATTCGACGAGTGGAAGCTTCGCCAGTATTGGAACACCAAACAGTAATCCCGGGCTAAGAAGGTATGGACAACGAGTGGGCGAAGCTGATCCTGGAGTTATAAGTGAAGATGAAGATGAGTTTGTGTTTGATACCCTATCCCATAAGAGCTCTGGTAGTTCATTAAATATCCGTGGCACACAATCGTATCAGCGGAATGTCCCATCGCCATTGATTTCGAAGGAAAAAGAAATTGATACAAACTTCTACTCTTCTTCTAACTCACCGCCAACCAAACCTCCACGCAATCAAAACGAGCAGCAGCTCGACGAATGGGAGGCGAAACTCTATGGAAAGCATCTAGATATAGGTAGTACAGATTCGTTGAAACGTCGCTCCTGGGAAAACTCCAGAGTTCCACTACCAGCAAACAATGAAGAACCACTACGACAAACCGAATCGGTTGAAAAAATCACAGAACAATTAAATACATCACAACCTATCCGAAAACCATCACCAATTCCCGTCGTTTATGAAAAACCATCTCTTGAATTCGAAATGGATGAGAACACTCATCCATCGACTGCTCCAAACACACCTGTTTTCAAGTCAAAGTCCAAAGAGAGCCTAAGGGATAATAGTCCATACAGAGGATCAGATGAGATACCAACTGCAATGCCCCGCAGCTCAACCATGGAATGTTTGACCGATAATAATAAAAATTCTTCTTCGGTTCATAACAGTAAAGAAATCGATGTAAGTAAAGAAAAGACTGAGAAGAAACAGCGTTTCAGTAAATTCAAATATTTTAATAAAAGAGGTGAGTTTTAAAAGAGAGAGATACCACTGTTGAGCATTGAATGTATGGCTATTTAATTCCAGATAAACACGATTCACAAGATGAACTTTCGTCAAGTCCCAAAGTCAACGAGAGAATAATTATTGGGCATGAAAAGTCACAAACACCTCGTTCAGAGGTTTCAGCTGCTCTGGCTAAGAAATATGAGGGGAAATCCAGAGAAGTAAGTCATAAATTTAAAAATATTACTAAACCTCCTGAACTTGTGTATATGCATTTTGCTATTTAATTAAAATTAGGAATCGACTTAATCAAACTATTTTTTTTTTTTTTTTATTTCCAGGAACTTATGCTTTTGGCCAACGGAATGGAACATGAAGCTCTCATACAGCGTCAACGAGTTAAAGAACTTGAGGATTATTTAGATAATTTATTGCTGAGGGTAATGGAAACCCATCCAAAAATTTTACAAAATCCTTACTCACGCACTACATCAACCAAAAGGTATGTACTTAAAGCAATTCAAAACAAAGTTTTCCCAAAAACCTTTCGCATGGTAGTTTTGTTAAGAAAATAACCTAATATAAATCATTTTTTAAATCGAACATCTCTTCTTCAATTAAATTAATAAAAAAATAAGTATCTGAATTTTGAATTGGTCCTGTGTGAGTATTTCAAAACTTTGTCGTATTTATTGTTATTTTTTAACTAGTACTTAGACAGAAATAGATGTGATTCAATCTTTTTTTATTAAAGTTCTTTAGATTAAAATATTTTTTATCGAAAAATGAAAATATTCCTACTTTCAAAACCTACAAGAAACATTTGTACCATGGGATGTTGGGCATCAGTTGCATAAAACAATATAATCTTACTTACTTTACTTTGAATAGATCTATTAAGTCCATTATGGACTGCAGTCTTAACCAGACAATTCATAAGCCACCTGTCTCAGGCTTGTCACTCCAAATTGGTTTAAAACAAATGTGCCTATACGTTTCAGTTTGTAAAAGAGCATTTTACCACTTAAATACATTTTTGTTTCTGAGTCCGAAGTACTTAGTGGTAATTTAGTGACGATACAGTGTATGAAAGATAGAAACAGTTCTTCATTACTTTGTAAATAAAACAATACAATTCTTCGTCTTGTTTTAAGTTGTTTTAGGTTGAACAATTAGGAGTAAATAACTAAATAGGAAAAACGAGTTCATTCTTACTAAAAAAAAAAAATAAATAATCGGTTTTATCACTGATCCTGAGGAGATGTTTCGGAATAGTTAAAAAAAAGTATTATATCTTCAGTTGTAACTTAAACATTGCCACACAGAGTTCGAAATCAGGGTGGCACTTTTCACAAAATCCAACCTTCTTGATACTTTTATTTGAAAGGGTGATAGGAACATTTGTTTGCCATTCGTAGTACGATTCTTCTGCAACCGGACCTGTGATAAGACCGAATTAATCAGGTAATCGGAGGTAGGAAATCTTGATTTGATTCAATGTCATTTTGTCTGTAACAATATAGCTTAAATATATTATTAAGAACATTAATTTGATCTAAATTGTACACTTTTTTTACATTCCCGAATTATTGAAGGAACTGTATACAATAAATAAATAATCAAGAAATATCTGCTGCTGCTGACTGAAAAATACAATATTCGACCACTTAAGGTAAAAATGTGTATTGTATTTCTAAATATTAGTTGAAGCTAGATAAATTGCTTAGGTCCATTTGTAGATACGAAACTTGGGACTTATGTTCGAAATAAACGCTTAAGTAATGCATAGAGCCTTGCACCAAACTCAAATCTAAACATGAAAGTCGTTAAGTGGAAAATAGTTCGTGTTTTAGAAAAAGTAGCACACACATGAATTAAAGCACTGGAATAATTTTTAGATATTCAGTATTTTTAGTTGTCAACGCATTTATGATAAAATTAAATAAAAAAGGATTTATTGAAATTTTAGAAGTTGGAGTTTGTATACGAGAAAAGTTAATATTTTTTCTTAATTCGATGTTCTAACTTTTAATAACGATTTCGGTCAACAAAAGAATTGGCAATTATGATTTTTGTATCCATTTCAGAAAAGGTACTATCTTCATTCAAATCACTGAGTACATATAACGGGGTTTTTAAAGTATACCTTTCCTAAGCATATGGTGCTTATATTTGCTCTAATTGTTTCCATTATCGTCAATCAATAAAGTAAAATTTGATACTTTTAATGCAATTGGCATTGAAATTTTATTCTTAACGAACACCAACCACTTTCATTGTCCTTTTATGTTGCATCATCTATATTTTTGGTTTTCTATAGCTTCTTTTTCTTTATAGACAATCAATTTTTGAAAAGTTTGTGTCTAATTTTTTCTTTCAAGTTTGTACAAATAATTTTCTATTTTATTTATGTATATACTTAGCTATTTTAGGGATTTATGATACGAATCAGCAAACTAGCTTTAAAGCCTTAAAGGTTAAGTAAATTCGTAAGCCTTAAATGTTAGAGATTGTGGTTCTAAGATTATCCAGCTAGTTTTCCATTATTATTTATTTTTTATTAGATATCATTTCTCTAAGAATGATCAACAAATGGGATACAAACTTTAAAATTTATTCAGAATCGGAATTATTCATTTGAAAACAAGAATTCAAAAGTTGACTGAAGCTGCGACTACAGGGTGCACGTGAAATGTCATCTCGTTGACTCTCAGATGCCAACACAAAAAATCAAAAGTTTCTCTTTTTACGTACCATCAACTTTCACAATGTCATTGCGTTAAACATTGGCTAACACACGAATGACAACCTTCGACCAATGTTGTCCTAAAATGCGTTGAGGCGTAGGTGAGTCAATGTGACTTCGCGTCTTTCCTCAATCATTATGCTGATTCAAATTGAAGGATATAATACTTTAAAAAGCTTAAAAACGGATACACAAGAATTAAAACTTGCCTGAATCATAAACAAATAATTTTTTTTAATAATTAATTTAACTTAATTAAAATTTTCAGTAATAAGTTCCACCGTTGTTAAATTTAGCTGTTTTAATGAATGTTCATTGCGTCTACCGGCAGTCTCAAAAAGACGTCAACGCGTGTTTTGAGGCATTCCACGGTCAAGAAAAATTGTCAACGTGTTGACCCAAAAACTGTGTCTCAGCGCAAGCTCTTCAACGAGTTCTCAGCATTTTTGGTTTTGATGTTAATTTTACGTCAACGCATTGACCGTAAATGACCGTGTAAATAGGAGCTTTGGAACTATGTATAGATATTAATTCAAACTATTCAGAGTTACTGCATGTAAAACTCTCCAGCTAACTTTTATTAAGTTCAAAATAGAACATGTAGATTAGTCCTTGAAAAATAAAATATTTTGTAAAATTAAACTTTACTTTGGTAGTAGCACATTCTTAAATGGAAATAATTGTAATATTTTATTTCATCAATTTTATTACAAAAATCATTCTAATTATATTGATGTATTTACACCCAAAATTGTTTGGTTCACTTTTCTATACAATCAAACTATTATTGTTTGATGTCTTATAGTTTTAAGAACTTCATCATGAACGGTTATTAAGAACTAATTCTCATGGTCTATGACGAGGAATATGGAGGACTAATCATAAAACATAAAAACACTCGTCAAGTAAGAACCAAATATATATTAATTATGGTGACGGGTGGATATCATAACAAAAAATAAAAACTTGCTTTAAAGTTACATAGATATAATAATATAAATAAGTATCTCTTATAAATCAATTAATAAAGCATTTATATATTTGCTCTTTATTTCAGTGGATAATCAAAGACCAACAACACAAAATTATATCATACACCAGAAGTTGCCTTCTCAAAGTGCTTTTTTTACAAACCTAAAACAAAATAAAAAAAATATTAAACATATAGAAAATAAATTAAAAAAATAACTGTTGCAAAATAATGTTTTTTAAAAGATTTAATTTTAATTTATAAGTCAACACTAAAGTAATCCCAAATTTTATTATTTATTTTTAAAAATGCATTTTAATTTAAAAAAAAAAAATCTTATAGAATAAGTCAATAGTATTTTAATTTTTAAACCATCACCATTTATTTGTTTTTTTAAATAATATACGTATTTATACATTTTATTCTCACTGAATTGAAAAAATGTAAATTTTGAATTTTGGTCCTGGGCAAGAATAACAAAATATATTTAAATAAAAAACCAAGTACCTAGATTTTTAAAGCTTTTAAATAAATTTTTAATATACATTTACTTAGTACTAAGATTTTTTTTGTCTTAATTTATGTTTATTAATTATTAAAATAAATTCAATAAAAAAATGTTTAAATATAAAACTTTTGCTATTTTTGAACTTGAAGTTGGAAAACAACGAATTTATTCAAGAAAATTCGAACAAATGTAGGAGAACACAGCAGTAAGGCCAAATTTCTTTAAAACTATTTGGTTGAATGTTTTAAATATTTTTATTTTCAGTGAATTAATTTAACAATGAAAATGAGGAATTGATATAAATAACAAGTAAGTGGAAAAAAACAATTAAAAACAAGAAATTATAATTGGATTGAAGTTGTTTAATGAATCAAGATAGATCTTTAAATTATTATACTTAATGAGGTAAGAACATAATGTTAATCTCCCTTTAATTATATTTCAAAAAAAATTACCTTTCAAATCTATAGATAATTGTTAATAACAAATGAGCTACGCAATATAATATATATTTTTCAAGATATACTCAGAATTTCCATTCAATCGGTTGATAATTATCTGAGTTATGAATCCGGCCAACTTAAAAAATTCAGTATTTAAATAAACGAGATTAAAGGTCTGAGCAGTAAAAAATTATGATTAAAAGTTCAATACCTTAAATATCAAAACTTAATACATTTTTTTTCAAACATTTTAACCCTTTAGTTGAAACACTAAAGGCCTATTTTTCTAGTACTCTTTATGCAGATAATTTAGTTTTTTGGGATTATTCTCTTTTTAGAAATGCCATACTAGAATAATACAGCCAAAGTGCTTGTCTTATTATTATAAATGAAATTAATTTTTCTTTCATGATTAAAACAATTTAAAACAATCTCAGAACTCAAGTTGTCGCCGTTTCGTTCGCAAAGAACCTATTCGCATTACCTAAGTAGAATTAACATCAAATAATTATATTGAATAGTAGTAAAAAGATGCATAGGCAATCACTAGAAATGATTCAAACTACTTAAAGAGTGTATAGAAAAGTGTGTCAATAGGATAAGGCCATTGCGAATAATTCGTTGCAATATTTCACATGACCGATTTTCTTAAAGCTATTTTAAATTTTTTTTAAAACAATATAGACAAAAAAAAACTGTTTCTTTTAAATTTGAAACACTATTGGGTTCTGGAAGGATGTTGACAGTGACAGAAAAAGGAGTTTTAAATGTATCGAGGATTAAGGAGGCTTAACAGAAGTAAACTAGATGAACTAATAATAGCTTGCCCAAATCTAGATTAGAAAGTTAGAAGAAGTGTATTGCAGATTTCGACTCCTCTTGGTTATTGGTTATTATTTTATGCCATAAAAATACGCTCCACAGCTTACACCTTCAACTTATTGCGCCTCTTAGCGTTGCATCGGATTGTGTTTCCAGTACTTAGATGGATCCATTGGGACATCGATCGGTTTTGTTTTAGCTCTTAAGGTTATTTTTGTTTAGTACTAAACGATTTGTGGGCAGCCATTTCGTCCGCACTTGGGAAAGATTGGAAAAGTCTGTTGTAAACAGTAATCTTGTGGATTTACAAAAACATGGAAACATTCAGATAGAGGACGTACGACAGAAGCAACAACATCTACGTGAAAAGCGGCTTGTCTCCATTCTACACTAACAGTGACTTAGGACTAAAAGCGGAATATCATTTAAAATATCAACAGGTTGAAGGATAGTAAAAAGTGATAAAATTAAAATTATTTAATGTTATATTTTCCTTATTTTGAAATGTTGCATGTGGCCTAATCTTAGTGACTTACTTTTGTATACCATTTTTAATTAGTACTATATTTGATTATGGAAAATTCCAACAGTCCTTTCCAGTTAACACTTTTAACTCATGAATTTCTTATGGGGAAAACACGTACCTATTCACAGGTAGTACATTTTACAGGCTACAAAATATCCCACAGGCAAAAAGAACGAAAATCAATTGTAAATTCTAAGGCTTCGTCCTAGTGATTGACAGTGTATAGCAGTATAATATAGGAAACATCTTTTAAAAAAGTATTGTCTAGATTAGTTAATTCTTCTTGCGAACTTTATAATGCATTTTGTTTAAAGCCGGTTCTAAACAAAGGTCATGTATTTATTTTAAAAATTAAACAAAATCACTTTAAATTTATTAATAATTAATATTATAATTACTTTTCATAGATGCATTTAAATTTTGTTGAAATATTTATACCTATGCCTTTGAATTTCAATTGTGATACCCCTGATGGCAGTAACATAGATCAGTGTAAAAATGTCGTTTTAATGTTCGTGTACCTAATGTACCTAAACCTATACCTGACTTTAATTAAAACGATTTTGTTTGATATATAAACCCTAAAGAATAAACAAACATCCCCAAATTTAGAAAACAAAACCACGATCCTAGATCACTTCTATGTACAACCTTATCCGAAACCCACGATTCCACATCACGATACGATACCCGAATAAAGAAGTCGTGTCTTGGATGTAATGATGATGATGATCATGATGATGAGGGTTCGGTGTTGTTATATACATACATACAAAAATCGTCATCAATAATTATTTTGAAAATTCAAGAGTTCTCATCAATTTTAAGAGAATCAAAATAAACTAAGAGACAAACTAACTGAGAAACAGTGAGTCCATCAACCATTCGCTTCCCGCTAGCTAGCATTAGCAGCAAAAGCAAATTCGGAAATCTTCATTAGTTTCTGTAGAAGCGTCTGCTGGCTGCGGCAGTAGGATTGACTGAATATAGGATAGGATGCCGCTACCGCTGCCGCTGTCGAAGAGCCAAAGTCGAGCCGATGCACAACGCAAGTATGGCTGTAGCTGTTATGGCGAACAATTTCTAACGTCAGTCTCACAGTAAACGTGAACGAATCAAGGTCCGCGCGACGCTACGCAACGAAAAAAAATAAATCTATTTTTTTAAATTTAATTTTGTTTTTTGTATTTTTAAATTGTAAGTTCCTTTTCGTCGTTAAACTGATTTATTTATGTTCACTGTCCAGATTGTGTACATAAGTGGGGTGGTGGGGAGAGAGATCGGACAAGCGAGCGAGCGAGCGAGTGATGTGCGTTTGACAAGAGAACGAACGGAGTGAAATTTTACTTTTACGTTCGCCCTTTTTTCGAAAACCATTAAATGAATGACTGCCATTGTTTCTGATTTTTGTCGGTTATGGAATTGTTAAAGTGAAGCAAATTAAAAAGTAAAAAGAAAAATAATATGTATATGAAAATATATTAACTACACAACTATGAGTTCTTATATTCTGAATTTCTGATGCTGATTCTGATTCTGAGTTTAAATGTTTCTATCAACGAAACGAATGCGATTGGCGTGTAAACAGAGCATTCTATTGATAAAAATCGTTGTGATAAATTTCGTTGCATAATAATAATCAAAAAAAAAAGGAAGTAGACAATATCAATATTGTGGATACTTCCAATTATTTATCAAAAGTGGATATTGTGTGTTTTTGTTTTTAAGTTTAAAAATTAAAATACAATATAAGCTCACATAGTGTGCACATTATAATGTAAAGTGGATGATGACGACAACGATAACGACAACGACAACCTAGACGAAGAAATGAACCAAATGATCAGTATGAAAATGCGGACTTTTAAAATTTACCTTAGCGTTAGCGGTTCGGGACGAGTATCGTGTGATTGTTTCTAAGTTTCTTCTTTTATTTTGCATTTTGTCGATCGGAAAATTCTCGATTTTCTATAATTCATTCAAATTCAGCAGCTAGCAGCAGCGTAAAGTAATTTTTCTATTTTTATAAATCAACAACGATGAACTCTTTTGCTTTCTTACATATTTGAAATTCTTATACGAGTTTGTTCGTCGTCCGTCGTCTCCTGTTCCCTCCCACCCCATTTACTCTTCTCTATATTTATTATACGAGTACCTATCAATCGTTTGATGGATTGTGTTTTTTTTAATGAAATAAAAGAGAAGTAGAAGTATCTACATAAATACCAGCTTGATTTCTTACTGCATCTTTTAGCTTCTTTTTTTTTCAATTTTGATTCAGAAAAATATATAATAATTTTTGTATCTTTATAATTCGATTCGGCTCAACTAACTGATCTTGTTTTATATGCAATTTAGTTCGAATGTATAAACAACTTCCCGCTGTTTTCCTTCCTTTCTGTGTGTCTCTCAATCTACTATAAAAATTAAAACGAAGCAAAAATAATACAAATAAAAATCCAAAACGAAAGAACAAGCAAGGAAAATGTATAAACCATAAAGCAAAAGTATAGCAACAACAACAACAACAACACAAAAATTACTTCTCGGCTAAACACGACACAGTGCAATAATTCTTTCAAGAGGAAACGAGGAAGTTCTTCAGATCGAAGATCCATGCATTCGGATAAGATCGATGATGATGATGCTGCACCAACCCACGACCGAAAGACACAAAAAGGTTCGTATTCATAGCTTGTATCTTAACATTGCATATCGTTCGTAATTTTATTCTCTATCCAACTTAAGATTCTTTTTGCATATGTTAAGATTATGTTTATTTTAAAACACTCGTTATTGTGGGCAGATAGATGTAACTTGTTAAGTGTAACAGGCTTTTTATGTTCTGGGATTTACCTGGGGTTCTAGAGGAAGTCAATTCGATGTATCCCTATGTCTTTGTTAATAAACCTTTACCATATCTTATGGTACAAGTACAAGCGCCTGAGCCACAGCGCCTGACTATAGATAAACAACAATGAGTGGTAGTGGTGGTTTTGTTAAGACGGCTAGGCTTGAAAATATGTTGTTTTATTTTCTTCTTCGCAAATAGGTACACCAAACTGGTTTTATTCAGTTGGGATTCTTTAAATAGGTAGGAGGCAATTATGGTGGATTGGATAGATAGAAAGTGCTGAAGCAGTGGGCGATATCTATTTATTAGCATTTGCACAATAGATGGATGGATATGTTTGTCTAATAGGAAAGCAAAACTTGTTTAAGGTTGACAATAGTAATTTAGACGTACATCTTGGTCGTGCGTACTTGATTTTGAAATAAGTTTTAACATAAGGACAAAAATAAATTGAAGAACTGTTTGAATAGAATCTTAAAATCGTAAACCCTTGTTTATCTGCAACGTTTATAAAATTTTGTAGTCATAAGATGTGTAGTGAAAAATTGATTCCTATGTAGAAATAGAACATCAAAAATTTCTTTATGAAGAAATAAACAAATATACTTATAAATATTATAGTATTTTGCCTACAGAGATTTTGTTTATGAGATTATGTTATGATCCTTAGCACTACTTTGAAGGTGTATGAATAAGAGCTTAGAGTCGGTAGATCGCGGCTCACCGCTACCGATTTATTACCTGAACTCTAAATATGTCCTTGCGGCATTATTACAAGTGTGGTTATTTATTTTTTGCATTGAAATTTTTACTAAAGATCTGACATCAAATTTGGAAAGTTGGAGTTTCGTTTTTCTTCTTACCTATATCGAAAACTGAATTCTAGTTTAAGGTGTGGTTTTCCGATTTTATCTCAACTATAGCTACAGAGTATCTTTATTGATGTATGGCACAAACGAGTATAGTATTTTGGCTAAATAAATAATGAATCAATAAATCTTCCTTCGGATTTGATTTACTTCTGTATTTATTATTGCTTTTTTAATTATGTTTTCAATTCCAGTATTCTTTCAAGTGGATTTCCATAATTCTTGTACAAAATTCATATTTAAATACTATTTTATAAAGATTTATAAGATTTCCTTAATAAAATATTGACATTAAGATTTTGAATGGTTCTTGGCTTATTTACATAATCCCCAACTTTTCGGTATTGTTGAAATCAGTGCCAAAGGAGTGGGTTTTGTATAGAAATATGGAAATATGGATTTAATACAAGAATTTATTTTATTCGACAAAAAGAATTTGCATATAAACATGCATTTGTTGAAATGGTATAATGCTTAAGCCTAACATTTGGTCCCGTTGAAGAAAATTCGAGCACCCGCTTGAGATACTCGACTGCGACTAAATGTCATAAAATAGAAAATATCTTCAATGCAGTTGACTTTTATCAAATGACTTTTTGAGAAAGCAAACTTAGTCATAGATTCAAAGAGATTCCTTAGAAAACAGATAATATGGCTCTGTTAAAGCAGTTGAGTTTTGTACTCATCTATTTTTATTAAAAGTTTTTTTTTTAAAGCTTTCAAAAATTGCATTAAATTCAAGTTCAGATGCCTCATTTCAAAAACGACTAAGTAAATAAAAGACATGCATTAAATCTACATCTACACTAATATTATAAAGAGGAAAGATTTGTATTTTTGTATGTAACGAATAAACTCAAAAAGTACTGGACCGATTTTAATAATTCTTTTTTCATTAGAAAGCTACATTATCACTAACATAGGCTATATTTAGTACTAGATTACTATAGAAATCTTTAGAAATTCCTATTAGAGATAAAATTAAGTTATTGGTGGTGAAATTTACACACTTTTCAGGCACCCAAACCATGAAGAATCCCTGTCTGAGACACGATTGCTCTCTATCTATGAAGGGTCCCTATCTAAGACGCGATTGCTTCCATCCTCTACAATCCCGAGAACGTTACTTCCATTCATTCAGACCATACGCTCTGGAATCCGTGATGGCTTGATTTTTGAACTGTAGGTTCGGTTTCTCGTAGCTGTTGCGTTGTTGGCTATTACCTCGATGTGGCCGAGCCAATGAAGTCGACGTGTTTCAACTTCTAGCACTGCAATTATATCTTCTTATTCATTTGCACTCTTCGCACACAGAGCCGAATTTTCGAAAAGGAATTTGTCCTTCGAAAGAGCCCAGTAACAGCTCTGCGTTTCTACTTATCATTATGAACACAGCACCGTTTGAAAGACTGGAAACAGGGAGGTTTTGTAGAGTTTCTTCTTTTTTGTCTTTCGAGTGAGGAGTTTTTTTTAAGTCATTCGTTTTGCAAACCTGTGTAGCATCGGCTTCCTAGAGTAATTTTTCCCCGAATCTCGCCGCTTTTTAATAATTTCAAAGTTACTGCTATTAATGTTTTTTACAAGTAGATTAGGTAAATAGATGACACATTTTTGAATACTCGGGTTATAAATATTAAATATTAAGTGAGTTGAATTTAGTACATACTCATACTCACCCCGAACGTTAACTTAATATTTATAACGCGGCTAATCCGAGTATTTAAAAATGTGTCAAGAAAACAACCGCGGAAACTTTAAAAGTTGTAAATGGATAGATGTTTTTTTGTATGTTGATAGAAGGTATATGGTCTTATCCTCGTTAAGTTTATAACTATCAGGCACTCAAGGGGTTATTATTACCCTTGACATGTTTGAAGTTTAAACACAATGCGAGCTTTAGGAAAATAGGGAAGGATCAAAAAGGAGATACCGGTGCACATTGGTCTTAAAGTTTTGAATATCAAAATAATAGGGGAATAACAGAGTTGGGTAAAGCATTCCACATTCTCGATGTGTGGTTCAAAAAAGAATCACAATATTTGACAGTACGTCCGAAATTCATCTCAACGTTAAACGGATGAACATTCTTGGAAGTGCGAGTATTGCGGCTGAATTGTTTGAGGGGAGGGGGGGGGGGCGGTAAATGCAACTGGTTTATTCGAAAGAATACTGTTTGTAAAATTATCGGTACACCAACGAAAGGCATGAATTATTGCAGCAGTGTTCGAGTGATGTAATTGTTTCGGTTATATTTCTATAGCCTATCATTTTCAAACCTCTTTTTTGGATCCTGTCCAGTTTTGGACAAAAGGAAAAAAAAATGAAAAAGTTTCGTGCACCGTCGGAGAAATCTTAAGCTCTTGCAGAATTTTTTGGCAATATCGAATATGTGATCAATCCATAAGAGTTGATCTGTGATACACATACCGAGTATAAAGAAAAGAGTTTATAATAAAGACACGTATTATAAAAAGGTACTTTTGGAAAGTAGCATCCTTTTTTAAAAATTCTAAAACACTACATATGAAATGAAATATTTTCTGAATGGAATATTAAATTGACTACTCTAACAAATTTCGGTCATGAATCTACATCTACATCACATGGACTTAAATGAATCGTATTACATTTCGCTATTATTACGTTCCAGTATTTTAGCTCGGGACATTAAGAAAGACTGTTGATACGACTTAAACTCGCATACTAAGACGATCTCAAGTCTCATAGACTTCGTACTCTAGCACTTTACTACCATAAAGTTAACATGTTAATTACAGACCTTAAACATGCTAAAAACAGAGTTTTATTATCGCTAAGCATTTCAATTAAAAATAAGAAAAAAAGTTTTGGTTTGTATAGATTCTTAAATGATAGTCAGTTTCATTCGTTTACGTCTTGTTTTGATATAAAATAGGTACATATATGTAAAATGAAGTATTTACGCAGTCCATCATTATAAATGATCACATTCCATAGATTCTGTAACCCATTCCGGCTGTCAACAATCAATTGTCATTAAGATTCACGTAACCACAATACCTTAGTATTCATAAGAACATAGTAATTTATAATTAACGTTCCTTAAACCGCCCGCGCTGCCCGCTGACCCACGAAAAAATCCACATGTAATCATTTTAATGAAAAAAAACAACAACACGCTTTTTCTTCCTCAAGCATGCTAAATTTTTGTTAAAAGTTCATGGAGAAAGTTTATAAAAATAATAATAATTGTTTACAACTCAACAAAAAAAATATGTAGTTATTAGGCTTATTATGTTTTCTCATAAACAAACCCAACTTAATTGAACTAAAACTGTCGTTTTTAAACAGGGTGTTTCTTTAGATTTGGTGACTTTTTTGAAATAAAGTCAAATTTTATGACAGTACGAGTGCACCTAATAACCACATTTCTATAAATGTTTTTATGTTAATGTGGTGTTTAAACTTAAGTTAAGAACAAGTTATGACACCATAAGCGACTTTATTTTTAGTCAAATGCATTTTTTGAAAGCAAGGAATTTTGTTTCCAATTTGAAAAGGTACTCTTTTACACAGAGTATTAATTGGCCAGTTCATATTTCGAAGATCACGTAGATTTTCGTATTCTCAGGAATATAAACAAAATTGATCACTTTTGCTGTCAGAAATCTGAGAACAGAGTTTTTATGATTCAGTTTCTCAAGAATTCTATATCGCACAATTCAAAAAGGTTGGAAAAATGCAAACCTAATTGGAGAATGAATAGTTAATTGTAATGGAGTTTTCCATGGGTAAAATAAATCAATTTATTCTTGGTCCAGATCTTTCACATGTGGCAAAATAAATTGATTTATTTTTGTAGATTTCTGCAGATTTGGATTTTTCGGCAGATTTAACCCTCTTCGCACCAATACTAATGCAATTTTTAAAAACTGTTTAGCTGGGAATTTGAAAGCTCTACCGCACTCATTAACACTTACACGAAGTTACACTACTACAAGAAAAAAAACAATTCGAATCATGTTCCATGCGCCACGAAAAAAATCAATTTTTAATCTGAATTCACCCATAATTAAAAAAAAAACATGATCAGTTGTCATTTTGACATAAGCAGACTTGACTTCATAGTTGATACGAGTAATATTGGGAAGGTTCAGACGACTGGAAAATAAGTCACGACAAATCTCCCTTACTATCAAGTCAAGTTTACTTACGTCAAAAAGTCTGCTGAACATGTTTTTTTATTCAACTGAAAGCTGAACTTCATAACTTTCTGTTTTATTTATCAAGTGCATCATTCTATGTATTTTAAGTTTTGTTTAAAAGGATTCCTTTTTATATTGAAAAAATATAACACTTATGATGGACTTTTTATGTGAGTAGGGAATATTGGTAGTTTCTGCAAGTAAAAGATAGTCAAGTAAAGTTCCCAGTTTGATATTAATGACATCTCAAAAATTTACTAGCTGTCTTGGACTTATTTAGAGTTCAAAGAATGCAGTTGCCCTTATTTTGTCTGCAGCTTCCCATTTTCCTTAACTAATTTTCCAGTGAAGTTTCACTGTCTTACTTGTAAACCAATTTTTTAGAAGCTTGCCAATCTACAATATTAGAAAATTATCCCTTGTCTTCTGAACCAGCCCATTGTCATATATTGAAGGAGTGTTTAAATTGTCACAAAATGACAGATGTCAGTAAATATTACTCGTATGATAGAATCTGTCAAACATTAAATGTCAATCACGAACCAAAACAATTCATGGTTGTACATAATGAACATAGACTAAAAAAATTCATTAAAAAAACACCCTATGTTATAGAAATATTTTAAATGTCGCCTGGGGGTAAGCAAATCATCACAAAAGTGCGTCTATCCCGCTCCCACTCCCACTCCCCCGTCGCGTCGGTCGTCGCCATTACCGTCACCGTCGGTCTTACTTGTTTTCCTACGGGCGGATAGGCACAATTAAACTATTAACATAATGCAAGTTCCACGTATATAGCTTCATCGTGATTTTGTCTTGATTTTTATAATAAATTCAATTATGCCATAATACGAGAGTATTCTTAGAAGTTGTAAAATTAGTTGATTATTGGCAAATTCAAAATTTTAAACGCGTCTCTTCTCTGAACGTAAAGAAAAACAGAGAAAGAGCTACTCGTATGTAGATCATATGCATTCTTATCGAGGTAGATATAAATCGGGCTGATTAATAAGAATAAATGACATTGCACCCATGAGGGTCATAAATCTAACAAATGAAATAAAAAACACCCCCAAAAATTTACCACCATATTCTGATGGATGGTCGGGTCTCTCTAAGAGCTCAAGTCCGATTCCCCGTTAACTAAACTAAGTTTGATGTGTTATTCAATTGAATTTCATTTGGGTGCTCGGCTACGTCATAATAAGCTGGAACTAGTAGATATAGTAATATACGACAACCCTAATTTCATTTTTCCCGTCCGACGTCGTCGTCATGTCATGTTGTTGTTTTCTTTTATATATTTATATTTTTTTTTGTTTTACGACTCAGAGGTCAAAAATTTACGAAAATTACGCACGTAACTTGCAGCACTAGTGGAACTAGCAGTGCCACTACTGGTGGCAGTCTCTTCCACATCACATCCAGAAAAACAGTGAGTGGCAAATGGCAACATTGAGTATAGTTCTGTTAATAATCTAACGATAATTATCATAACATACTTCAACGCAACATACTTCCGTTTCGGAACGTACGGTTGTATGTACTGTAGATAGTAGTAGCTTCAGCCTCAACGTAGCCGCTCTATGATTCGATACGGGTGTACATGATCGCCATTCTAGCCAATTTGCCTGCTTTAGGTGAGTCCAATTGAACATCAGCAGCAATTGCATGCACCTCTTTATACCGTCGTCGGTCGTCGCGGTCACCATCACCATCGCCATAGCCATTGCGATCGCCATAAAAATAGTATGAGCATGACAACAACGACGACGACTACGGCTACTACGACGGACGATGCTTAAAAGGGGGAACTTGCTTCAAATAGAAGCGGGAAATCAACAGGAAGAAATATTTAATTAAAATTACCGCGCGTGTTCCATAGATCGAGCAAAGAACGAATCGAATAGAAAAGCAGGATAGCAATAGAGTAAAAACATCAGGCGCGGATCCATAAGGTAGGATAAAGGGTGTAATTGTATCTGGGAGTAGTGCGATGAACTTTGCATGGGGGTTGTTCAAAACATATTTCAGACTTTTAAAGGGAATTGTCAAAAATATATGAAAATTAACTAAAATGATTACAAGAAAGTCTTGTTCGGTCAAGAACATTAGCATTTTCCCTTTCCGTGCTTGCATTTTCTAAAATTTTGATTCACTAAGTTCCGAAAGATTGTCGTTATGTTTTGAATTCAGTGTTTTTGGTTAACCAGTCTTTTACATTTTATATTCATTTTTTAATGAAAAAACTTCCATGTTGAATTTTTAACCATACATAAGCAACCAGAGCCAAGTAACCTAAAACTCTAAACCATTTCTAAGCGTTACAACAGTTTTTTGCCGGAATCAGTTAATTTGAGAGGCACTTTTTCGCTCTTGCAGAATTTTCAAGTCTTCGAAGAATGAAAAAATGCCCATATCAAAGTCTTAGAATTCCAAAACCTTGCATATGCAACCAGGCCTAGTTACCTGGAATTCTAAACCATTTCTAAGCGTCACAACAGTTCTATATGCCGGAATCAGTTAATTTGAGACACTTTTTCGCTTTTGCGAAGTTTTGAAGTCGTCGAAGAGGCAATGCCCTTTAAAAAACCGCGTTATGAATTGAATTCTAACTTTTTGCAAGACGCAAGATAGTCCTAAGATCTTAACCTTAAGTTTACGCTAATAGCATTGATATACACTCGTTCATCAAAACGTTGTCGTTGTGTTAATATTTCAGAAACTTTGCTTTCAAAAACTGTCATTTCCCATTTCAAGTGGTTTTTCGATCTGTCGTCACGTCACTATGTGCTGTCAGTTTTATATTTTCTTGTTCCCATGATTTTTTTAATGTCGGGCGATATTTGAAAAAAAGTTGAACTTTTCTATAAATTAAATTCTACCATCTCAAAGGTACAAGATCCAACGCAGGTATTCTCCTTTAAAATATATTTAACGCCCGCACCTGAGCTTGACAATATGTGCGATCGGCCGCATCGTAATCGCAACTATCATCAAATTGTACTTGCGCGCGCGGTACGGCCATGCCACAACGTTAGCGGCGTATAGCATAATTTCGAATTCCGTATTTCCCTGTATTGTGTCCGTTCCGTACGTTCGATGTCGCCGTATGAACTTTTTAATTAATTCACATTTTCAGTCGGAAATAGTTTTATGGCTGTGTCTCTGAAACAAATTATACCTCGAAGCCGTATATGAAGAGTCCAACTACCTTTTGGGTGGGTTGAAGCTTAAGCTGAAGCTAAAGCGCGTTTGCACAATTTCACTTCCAAAATGGGAAATCCTAAGGCCCTAAGTTACATCTAGCCTGCCTTGCCTATGCTTCGCTGCTCGTAGTTAATAATGTATAAAGAAAAACGCGTGTAACTTTTTAACTACCTTCCTAACTATCGAGTAAATAATTTATTCATAATTTCTTAATTATTTTCTTTTAATCATTTACAATCAAACAATAGATTATGTTACAACATACGTCAAATGGAGGAGGACGTAGAGTGACATCAGCACCGGCAACGGCTTACCTGGCAGCTGTGGTGGTGATATTTTTAACGACAACATGTTCCTCATGCGAAGGGTCTCCTTGCCAATCGTTCCACTGGTGGGATCCATTTCAGGATAAATGCATTCCATGCACAGAATGTTCGGGTCAAAAAATTGTTCTAAGACCCTGTCAATTGCACAGAGACACGATATGTGGCTCAATATATGATTTAGAAATTGATTGGATGCTTCTGGCGAAAACTGAGCCAAATTGGAAAGAGGTAAAAAATACTTAAATTCATTATTTATCACAAATGTTTCAAAAATACTTTTTACTATTTTTGTTTTCTAGCGTCGAAAGGAAAAAATTCTACTTGTCGAAAATGAAAATAGCCATAATCAAGAGGAGAACCTCGAAATCGACTGGCAGTTGATGTCCCTAATTCTAGTGGTTCTGGCTTGTTTGGTGTTCTTCATCGCAGCCGCCTGTATTCTTGTACAGCACTTGCGACAATGGCGACAAATGGAACGCCGATTAGACAAGGGTATGTTTTTTGTTTTTGTTTTCGTTTTCATTATTTTATTTTTAAATTAAATCTTTTTCGGATATTATAATCAGTTTCCGGTTAAGTTAGACCCTAATAGTAAAAGGGAACGGAAACGAGCTACCTCGGATGGGCCACGCTACATAGAATAACATTTAACATTTTGAAATCACGCTCGATCGGCTCGTTCTCAGGATTGTCATTCCAATTTATTGATTGAATTTTTGGGTTTCGGCTGTTTGGTTATTAAAATGCGTTGTTTTTGTATTGCCTTGGCTAAGCCTAAAACCACTTATACCTACCTGAGTTTTGTGAACTTCGTTTTCATATTGTTTTGTTGTTGGGTTAATTTTTCGAGTGCTCGCACCTTTTTCAGATGCAATTTAATATTCAGGCGGTGTATCGAATCGGTATATCTTTACCTAGACACAATTTAAAGCAAACGATTGATGGGTATTGGTGGGCTAAGACCAGAAGCGTTTTTTGAACATCGCAAAGTTGCATTTAAATTGCGACACGATTGCCAAAATCAACAAAAACGTGAAAATATGATGGTTTTTAACAGGAGTACCTATAATATATAGAGAGGACGTGCATTAGGTGCAAATCAATAATATTTGTTTTAATGTATGGTCTTGGGGTACCCCTACCAATAATTCGTGTAGTTTCAAAGTGGCCCGTCTTATATGGCACATTTTTGAATTTTCAATATTAATTTGATATATAGGCCTATTCCCGAATTGTTGATATATTTGAATATTCAACATTTCAGTCTTTCGCAAAAAAAAAATACATGGAATGTTCTATGCGAGTGAAACCTGACCACGTCTTACCAAAGCATGATTTGAAACGTGTCTGTTTTGGTTTTGGGTGACATGATACGTTTTCAGTTTATCCCTGTTAAAAGAGATTTGTTGTTTTCCGAAGATACATATTTAGTTTAAGTTTAAGAAAACGCGGTAATATAAAAGTTTTTAAAAGCTTCAGCTTATTACTCAACCTGAAATCTTTGATATTGAGTTCTAAACCGAGTCGAATTTTTTTTTCTACAGGTTCCAGAAATTGACCCATTTATGTGTTTAAAAAACTTCTTGAAATCGCCTGAAGTGAAAATAAATTATTTCTTGAAAGTTAAATGTAAATTGACAAATTTAATTTTCGAGCAGCCACGATTTCGTTTCGAATGAAAGTGAATGTTAGAAAGGGTTTTTTTATAATCGAAGAAAACTGTGTTAGTAGATGGTGCATTAGACAAATGGAAAGTATTTACAAAAATCATTACTCAATCTAGATCTAACTGAACTAGAAAAACTATTATTGCAGCGTTAAAAACAGAAAAGAAGCACACATTTTTTGATAAATACAATTATTTCAAAAACTCGTGGGTCTTAAAATGTGGACTTCAAAAAGCTCCACAAAAATAAGTCGCCCACGGATAAATCAGGCGAACTAGACACGTTGCCAAACGATTTCTTCTCTACGCGAAATTAATTGGTTGACACGTTGCACCGCCTTGCTGGACCCAGTTACGCTTTAGATTCCTCCTTCGACCTAATGCGGGACGTGCACACTAGTTTGACAGCTGTCTGTAGCGTATGTTGTTAACCATTCCGTAGAAAAAATATGGACCGATAACGCCCCACGTCGGTACTCCCATCCAAACTGATTTTTTTTTTTCAAGAGAATTAATTTATTTAAAAGTTTAACTTTGTCTACATTCCATCACGCTCATTCCCTCAAGCAAAGATTAATTTAATTAGAAACAAGAAATATACTAAAGAATTAACAATAAATTGTCACTTAACATTTTACTTTTTAAACATAAAACGACTTCTGCAGTAAAAACAATATGGATGCACAATCTGTCAGACGTAGATGTCATTTTTGACGTTAAAAAACATTTGTCTGCAATTCATGTATGTTTGTTTGATCGCAAATCTGTCTTTATGAAAATGTCTAAGCATGTCTAAAGGGATCTTCCATGGTTCCAGACTTCCGTCGGAAATTGATTATTTTTTGTAGCGCATGGAACACGATTGGAATTGTTTTATTTCTTATCGTTTTAGTAGTGTGACTTCGGGTATGTGTTAATGAGCGTGGTTGAGCTGTCAAATTTCCAGCAAACATTTTTTATAATTGTATTAGTATTGCAATGCAAAAACAGGGTAAAATTTGTGTTTTGACAAATGTAGATCAAAATTAAATTGATTTATTTTACCCAGTGAAAACCCTGTAAGTTAGGCACACGTTTATGAAAATATCCAGTCTTTAAAAAAGTCGGATATGATATAAGTTTTGATTAATTACTTAAAAAAACTAAAATGAAGTTCCATAATCATAAAAATTGTCAACACTCATATAGTAAATAAAATTGACGCTGTTCAGAGATTTTTAGCCATAGCCATAATCAAATGTCAAAATTAGCCAATTGTCGATTTAAGACAAATTTTTGACTTTAGTAGACAAACTTCTGCAGCATGAAACTTTGTTTTTTCATAGGAGTGTTTAATTTCAACAGTTTAACTTAAACAAAAATAAAACATTACAAAATTATAGGATATAAGTCATCTTGTGTCAATCCATGAGTTATGAGATCATTTTGAGAATTTTTAAATTTATTTTCTTGTTATAAATTAACAATTCAATTCGCGATAATGTGAGCTTCTAAAAATGTCAACAGCTTGTCAAGCTATTCCGTTTTACTTATGTTACGTTATTATTGGAATTGCCTCCAGCTATATAAATGTTCAGTTCACGCTTAATAGTGTACGCTTTTCGAATTATTCATATGCCTTTCAAAAGCAAATATTCCATTTAGGGGTGATAAATAAATACAAAAAAGAATATAAAGAATTTATTTATTTAAAAGATTCAAATAAATAATTTCAATTGCAATGAAATAAATAAAATAAAAAAATGAAAAAATAAAAAAGGGGTAATGACTTTATGAATAAAGTTGATACCTTGCCTATACCTATAACCGCCGCCGCCTCGCCGCGCCGCCCGCCCGGCCGTCTACTTAACTATAGCTAAAATCAAATATTCCCTCATAAATTTATTTTCTTTTATTCGTCCTTGTTTTTTAAGTAGAATTTATACCAGTAGTATTTAAATCTTTTCTCACTTCCAAAACAAATAGACATCCATTAAAATAGACAAGATTTATAGTACATGAACAGTAGCGGGTCGAGCTAACAAAGCGCCTAGATCAACACTTTTAAATCTAAAAAAGTAAGGTTGGTTTCTCTCCAAATTTGTTGTATTTAGTAAAAAGCCGATAGCTCAAGAGTCAAATTATTATTTATAACGAATAAAATAAGTTAAATTATGTTAAAGCTTTGAGACTTCAGTATTTTTGCTTTTGCTTAGTTTTCTACATTTTCCCTTTTTATAAATGGGCCCCTAATTGCTTTGGGTTCCTTAACCGTTGCGATCCGATCCTGTATCAGAGAAGTTTATAATACTTCTTGGTTATTTTTATAACAAAAATATAACACAAACGTTAGCTCATAATTCCTTGAGTTTATATTTTTATTTTCCATTAATCGAACTACCTCTATATATGTACGCTAATGTTTATAAGGTGATTCCAGCTGTTGCTTCTTGAATACGAAATATGGAAAGACCTACAACCTACCTACAGTTAAATGGATTTTATTTTTCCTTCGTACTTCATAAATGTGGGCATACATATGTATTCTATTTATATTATTTTATTTCTTCTTATTGTTGTTGTGTTTTTGTAGATTTTATTAAGTTGGCATGACTTAGGCAAAAGGACTTAAAAATTCAGGGTTAATTTAGTTCAGTAGTTCGAATTGCATATATAGCATCCGTTTTATTGTAGGAATTTTTTTTTCGAGCGCGTGCCACTCTCTATTCAATTTAGTGAAAACAACATCCCATCTTTGACACATCCGGTTCCACTTATTGGAAACAGAAAAGCGGATGCAAGGTGTGTTCGGTTCGTGTCTATTTTTAAAGACGTTATTTTAGAGAGGAAATTTATGTTTTTTCTTTCTTACTGATGATTTCAATTCCGGAAGTGGATTCTTTGGATTTTTACAACTATAAGTATTCGAAATTTTTTTGATTTAGAATTTTATTACGCCTCAAGGAGGTGGTTTAGAAGAGGCGCATCAGTATTTTTATTACATCTCTGTTTGATCTGGGGTATTATTTCTTTTGTTCAAAAATATCTTCAAGGTTGAATGTTTTATGAGGTTTTATTCTAACATTTACTTCTATAAGCCAGTTTGAATTCCTTTATGTACCAGTGTGTTTGATTTATTTTCATCTCTTTAATCTTGGTTCCAAGATTCACACCGCCGCCGGCCGCAAGAAGGGGATTAAGTTTTTATTTATAGTTTTCGGCTTACTAAGTGAACGTTGATTCTGAATCAAGTTTTCTTGGTTTATTCTTTTTTGGAAACTTTTTCTTAAATAGAATTTTAAGTTTTCTTTCAATAAAACAAAAAGAAACAGAAGCGCAGGTATCATGGAAGATCTTTACCATTATAAATTGCAGTAACATTATTGTTTTATTTCGCTTTTATATTTAACCCACGAATTGGTGATACAAGGCTGAAAATGTGTTCATTAGACCTTTTTGGTGTTCCAAACTTTGTGTTGGAAGTTTAAAGCTTAAACATTTCAAAGTAATAATGATTATTTTCTGAAACTTAAACAAACTTAAAAGGTTGCTTTCCCTTTATTGCAAATACGATTAGGAGTACGAAAAAATGTTTCTTGTTAACATCATTGGAGCTATAGAAACGGGTGATGATCATTCCCAGCTTAAAACTTTTATCTCAACTTTTTATTTTTGAAGAAATCCATTAAATATTCTAATTCTCTACTGACAAAAATGAAAAAAAGGTAATGCAAAGGATCTGCTGTTTGATGTTAAATTTTATTCCAGATGCTCTTTTTGTGCCAAAAAGTCAGCACTTTAAATTTTTGATAAATCACTTTATTTTTAATAGATACTAATGTTCGACACTTGAAACTAAAATATAGTTGATTTGAAGTCTTAAAACTTTAACGGAATCCATTTATTTGTAGTTTTAAGCAAACATGTGTTCAGGTATAGTGTTACGAGGTTTTATAACTGGCAATCAAATTATAACCATCTTAAAATTTTTGATGGCCTTAGTTTGATCCAATAAATCACGGCAGGTTTTTTGAATAAAACCTTTTAATATTTGAAAAAAAAACACATGGAATGCTTTTTGAGGTTATGTTCATTCATGATGTAGTTTCTTTTTCGATAAAATTGGTGGTCCCTATCCTCAATATTCCTCATAAGTTGTCAGCTTCACCTTTTGTATAAACCCGTAATTCGTAAAGGAATGCTGAAGCATTTATGCTAAAATGAGAATCAGCACCAAAAATGTACTCTAAAAAGTATTTTTCAAAACCATGAAAGTCAAATGAAGATTTATAGGTCAAAACATAATTAACGCGAATTTGAGAAAACTAAATGAGATGAGGTTTATGCAATATCTAGAAGTTAAAGGATTGAACTTTGCAAAAAACCTTTGGAACAGTATTCTTTTGATTGCAAAAAAAAACAACTTAATTTTGTTGACAAGTGAAACTTTCAACTTGTCGAAAAGTGACCTATAATCGCTTTTCTAACTAATCCAAAGTAAGTCGCCTTGCTTATTAAATAATGTTTTTGGATGATTTTGGTATTCTCGAGGCGTGAAGCTACTCTAAAGGTAAAAAACGGACATTTTGGTAGTTCTTTATAAATTAATTGAGACTATAGAAACTTAGTCAGTTTTTTGGAGCGATATGTTTATGTTGTTTTTTGATTGAAAAAAAAAAACCTTATGTACTTCTAAAGAAGTCATTTTAACTGCTATAGAAGTAGATTTTTTTGCGATTTATAATTTTTGGCCAAATGGCGCACTTTTAAATCGAAAAGTGAAAAATCTGCCTTGAAAATCTTGTATTACGTGTTATATGTATTTCCGACTATATATTACGATACATTCAAAAATATTTGTCAATCAGTTGAAAATTGCCTGAGTTATGAGTCCGCCCAATTTAAACAATCCTGTATTGAAATAAACATGTTTAAAGTTAGTAGTAGAAAATCATGAGTAATTTTGCAATAAATTTTTTTTGCTAGTGGACTATATTAAAATTTAAAAAAGAGGCTGGGATGCGACCCACACTGATAACTTCCCATCCCGTCTGTCAATTTGTCTTGCTTAAAAGGTTTGTCGGTTTTCGTGTTTTGTTAAAAAAGTTGTCAGTTAAATTATTTTAAAAAAATTTAAAATTACCAACAACAGTTTGTTTACAAAATCTATTTTTGTAAACGAGATTTTTAGGCGAGAACCAATTTTTACAAACAATTCTAGTAGCATTTCTTAAAAATTTTTATTTCTTATATAAACAAATACAAATTAGATGTATGACATTAATTTGAAGTCAATATCTTCTATTATTCACGAGATATCGAGAACATCAATTTTTACCAATTTTGCGTACAATTTTGTTTAGATTTTAATTTTGTATGAAAAAACTGACTGTTGGATTTTTATAAAAAATTTACTGAGTGTTGAAAACAATATTTTCTGTGAGATAAAATTAGTTTGTACCCAATATTTTAAGTTTTTGAAAAGAGATTTGAGTGAAAAAATAAATTTTTACCAAGTTTTAGTAATGTTACTTGAGGTTTTTATTTTTTGTAAAAAAATGTCAATTCGACTTTTCTCAAAACTTTTAGTAATTTTTTTTTTTAGGTTTTTAATTTTTGTAAGAAAACTGTCAATTCGATTTTTCTCAAAATTTTATCAGATATCAAACTTTAAAGGGTGATCATCTTTTTTCGTAAAATATTCGAGGTGACAGTTATTTTCTTTTCAGTTTTTTTTTTATTCATATATAATACAAAATTCAAGTCGCTAGCGTTATTGGTTCGAGAGATTTTTTAAATTGCTTTGGTAAAAAAATCCACCCATTAAATTTTCTTTTCTGCATTATATTATTTGAAGTCGATATCTCCTCTACTGGTTCTTAAGCTATGGAATACGAAAAAAATTTCCCAAACGTACGAACGTACATATACACGCATGCACAGACATCTCTCTAAAAATCTTTTACTTAGATTCTAGGGATCTTGAAACGTCGAGAAACGTCGAGAAATGTCAAAATTTCAATTTGACAAATTGGACCGATTACAATAACTTCCTATGGGAAGTTAAAAAAATCGATTTTTTGAAAATTCTAGTGTGGCCTTACCCCTTAAACGTTTCAGAGAGATCAATACGAGTATGAAAGTAAGGTTTGTGGTTTCTTTTTTGTTTTAAATATTTTACAAAGAATAGTCCTTGATCTATAATAGACTCCTATAAACAGAAGGTGAATTGAACTTTTGTGTAATTCTTAACTTGCGGATGTCTGTTTACCTAATTTCTAAAAATAAACTTTTTATACCTATAACTTCCGCAGATTATCATTTCCTTTTATTAATGCTCTATAAAAATTGCACATGTTTCTGCTTATTTTCGACTTTTATTACTATACTGCTTCTATGTATATATGTATAAACAAAAAGCTTTCTCTTTATAAACTCAAAATAATAAATTACCAAGTAGATGTTGATTTTAAATATATTTTCTGTTCTAAGTCGATTTGTTTATACGATTTTGGCGGTAGGAACGAAAAAAAAAGAAGAAATAATTCCAAAAATCACGAAATCTAGAAAGTGATTTTTTTGCGCATCGCATCGGTTTAAGATTTTTTCAAGACTCTTCCTAGAAAACAAAAGAAGAACAAAAAGCAAATTAGACGCGTGTCCATGGAGAGGGAGGTATAGGTTCATGTATGTTCGACTGGCCGCGGCGGGCGGGCAACTTGGAAGCCTGCTGTGATACTTGGTTCTTCATTCATCTGTTTACTTAAAGTATCAAGCATTGATTGTTTCACGATCGTTCTTTTGGGTTTCACTGTTCACTGTTCACTCGAAACGAATCGGAAATTTTTCGTTAGCTCTTCTAAAAATAGTTCTTAAACTCGAAGTCGAATGTTAAATAAATAACACGAGCCATTAACCAGACACTCCTTATACTCCAGATGATGGAAATTATACTTACTCCTTTAGATTTTCTTATTTTGCATCTTTTTTATTTGCTGATGCAGTTGTTGTAAAAATTGTTGTCCTTAAAGCGATGCTAATACGGACTATATGGTAGACCCCTTTTACAAAATAAGCTGTTTGTCATATTATTATATGTCAACGACGATATTCCCTCACAGATTTGCAAAAGAAAAAAAAAGAGAAAAATCATAAAAATAAAATTTTACAAATTACGAAAGTCAAGATGCTAATTTTTTTATATCATTTATATGATCTTATTTCAGATGTCGAGGAGTTGTCAGCAAAATTAATGGCGAGGTTAGCCGAAGTACAGAGTCTAGAAGGCGGTACGTTTTACATTGAAGATGCAAGTTCGATAAAAATTCAGAACGTGCGACCGCAACAAATGCTTTTGATTGGTAAGTAAACACATCAATCTTAGGGTGTTGATATTTCAGATTTATGATGATTAGTTTTGAAGAAAGAAAAATAAAATTAAAAATTAAAATAGAAGGTCTTTGAAACTAAATGTATTTCTATAGAAAAATATATAAGATGAAAAAACACAGGACATGTTTTTGATAGTTCAATGATAAACAAATATTTTGAAAACAAACCCGTTTTTTAAATTTAAAAACAGTTTTAAATCTCTCTTTTGTTGTCAACATTTTTTTTTGGATCTATATGTGCTCACATGGATTCTTAAAAACAAACAAATCTAAAGTTAAAATATTCTACTTAAAAATAAAAACATAAAAAGTTGTTTTCAAACATTCTATAAATAACACGTCTGGAAACATTTTCTATACGAACAATGGAATTTCATGTTCTTTGTCTGATATTTTTATGATCGATGGAGTTAAATTCTCGTCGTCGTCTATTTTCAGATTCTGTATAGAGTTTGTATTTTATTTAAATTTTTGTGAATGAATTTTATTTAATATAATATTGAAGAAAAAAATGGAACACAGTTTTTGTGATTCAATTGTGAAGTGTTTTTTACGATTGGAGTTAGAAATTAAAAAAAAAAAAAACGTTTTAGGGGTGACATTTAAAAAGTCATATGATTGGAATATCTCTGTTAATTTGTCTAATTGTTTCAAACAATCCAATGTGTCAATGTGTCACTACCATTTAATGGATGCCTTTGTAAAACAACCATAGTTCTCACATTCCACAATAACAGTTGACATTTGACACTTCAATATTATTTACAAATTGAATAATGTATGTTCGACTATAGAAAAAAAGGCTTTGAAGTATCTTTACAGTTTGATAAGCTTTTAAGAGAAATTTAAGAAAACAATAAGTTCGTTGCGAGTTGCAATCTGATTGTCACGAACTGTCAAACTCAATTCGCGTTCCACATACGATCCACACTTCAAAGAATAAAATGTTCTAGAGCGTCTTAACATAAAAATTGCATTTAAGTCTTTAATATTCATCGGTAATGCTAATGATGAATAAAAACAAGCCACATGAAAGAAATGTCATAATAGACGAATATTCGTTCATTCGTTGGCCGTTCTTATTTGAATATGAATAGTCCTTTAGATTTAACATCGGAAGAAGGTATTGGAAACGACTTCAATCTAGAAACTTTACCGACTTTTAGCAAACATTTTTGAGGAAATGTTTAACACTGCTCGACGACAAATTTTCACGATTTTAGTCGTTTTTTTTTTTTGATAAAATAAATGCGGCCAGTAATTGTGGATAAATTGACGTTTAAGGGGCTAAACCTGTGTAACCCATGAAAAAATCAGACAATTTTCAGGATTTTTTTTTAAAGAAAGTACTCGATAGAATGTTTTGAAGTTTTGTCGACAAAATAAGGTATATTTTGAGCTATACATATATTTAAAATTGTATTTCACAAAAGTACTAAAAAGTAATGGAGTTGTGTGCGGTCTTCGGAGGTGCCAATATACATATAAGGTCCCCAACAGCTTACATGATTCCGGCCGAATGAGCAGCTTAAAAAAAATCAAAAAGGTTACTAAAGCTAAAATTATTCTTTTTTCAATTACCTACGATGTTTGAAAAATATCAAAAATTAACAAAATGGCGAAATTCTGTGTTAAAAAATTGGCAACCAATTAAAAAGTTTGTTAGTCATTGTTTTGTAAATATGTTCAAGAATATTGAGTTCCAAATTAAAGTCGATCGTTGAGTTTTGATGTGAGCTATTTCAAAAAAATGTGGTTTCGAAAAAACGTGTTCAAAGTTTTAATAATCATCGATTTTTGCTAAATTAAATTATATTTACCATAAACAATACTAAGCTGCTTTTGCTGTCCCACACAATACTCCTACTTCTTCCTGCTGAAATGCTAATGCTTATCTGTTCTTCCCCCTTTAAAGGACGCCCTTGGCTTGCATCTCTTTAAACTGCATATTCTTCCGCAACAAGGGCGACATCTACGCATATTAATTCCATCATTTTTAAAATAATATAAAAGCCATCATTAAATATTGAAACTGCTAAGGAACTAGCGATGGCAATCGATTTTAAAATCATTAGTTTTTGTGTGACTAATTTCGCTGTCGGTTTATTTTCGTGTCATTTTTGATAAACTTCTGAATGAATTTACGAACTTCCTTTAATCATCTTTCAACATCTTTCAAGTCTAAAATAAATTTCAAAGCTAAATTCATCGTTTCCTTTATTTGCTTCATCTCTCAAGCACCTTTGTTTATTCAGTCTTCATGTCAGCATATTCTAAGAAAAAAATATTTTGCACCAAGCAAACTCAAATCTAAAACAAATGTTTATAAATATGTTTATACCACGTACAGTATATCCACATATACAACTTTTAAAAGAATTTAAAAATGAAATATCGGAATGTCTTTGAGGAGAGAATTTCAAGGAAGCTCTTTTCTTGATGCCTGAAGTCTGAAGTGCGTATGTTCATCATTTTTTTTTATTTTAATAATTTTTCAAATAGCTTCGTGCAACAGACATGATGTGGCAAAGAGTTTTTGCATTTTTTTGAAAAACAAAAGAACAAAAAATGAATGACATAATAAGTTGTCATAAGACGTAGAAATAAATATTAACGTTCTTTGGTCGCACTTACTACAATATTCACTTGCTGATCACGTCCCGAAACGATATGTGAGTTTTAGTTCGAAACAACTGGAAGTTTAACCAATAATTATTGTTATAAAATGGATGTTAAGAGTTGTTGGGTTAAGTTAAAGGACGGGACATTATGGTTATGCAAGGCCGTAGCTGCTTGGGGGAAGGTCACATCTGTGTTTTTCCCTAAAAAATTTGTCGACTACCGTGAATTAATTTTCCAATAACCGAAATATTTAAGCGTCATAATAGCCAGGTGCATTCCTCCCCTTAAACAGTTCAACCGTAATACTCGCGCTTCTAGGTATGCTCTCAGTATACACTCGAGCCCAACTTCGGCCGTACCGTCAAATACAGAGATTCGTTCCTTAGCCGTACTACGCGAATGTGGAATGCCTTACCACACTCTGTCTTTCCTAGTCATTGCAATGTTCAGGAATTCAAACCCAATGTGCACCGACATCTCCTTTTAAACCCTCTCTCCTCTTCCTAGTGCTCACACTGTGCCTCTGCACAATAAGGGTAGTAATATCCCCTTGAGTATGTGCTTATTATAAAAAAAAAAAAAAACAAACAAAGTATCATTTGTAACACCTGTGAGTTAGAGATATTCACAATGGCATATTTTATTTTATCAATTCACTTTCACTGTACTGATATTTATTTCAATTGATGAATTCTATCAATCGGTTGATAGTTGATCTTCGCAAAAAGGGTGAACATTTTTTCATTCGAGGAAAAATCTAAGCTATTGTAATTAATTATATTTTTGAACCAAGGACTCTAAATTAGGGGTTTCCAAATTTTATATTTATGAGTTAAAAGAACTAAAAAAGAATAAATTGCAACTTCATGACCGGATATTAAAATTAGGAAGCAAAATCCTTTTTGTCTACGGCCTTGTGTCTGCAAAGATGGATTGGTATTGCATAGCGAAACTGTCTTTCCGTTCATAAAAATCCATCGTGCGAAACTATGACTGCCAGGTACAACTTGATTGACTGCAAAGACAAACTCATATCCATTTCCTAGGAAGCAGCAAGAGGAGGGCACGATCAGCATGCAACATGAAAAATTAAAATGCATTTGACAGTTCTTCCTTCTTATTCTTTTGATAATAATAATAATGTTACTTAACTTGAATGTACATATTATGACGTAATTTAATACAAAATTTTTCTTTTATTTTTCAGGTGAGAAACATACAATCAAGCCCACACAGCCAGGGAATGTGTACATTGAAGAGGCCAGTTCCAAAGGATGAACCTGCTTACATGATTTATGTTTACCTTACATACTACTCCAAGGACATCAAGTAATGTTTGATTTGATTGATAATTACAACAATTGAATCCACAAGAGCCATTTAAAAAATCTCGAATTGATTTCAATGGAAAATACAAAAATTAAAAAATACCAGATATTATCACACAAGAAAATGATCCTTTGAATTCAAAAACAAAAACAAAAACAAAACAACCTTCTGAGTGCAATGAAACATTGCTAATATATAAGTAAACGATGTACAAAATTATTATTATATATTTTGTTGACTTGTTGTAAAATCTATTTTTATTAATAATAATATATTTAATAATTATTTTGCTGACATTTTGTAAAATGAAAAATAATAACAATTAAAACAAAATTGAAGCAATTTCAAAAAAATCGTCGTCGTCGTCGTAGTGATGCGTGCGTCGCTCCTATTTAATGCTAATTATTTAATATTGAGAGCGTTTCCTTTTTTTTTTTATTATTTTAATGGCTGCTGCTTATTTTTAATTACAATACAAAATAACGGTTTTCTTGTATATAATTGTAGTATTATAATAAAAAACCTTTAACGTTATTTTAATGTAATGAAATTAAAATTGAAAACAAATGGAAAAACAAAAATAAAACTATGTATGTATTATTAAGGGCAATTTGCTTCAATATACTTAATGTAAATATTTTACCTTAGAAGAAAATTTAATGAAAAATGTAAGAATTGTATAATGCACTATAATAATGAAATTAATATTTAAACAAAAACAAAAAAATACACATTCTTACAAAATGGCTATACTTTTCCTTCTTTACTAAACATGGCAAAACGAAATAATTAAATGTTAAAAAAATTACTTTAAAAAAATAAATTTAAATGTGTTTTTTTCAAAGAATAAAAATAGAGAAATTGATCAAAAACAAAATAATACCAAACTTGAAGGCTTCAGGAATTTTATTTTGTATATTTTATGAGACACATTAATAGAGGAACTTTAATTTATCGTTGGTATTCTTTTGGCTTTAATACTTGGGACTCAGTGGTTTTGGGAAATTGAAAGTTTTTATTTTAAGTTTTCCATGTAAGATTGAACTATTTATTTGTCTAAGGAAATTTTGGAGCCTTATTTTAATCTATTTCCCTCTGAATTTTTCCCATTTTTGAAAATTAATATTGAAAGTACATATTTCATCAAACAAATTTTTATATAGGAAATTAAGTTTCTGTGGAATTGTTGAATTTCATTTCATTTTACTGTACACAATTATAAGCATATTCAAATTTGGTGGATGGGAAAAATTACTAGGGAAATTTTATTCACAAAAACCCCTAATATATGTAGAAAGAGTACGACCAGTTCACCCAGTGATGGTACATGAAAATAAAATAAAACCCAACGTTATTTAAGAAAAATCCCTACTCTGTGAATTTAATAGCTTTACTTATAAAATCCACAAACTATCACACTTAGGTAATTAAAGAAGATAATTTTGGAGGATTTTAATAGTTTATAATTAAAGTTTAAATAAATTAAGCAAAATACAAAAAATAACATAAAGCACAGAAAATTTGTACATGCACATTTTTTAATTTGAAAATGATTGGGGTATAGTTTTAAACAATTTAGTAAAATGTTGAAGCTATTTTGACTTTTAGCAATTTGTTAAATCAATCTGGTACCCGTCATTATCCTAGACAAAATTTTTATAGAGCAGTGGATGAAATGGTCCAGTCTACAGTTGGGAATTTCAATTAATAGCTCCGTTTAAGTTTGCTTGTTTTGTTTATTTTCACGAACTGTCACTGATTAGACATGTTTGGATGTCCGTTTTTAAAAAAAGCTAATTAGCAATTAATTAATAAAAAGAAAAGAAAAGTTTAAAATTTTGGAGTAAATTGCAAAATATTTAGAAAACTGTTACTTAGTAATATGTAAAGCCTTTAACAAAATGTTGTTTAAACATTCCTGTTTACCATCACTGAGCTTAACATACATTTTCCTTGCAAACAATAAATTTCGAACAAGTACATATACGCCCAGGGTCCCTTTTGCTATGATAAAATTTATAATTTTTAAGTTATTATTTGGTTTTGGTAAAAGGATTATAATTATGATAAAAGGAAGATTCAAGAAGCAAAACTAAATTTTTGTTTTCACATTGCCAGAAGTTTCTTTGTTGGTTATGTTAAGACAATATTAGATGTTCTTATCGATAGTCTTTGAAACTGTATCGTGTTTGCGGCAAAAGTTAAGTTGTTAGTTTTTTTTAAATTCAGTCTCAGTCATCCTAGTAAGGAATTTGAGAGTTGTAATAAATACTTAAAAGTTGTGTTTAATCCTGTGAAAATCTCTGCGATACCTTCTTTAGCATTTAAAGTCTTAAAAGTATAATGAAGTCTCTTGATGTTACTAAATTCAAATTTAATAGGATTTTTTCATTGTTTTTAAATGCCACATCATTGCTTATCACATGCTGCTTATATAAAGTGCTTATAACATAAGTGATTGCATAAAACTAAATCACGTGTTCAAAATTAACTTATATATCCAATGCACGCACTTGATTGAAATGGAAATACAAAATACAAAACTTGGCCCGCTTTCATTAAAAATTCAAACGAAATTCTTTCGTTCTTCTTCCATTTGCTTTTGATTTTAGTCCCCACACATCGCACAAACTCCCTAAATAAAAAGCACAGTAAATCAAGCAGTCGACCATTCAAATGCACTCAAGAGCCTAATCAAGCACTTCATCAAAGACCCATTACATCAGTTGACCATAGCTGAATACAAAGTTGAAATCACAGCCAGCCAGCGTAATAAAGAGAACACACTTGAAACCAAAAATTCATACAAATAATAAACACTTGGCAACCCTACAACTCTATGAACAAAATGAGTTTTGAAATAATAATCAAATAAAAGAGTACCTAACCTAAGTACTATTTGGCTTATGAAGTTCGTATGAGACGTTAAAATTCGAATTGAAATTGTATTCGTTTCGAATAATGCTCAGGCTCACCTGTTAAAAAAAGGTATAATTCGCGGAAAGCCTTCGATTTTTAGTTTTATTTGTTGTTGCTTAGTACAAAAATATAAAAAAATATTAAATTCGTGCTTCTTGTGTTGTTTTCCACCAGATAAACCGAACAATTACACACATAACCCTATTTATTTCCACCTTGTATCGCGATAGATACTTTGCTTGATTAGAATAATTAATTTCAAGAATTGTGTTTCTTATAGCTATGTGTAGCCTTCTCGAACCTTTTTCGAGACTTGTAGTATAAGGTAGGTAAGCTGAATCCTCGTTTTGTTCCATCTTTTTCCATCAGAGAGTATAAAACCTTTAAGTAGCCGCCCTAATATGTTATAGGTATGTTGAGTTGATACAACGTTAAAGCACGTGTCATGAATAAGTTATAAAGTTAAACTTAAATGCGATAGTATCGCGTTTTTTTGATTTTCTTTTTCGTTCCTTTTTTTCCAAAAATAAGTCATTAAAATAACAAAACATGTGTATGATGGATATGCAAAAACAAAAAATTGAAGAAAAAAGATAAAGATATGACGTGACCAACAAAAGTAACTCAAAATCTTATGGGTGGTTTTCTTAGAAACGGCAGAGCAGAGGAGACTTTTTCTAAATCCGTCCTTGAAAAGCGTAAAACTTAAAGAACAAACCTTATAATTTCGAAGTGCGGGTTTATACATGTGATACTCTAGTTCAACAATTTGATTCGATTTCTTGCGATTAAAGATTGTTTTTATTATTTAAAATTCAAGGCATTTCTAAGGCAAGCTGCTTTGGTAATATGCTTTGCATGTGAAGATCTTAAACACTTGCAGTCAGTAAAATAATCGCATTCGATAGGACGAAAAGCGAGTGCAATTTTGGCAGTCTGTTATAATGTCAGACCTCTGATTTTATAGATCTACTTGCGTAGGGTCAAATATTGTTAAGTCATTTCGTGCTTACCCCGCATTGAAGGGTCTTGCAGTATTTCCGATGTAATTTATCTTGTATAGGCATAACTTACATAGTGTATCAGTTTATTTGCCTTTGCCAAGTAAGCCATTAGTATACTGGCTTCGCAGCATCCTTTTTATTTTTTGGTGAAATATGATCGATTGGTACAATTTGATTTTAAAATTGGATGAGTCGTTATAAAATAGTGATGTTTTCCTTTTACTAAAATCAAAGAATCACAGTTAAACCCGGATAAGTGCTTCGACTTAAATGCCCTATTTTGATAGACATTTTAGATTTTATAAAGGCATTTAAAAAAATTATAGCAAAGAAGGAAAAATGCACCAATAGGAGTTGATTTAGATTAATATTTTCTATAATTTCTTTTCAAGCTGTATACAAAATAATAGTGGAATGTAGTTAAGCGAAATGAACTTGTATAAGGTTCAGTTTTATATAATAATAATAAATTATAAAATTAGGCACTTAAGTTAGAAGCACTTATCTGGGTTTTACTGTACGTATATGTACATTATTATTTGTCTGTAAAACGTAAATTCCATAATCTAAGAAAGCTTTGCGCAAAATCGGGAATTACGGTAGTTAAAAAAATATATGTACATATATTCAGTAATTTAAGAAAAGTACGTATACGCCACAGTGAACTATTGGAAACAAAAAAGCATTTTTGCCTTGAACAGAAAAAATTTATTTCTTTTGTGCAGATCACACCTCCATTTAAGATTTATTAAGAACACTTCGAAGTCCAACAAAGCTGCTGGAGCTGACGGCGCATAGCTGTCGGATTATTTTTTTTTGTTATACATAATTAACGGGCACTCAAGGGGATATTAATACCCTTAACATGTTTAAAGTTTAAACACAGTGGGAGCTTTAGGAAAATAGGGAATGATTAAAGAGGAGATACCGATGCACATTGGTCTTAAAGTTTTGAATATCAAAATGATAGGGAAAAACAGAGCTGGGTAAGGCATTCCACATTCTCGATGTGCGGTTAAAAAAAGAATCTCTATACTTGACAGTATATCAGAAATTGAGCTCAAGATTAAACTGATGTGCATTCCTAGAAATAGGAGTATTACGGCTGAATTGTTTGAGGGGGGAATGCAACTGGCTAATTCGACAGAACACTGTTTATAAAAATATCGGTAGAACAACGAAAGGCATGAAACATTGCGGCGGTGTTCGATTGACGTAATTGTTTCGGTTATAGTTCTATCACCTATCATTTTCAAAGCTCTTTTTTGGATCCTGTCCAAAAACTTGTTTTAGGGGCACCTGCCCAAATATGCGAGTTATATTCAGATTTTGGAAAAGCAGTACGGAGCATGCACCAACTCATCTGCAAAATATGGTCGCAAAAAAGCATGCATGATGAATGGAATCCCAGCATAGTTTGCCCAGTACACAAGAATGGAGACCTTCTAGATTGCACCAACAGAGTCTCCTAAACATTGCATATAAGATCCTTTCTGTCGTATTATTTGAACGTCTGAAGCCATTCGACAACAACCTGACGTGTCTTCTGAAAAGGAAAGTCCACCATATTCACATTCCGACAGATCTTGGAAAAAATCCAGGAACTTTAAATCGATACCCACCATCTCTTAATAGATTTTAAAGCCGCGTATATGACAGCATCTATTATAGGGAAGAGCTTTACAGCGCAATGTCTAGTTTTGGCATCCTTGCCAAATTTATCCGTTTGTGCAGAATGACGATGGAGAATGCCCGCTGCTCTATCAAAGTCGGAAAATATCTCACCGATGCATTTGATGTCAAAATAGGTTTTAGACAAGTCTTCAACATAGTTCTGAAGAATTGTGCAAAACTCAACCGTCAACACTAGAGGCACAATCTTCCAAAGGTCCATCCAATTGCTCGGATACGTTGATGATATTGACCAAGACCAACTATATACCTTCATCAAAAAAGGACATTGAACGACGACGTCTAGGACAAAACGTCACCGTGGACAGCTATAACTTTGAGGTACCTAAGGACTTTTTCTTCCTAGACACCGCTATAAATTCAGACAACGACACCAGCGCCGAAATCAAACAAAGAATAACTCCTGCAAATAGCTGCTTCTTTGGACTTAGTCCTCTATCGAGCATCTTAAATCACCATCTATAAGACACGCATCATTCCATTCTTATTTATGGCGCTGAGGCCTTAACCCTTTCAAGAACTTCTATATAGAACTTATAATTAAACCAGAGTTTTAACACTTGAAAATTTGATAAATAAAAATATGTAAGAACTTGATAAACCTAATTTTAGGGATTAGAACTTTGTCAAGAAAATGGCAAAACAAATTTAAACAATACAAAAAGCACATTTACATAATTAAAATCTTTTGGAAGTCGAAGTAAAGTTTATTTTCAAAAATAAATTAAATTTCGATGGATTCTGAGAATTTTCAAATAATTTGAGTTTTAAAATGCAATTTTTTTGAATTTGACAAATTTTCAAACAAAACCAATTCTCAAAATAAGCAAAGCATGAGCATCTATTGACTGAATTTTTGTCATCAATTCTGAACATTGATGAGACAATATGACGTCCGTTTTCTCAGATAGTCAGGCCGCTATCAAATCTCTGGACTCTGTCTTTACAAACTCTATAACAGTCCACAATTGCTGAACATCTCTAATGGAGATGGCACAATAGTTCCAGCAAATTGTAAGGCAGATAAGCCCGTCAGAAATGGGTACAAACTATTCTATCACGTTTGGCAAATGCTGGCATACCAATCGCTATTAAACTGTAAACTATTGCTGATGCAAAACGAAATGAAGTAGGCAAAGATCAGGTGGAACAACATCACCACATGTCAGGTCACGAAAAACATCTGGTGTCATAACTGGGCACTATCTAATAAGAAAGGCGTATTCTCAAATGACTTTCGCAGAAGCTGTATGGATGAGGAAGAGGGCGAAACAGTTCTTCACTTCCTCTGTAAATGCCCTGCTCTAGTTCAAAAACGTAAGACTGCTATAACCATCTTAACGATCTCAATCATATTAACATAATCAGTATTTCACGATTCGTATAACGAACTCAAACTGGTTTCATTGAGCTTAGAAGAAAGACTCAAGATTCATGTGGTATCAAAATGGGCCATTAAACTGGCCTGAGTGTGTCCTACTCCATCGCGGACAGCCACTTTAACCTAACCTAATCTATCTACTCCAGAGAATAGTTTACTTTCCGACAGCCAGTCTATGATAATATTTGACGCACAAATCTTAACTTCACCATATCCCGGAATACCCACAGTTAAAAATAAAAATAAACAAAACGAACGAATAATTTTACACACCCCAATATTTACTCCAATGAAATGTAAATAGTTTCCTTTGCATTTCTGCTGATGTTTTTCGCATTCAGCTGTTTCGAATAATTACCCGTGAAAGAAAAATTCCAAACCATCATACTTTGCAAATTCTTGAAGGTATGATGATGATGATGCGAATTGCGAATCACTGCCAAACACTGGTGGTAATTGGAAATGCCAAATGACCTTTAAGTAACACATTGCACCGAACGACGCGTCGCTGATGCCAGATGGAAAGTATTATAAATACTCGTACGTCGGCACACGCTACTTACGTACTCCAACTTCCAAATATATCCATCTTCATCTCGATCTCCGTCGAAGGCGAAGCAGAACGTATGTAGGTACTTCAGCATCGTCAGATAGCGCGCATATTTTTAACATCATCTATACGCGAGATGGATGCAGGATGCATTTAAGTGTTCCACGAGTACATTGGCAGGAATTCCATCTAGCCTCGAAATAGCTGATGGAATATGAACATCAGGGCGCACAAGACGGAAGGAAGTCTAAAAGATACGACTACGAAGTATAATGAAAATCACACGTTCTTCAGATAAATTATATGGGCTCTAAAGTGAGTGCCTATAGATAGCAGCAAGCTGATTTGAGCTGCAGCTTGCCTTCGTGTCTTGCACCAGAGCAGCAATGACTTTACAATAATTTTTGTATATTGACTTTGTTGCTAAGCCGAAGTGGAAATTCAATTTCACTTCACAGAGAGGCGAGGCGCCCATCGTGCGTCGTCGAGACAATTAATAGATTTTCCAGCAACAGTTTATTACGTATTCAATGCCGAATGACAATTCTAAATTCAATGGCCAATATTTGTGATTGGAATTCATTTATAGTTGCTTTCAGAGCTGGTGTTTCATTTTTAAGGTCAAAACTTTGCAAGCAATGTGCAGACCTTATAGAGCCGGTATTATGAGTCTTGCATACCATTTTTGAGACACTTAATTGTGAGAATGGGGAAGCCAGCGGAAATGCGTAGCATTCTTTCAAATCGTTAGTCCAAAAGTGTGCAAATGCTTTTGGAAACTTAAATTTGTTAAAATATGGTTATCTGTGACAGCGGGTTTAAAAATATAGAAATGCATTAAATCAAATTTATTTTATTTTATTGAGAAATAATTAAATTAATTATGCTATCGTAATCGTAATGCATGGCGTTTGTTTAGTCATTAAAATTTGATTGCATGGTTATATGATCAGTTATAATCCAGTGGAAAGATTGAAACTACAAATGATTTTAGTTTCAGTTATTATTCATTAACGGCAAAACATGATTGGCATTCATATAGACGTTTGTGAAAGATGTGTTAAAAGTATAAAAGAGATAAGTCTTTAATAAAATTTGTCAAAGCCTCTTAAAGCTAGAACTTTGTTGGTTATCCCATGTTCCATTGTGGTTGAGACATTTATAAACTTTTTTGAGAAAACATTAAAAAGTACATCATTTAACATTTCTTTTATGTAAAACAGGAAAATGTAAACAAACCGTTATTCATGTCATAATTTGTAACTACAAGGAAAAATAAAAATGGTTTTTGAAAGTTGAAATATTTGCTAACACGAAAAACTAGATGGAGCTGCGAACTTCAATAAATTAGACACAAACCATTGTGGAATCTGTAATTGGGGAACTTGTGCCTTAGTGTTTTATGGAATCTGTTTAAGAATGAATCCAAAGAATCATTAACGTCGTTTTCAATTGGCAATCTGGAATTGTTCTTCGATTCGGAATCCCAATTGAACAGTTTTTTTTTATTCCGAAGAATCTGAAGTTTGGTGAGAATGTATTGGTTGAGTATTACATGTGTCACATATATGTGTATTCGCGCTAATAAATTTCATTTTGTTTTTGTGCTGCAAACATGGAGGAAGTGACATTTAAAATTTATGAATGTGTGAGTGATTCTGCTTCTGATTCTGTTTTAAAAACCAGAAGGGAAATTCTCTTCTTTTCAGAATCAGAACTGTCACTTTTGCCCAATTGAACGCATTCGGAATGCTTTTTTTCACTTCCAGATTGCCAATTGAAAACGACATTATACTTTTTTTCAGTTTTTATTTAGAAAACGGTAAAATTATAAATATTAGAACAATTTAATTACAACCCGTTTGGAATATTAAACAAAATTGTTATAAGAAAATTCAAAATACTAAAAATATATTTAGACGAATATACAAATGTGTATGTTTTTTTTGTCGAAAATCAAAATAAAATGTACAAGTAGTTTAAATCATGTTTTAGGATAAGTAAACAATATTATCAATTATAGAAATTTTTAAGAGTCTCGATGTGACCCCAAAGTCCAAACGCAACTAATAAGGACTGTCCCCTTTTTGATGCAGGGTCTTTAATTCCTACGGGAATATACAGAAAACGTTTAAAAATAATTTCTTCAGAATTTAATTTGGAAAATCCAAGCCTTAACGGTAGAGTTTCGTTTGCAACATAAGTTGATATAATTAAAAATGATATTTATTAAAATTATTGCCTTACTGCAATTTTACCAAAAATCAAAACTGTGCTAGTATTTACTCTGCATAAGAATTTTCGCTTTCATGTCATAGTTACGGGCCTTTTGTATTAAGCAAGACACAGACTTTTAAGCTAGCATTTTCGGTTTAATTGTTTAACACAGTTAGACCTATTGTTTTACTATTTGCTAAAATCTGATGACATAAATGCATTGAATGTAAAATGGATTTTAAAACTACTGAAAGTGAACAAAAATTCTAAATTTCAATTAAAAAACATAAAAATTAATAAAAAGGCTTCAGGTCTCTTCGCCCAAATTCTAAAATGTCATAAAGCCCAACATTGGTCACAAAGCCCAAAAAATTAAACAAAAATCGGCAAAAATCCAAAGGACTACCTTAATTCCCAAATACATTTTAAATAATGTCCAAATTATTAGTTGTCATTTTGCCAAAAGAATTTTTAATTTTTAATTTGGGTTGGGCTTTCTGACATTTATTTTTGACATCACGATGATTGTGATTTCTATATTTTCTTATATGTATGTTTTATCACTCAACGACATATACATATGTAACAAAAATTATAAAATGGCATAAAGCCCAAAAAGTGAAACGTCGTAAGAAAATATCACTAAGAAAACGTCAGAAAGCCCAGATAAAATGTCATATCACCCAAACCAACATTAAATGTCGTAACGCCCAAATTTAGAAAAGTCATAAAGTCCAAAAGATTTCTTGTTGTTTGTTTAATTTTTGTTTTTCAATTAATGGAATTTTTCATTTTGGTGAAAGTTTTGTTGCTGTATCGTTAACCGTAGAACAACAAAATGTTGATAAAATTGTTTTGGGCGCAATGACATTTTTATTTGAGCGAAAAGACCTAACGCCGAATAAGAAAACGTGTTACTGTGTGGACATATAAATAACTATATGGTTCCTTTTGTCGTTTTTGTTTCATGTTCGAAATAAGTTGAAGACTTTAAATGACCTCGGGAACCGAAGGTTTTCTAATATGTCGGTAAATGTAAGACAACCTGTATACAATTATTTGGCCAATCCTTACACATTTTCAGTTCTTTCTTAACATTTTTGTATTGTGCAAGAGTGGCCCATTGAATTTAGAAATAAGCTATAGAGATATTTCGAAGAATTTTGAATACAAAATCAAATCAAATCTATGTTTCATTGTTTTAAAACTGAAGGTGTTTGAAAATAACCATAGCTTCTTATGTGTCAGATAAAAAATCAGTTAGGACACTATTGCATCTACGACCGCATTTATAGTTCACTTTAGATCAAAAAATTAATCACATGTTAGTTTCTAATGGAAACAGAATACAACTTTCATGAATTTCGTTTCAACAAATTTCTGAAACATTTAAACAATAATTGTTAAAAAAGTTACAATCAGAAAGTTTTGGACCCACTTTTTTATTTAATGCACATACTCGTATTGTTTGCAAATAGTTTGTTAATTAAGTTCATCATTTAATTACAACGAAAATAATAATGGTCTAAAAACGTACCATTGACAAATTCTAAGTTTATTATTTGTTTTATTCCTTAGATGTTTCAAAAATAATAAATAAAATAGTATAGAGCGCAAAAATGTGAAGCTATTGCTGCGGCAAGAAAAGTTGCCGAAGTCCACTTACATTTTATTTCATGCTGCTAGTAAAAGTTGCAATTATTCAAAAATGGTTTTGTTTTATAACAGTTTGTACTATAAAATCGGCTGATTTTGTTCCTCACGAAAATTATATCACTAGCTAATAGAAGGTACTACCCGCTCATAGACTCTTTGACGTTAAACAGCTGAGTATATAACATAGTATTTGGTAGTTTTTGAAGAGCTTGAGAACTTTAAATAACAATGGCGAATTGCAGTTTTCCAATGGGTTTTCATGGGCTTAATTCAAAACCGACTGCAAAATCACGTAACCACGTCAGGTTTTTGAGATATTACTTTTTTAAATTTAAAAAAAGAAACACTTTTTGAAATCATCTTAATTAATGAGGTATTTTTTTCAATACAATTTGCGATGGTTTTCCAAATCTTCAATATTGTCAATATTCAGTTTAAATATTTATAGAATTTCATAAAATTATCTCCAGTCTTGTACAAATTTTAAAAAATGCTGAGATATTTATTCAAAAGACGGCTTAAAAATTATTTTGTTTTTGTAACTAATACGTGGTCTAAACAAGGCTATCACATCATGTTTTGAAAATAAATAGATAACATATTAAAATAATGTTGAAAACGGAAAACCAACCTTTTTCTGTTGTATTTAACAATTTAAAATCTGATTACCTAGATAGAAAAAGCCTATAATTGAATTCATTGTGTCGTGGGTGAGACCGAAAAACAAACTTAATATTAGTGAACAAAGTAACACAAGACTGAAATGTTTTTCGAATGAATTTTTAATTTTTGAAAGAATTGTTGGTTTGTCAACATAAATCAATTACTCAACATAGCCCCTTAAAAAAGTAACCTACAGACGTCAATTCGAACAAACGAGGGTGCTAGTTAAGTGAGCTAGAGTGTTTTCAAGAAACTTTTTTGCAATAAATTGATGGTTAAGCGTGCTACATGACAAGTCAATGTACCAAATGACTTTATTGTATAGCACATGGTTCAATAGCAGCTCTTTCATCACTTCGAAGGAAATAAAGACCGATGATGCCACCAACGCAACGTAAAAACCGCACCAAATAATCATTTTTAATGGATGGATGACTTGAGTATTGTCATCGCTCTATATGCAGTACTTTTGCTTATTGGCAAAGCCAGTTAACAAGAAATGAGCTTCACCACTAAACGTAGTAAAATAGACGAAGTTTTCTATGAACTTTGCGAAGAGACTAATTGTTTTCAAAGTGGTGTTCTGGCATTTAACGAATTGAAATGTCAACAAAGTTTAACAATCTAAGCTTTTAAAACATTGGCAAGAACCATACAGCTCATACAGCTAAAAATAAAATAAATAAATAAATTGGGTGGCGCAACAGTCCGTTGAGAAGTAGGGCCTAGTGACTTACAACTCTCAACCATTCCTGTGTGGTAGTACTGTTGTCAGGGATGGGGGGGACCTATAGTTTTAAGTCGAATGCGAACGGCTAATTTGAGAAAGCACTTTTCATGACAAGAATTAGGTTAGGTTAGGTTCGGTTGAAAGGGCTGATAGTTGATGTTGTTATACCATCACACTTAGATCAATGTTGATCCATTGTGGTACCCCGAAGTGTTGTAACTTCCTGAAAAGATATAATAACCTATGAATCATGTGGTTCGTGTAACCATTTAGACGTCTTGACAAAGCTTTTGCCTGGCAGTTCTGATAGTTCTTCTAGTTCATTAAAGAAGAAGTTGCCTAGAGTTTTCTTCCTAGCAAGACAGAGCGAAGGACAGTGGCAGAGAAAGTGAGTAATGTCTTCATGCTCGTTTTCATCACCACAGCCTCTACAAAGGTCATCAGTACTGAGCCCCATCTTCTTCTTATGGTAGCCGAGTAGGTTGTGACCTGTAATAATGCCGATAAGGGATCTTAGGCAGGGTTTATTAAGAGTTAAGATCCAATCGGATCTATTCTTATCGTATCTAGGCCATAGCTTCCTGGTGTTAACACAGGTTTCTAGGAGATTCCATCTATCATTGGATTTTTGAATGATGGTTTTACTGACGCTATGTTTCAGTTCACATAACGGTATCCCTATATGATGGTCTATCAGAGAGGGTTCCAGTGTGGAGCCCTCCCTAGCAAGTTCATCCGCCTTTTCGTTGCCTGGTACATCACTGTGGCCAGGAACCCAGCAGAGTCTTACGTTATGCTGTGTGCCAAGAACCTTTAGCTCTTCGCGACAGCAAGAGACAAGCTTCGACTTGATTTGGGTGGCAGAGATAGCTTTTATTGCTGCTTGGCTATCAATGAAAAAAGTGATGTCCGCGTGTGATATCGCCATCATGGATATATGTTTAGCAGCGTTTTTCACTGCCAAGATCTCAGCTTGGAAGACGCTGCTATGGTCAAGGAGCCTGAATGCTTTGGCAAGGTTGAGGCTTTCAGAGTAAAAGCCTGCACCTACTTACTGACAAGAATTACTCTTGGAGAATTTGTCAATTCCTCGCAAGAGGCAGTACCCGTGAAAAAAACTTTAGATGGCACAGACAGGGATCGGACCCAAGACCTCTGGCATGACAGTCCAACGCACTTACCATCATGCCACGGGTACTACGTAGCTAAAATACATCCATTATATTCGAGGACCACTGAAACGGCCTTAAACTTGTATTCAAATAATATTTGTTTACTTGAATAAAGATGACCTAATTTTCACTGAAACTGTTACGTATGTAAGTGATTTCAAATATTTTGTTGATCATAATGTTTTCTTCTCCTTTTTATTTTTTTATGCGTGGAGAAAAATAAGATTATCAGTTTAATTCATTAGTTTAATATCCAATTCACTGGATAGGTAAGAAGTATCTCACTGTCTCTCATGTATTTAACCTCTTTTCAAGATTAAACCCTTAATTTATATTCCTCCTGAAGAAAAATTCCCGAATCCCATTGAGTGCACTTTAACCCTTCTGTGGTATTAACTTGATGCCTTCAATTTTGAGATCCTAGCAGGCGATTGTGCTAAATTATTCCATTTCCGCCTAAGCTATCGCCCTGCAGAATCATCAATCGATTTGCGGTCTATAGTGTCGAAATATGGTACGGTCTCGGTGGTGGTGGGTGAAAAGAACAAGTGATGATTCTCATAAAATTTTAAAATACCACCGAACCCAAAAGTGTCTGCATGTATATCTTCGATTTCGATTCGACCACCCGCTGCTGGAGAGGAGCATTCCCATAATGGTTATCCGTGGATTTTGCACAGATATTACAAAGGATTCCTTAAGAGGCTACAGACTATACAATATATCCCCTTATACCGTAATTGTACGAATATTTTGTGCTTCTTCTCCTTTTTGTAGATGTTGAAAGGATTATGTGAGCCATGTGAAAGGCGTGAGGTAATTCCGATTGCGGCTATGAGAGAAATACATACAAAAAAATCCTTCTTTTATTTTTCTAAAACGTTCCTTGTTTCTGAAGGATTTCGTTTTTTCCAGCAGGGATCTCTTTTATTTTAAACTTTTACATCGAGTTTAAGCAGCGAGAAAGTTAAAATAACAAAAATCACTCACAATTCTAACCACGTCCTTGTGGCAGTTTTACATATCACGTCTTCGTCATGGATTTGGAGTCACAATGTTGTATAGATGCGGAAAGGAACGAATTTGATACACCATCAGCACCTTGATTTTTCTTCCATTCAAAAATTCAAATTGCCAAAAAATGAATTCACAAAGCAACACAGACCATTTGCTATCAAATCAAGCTAAAAAATAAATAGAGTTATTACTAGCTAAGCAATTTTTCTGATGGCTTTACATTTTTTATTACCTCTTGAATCCTTATGAAGGATGGCGGTATGAGGGTAGGTTTTTTAAAGCAAGGCATTTGGGAATATTGTCGAATTATGATGTACGACTCGTCCTTCTCCAAAGTATTATCTAGACTCTAGAGTCTTATACGAGGAACATCAGAAGCAGCAGCAGCAGGGTTGATGTGTGATTTATGGTTCACCTCTTTGAACTTTTGACAAGCTTTGTGTTTGTTTTACCGTCAAAAGATGCTGCTCCAGTATTTATATACGTACAGTTTTATATTTTTATACAAATTATAATTTACAGACGTTAGGTAGAGCACGCGGAATGCATTTTTAAGTGGACTTATATGCATGCCTGATGCGCATTTTGCTATGAGCTATATGGCAATAAGGATTCTGCTTGCAAAATTTTTAATGTTGGGAAAACAGAAGCCACCAGAGCGAAAGAAGTCCTTTTTATATTCTGGCTTCTTGAGTTATTAATCCACCGTAATGTAATTAGAGAATTAAAAGCCGTATGCATGATGATGATGGCAATTAACCTTAGTTTCTTTTTTCCAGGTACTCTTATGGTACCCTTCTTGATGTGGTTAAGGTGTCACAAGCCCTTTTGGCAAATAAGGAAAGGCATTCGAATTTAAAGAGGTTTTTTGTAACTTTAGAATTTTGTATGCACCAGAGTAGGTTTTAAAGATTTTATTATATTTTAAGCTTAACTTAAAAAAACTTAAAAGTGTTGGAATTAAAAATTATGTAGGTTTGCTTTAATATTTCAAAATTGTAACATTTATTGAAAACATTTCGTTAAATCTTTTTTTATTCGATGTTAATCTTCAAAGAACGCTCGATAAAAATCGTGTAGTGGCCTTTTACTGCACCGTTGGATTAGGATTAGATCATCAGCTCATTTCTCGTATATTTAAGACGGTCCATATTTCGGAATAGGTTTGACTTTGGAGTCACTGCTTGTGTGATAGAGCTTTTTTTTAACCATTTTCATTTACAGTTCACGCTATTTTTTTACTAACCAAGCTGCATAAACTAACGAGTTTGCTTTGGAATTATTGGACGGTTTCAGCAGTTCCTTTTTTTGTACAGATCTATAGTGCGATGCTTTTTGTCCAAATGGGTTTCAGTAGTTGCTTTAATGACATCTGTTTGTTCTTGATAGACAGGTCGGAGTTCTACAGCAACAGCTTATTTATGGATACAACAGATACAGGTCCTAGAACACTTCCTTGTGGTACACCGTCTTCAATTTTCTTGAGTTCAGAGTAATTTTGTTCGTAACGTACGCTAAAGAGTCGGTTCATAACGCAATCCCTCCCTATGCAGTTTACAGTCAAGTTTCAAGTGTCAAACCACATCAAAGGCTTGAGCAACTTCAAGAATATAACCGACCGAACGAAATTTTTGTTGTTCATAAGAAATTTGATGCACTTGGTCTATCGTGGAATGTTTATTTCTAAATCCAAACCTATGGCCATGGCTCTAAGCATTTTCAGTATAGCAGTTTTTCAAAAACTTCTGCCATGGTATACAATCAACATCTGTTTTGGTGACTTACATTTTTTGGTATACACATGTTTTCCGCAATTTTTCAATGATTTGTCACATTTATCCTGGAGATCGAGACCAGAGGATGTTTGTGTAATAAAGGTTGTCCGGAGTGTAAACTACCTGAGGGCAGGAGACGACAATGTCTTGATCTCCTGGAAATTTTGAAGCTGATGTTGTGTTTAGAAACAAACAAATTGTCTTACAATGAGTTCACCAATTTTTTGTTTTCTAAAGTCTTTTAACCGTTTTTTTTTTGCACGTGATAGAAAATTCGCAATTTTCTCCTATTTGGATACTATTGGTAGACTTTTGACAGTTCGACTAGTATTGGAAGATCAACAAACTAAAATTTCATATGCTCGTAAAATTTAAAATGTTAACATTAAATTAAGTGGTCAGAAAAAATAGTTACTTATTTGGAACTCAAGATTCTAATCAAACATGTCATTACGTTAGTATAGAAGTCAAAAAAGTGGGTCTATTGATTCCAGTACTCGGCTCTACATCCCTAACCATTGGGTTGAATGAGCTTAAATTTGAAAATTAAGGTTTTAAGTAAATTCACGTTGGTCGTTTTTTAATTTTTTCCCAGATCAAAAATAACAGAATTTTTTGATCACAAATCGCAAATTCAAATTTTCTCAAAAACGGCCCTTTAGATTTCTATGAAATTTTCTCTAATTTTTTTTAAATATTTAGATTATGTGTACTTTTGTTTCAATTGTTGTTGTTTGTTCAATCAATTTAAAAAAACTTTTTTCCGTCATCTTATAGGTACTATTTTTAAACCGACTCTTTGAAAAGGAAACGGACAACTCAGGATCCTTAAACTCCGAAGACCAGACCCCAGAAAGACCAACATTTTCGGTATTTCGGATTTCGGGATTGAGGGTTTCGGGATTTTGGATTTCCTAGATTCTGGATTTTTGGGATTCTGGATTTTCGGAATTTTAGATTTTCGAGATTTTATTTTTTCTTGGATACATAAACAAGTTTGTGCATTTTATTTATTTTGAGACAAGTTTAAGTAATTATTAAAAAATAATAAGAAACAATTGTTCTTAAACATGGTCATGGAAAGTCTTTTAAGACACTTTGGTCCCTGGCATGCATTTAAAATTTAAATTTTACTAGACCTCTGTTTCTCTATCGGCTTATTCAATTTCAATAAAAATGTACTTATAAAAATAATGACGGTAAAATCGTACTACCAATGAGAAGACCATAGCTTATTCTTATCTTGCAAATAATATTTTATCTAAAGCGTAAATATCGAACAAAAAATTCATTCATTAAATCATTAAAAAAATAACCCTTCTTATCTCATTTTTATACTTATCTCATTTTTATACTTATTTATATGTATGTATGATTAATTTCGTAAACTGATTGAAATTTTATTTTATCAATTAAATTTGAAGAAGTAAATTGTGTTGTTAAATCAACAATTAAATCACACTTAAGAGGGTGTTTCTCTAGCACCTTAGAAATTACTTTGAGAACATTTTCAGATCCTTATCAAAATACGACCAAACGTTGTGGGAATAGAAAAACCTAAACTATGCTCATAGAGAGAAGGTCTCGTAAAGATTTGCTGCTATAACAATAATAAACTGATTCAAATGCAAATCCCAGTATTGAAAGAAATGCAAAAATATCCGCCATATAATCATTCCATAGTTCCAACGACCGCACTATATACGCTTTTCAGCACCACCGACCGTCATTCATAGATATACGAGTATCCTAACTATCATAGCAAGGGAAAGCGATTCGAACGCAATTGCAACTGCAAATAATCCTCCAAATCGTTTAAATCCTAACGCGATTAGTTTAATTGCCTTTTGTGGCAATTCTGGTGTCGATTTATTTCCATTGGGTAATTACCTGCCCATCCACCCCTTGAGCAATGAATACGCTGAGCTGCTAGTGTGACAACCGGCTCGAGTGTCCTGGCCAACATCGATAGCGCAGTTTGGTCTGATCCCGACCAGAACCGTTCGCTGCGTCCGTCGCCGTCGTTGTCATCCTCGGACGGTCGAATATGGTATTGGTGAATTTTGAATTTGGCGGTGGCGGGCGTTTAGCCGCAAGGCCATATTTCGATTTGCATTAAAACCCTCTGGGCGAACCATCGCGATACTGATGCATATACACCAACCAACCGCACTGCCTGGGAATTAACTGAAATTTATAATCGTGCAATATTGCCTATGCCATTGGAGGGCAACATGGAACATGAAACATGGAACAGGAGAAGAAATCCCATTCGGGATTAAATCAAATCGAAATAAACGATTTTTAATGGGGGTCAGTCTCTAGGACCTGGGTAATGGGTATAGGGTAAACTCGTCTCGTATAGTTATATATATGAATATGAAATGGACAGAGGTCATTAATTATTTCTTCAACGATAAGCTGCTGCTGTGCCGCTAGCTGCTGCCTAGCTGACGCCGATATATCCAAGAGACAAGGAAGCAAAGTCCAGGCATATTACTTTTCGAATATAGTTGCCACTTGTTGTAGATTTTAACAATAAAATTTCAGATTTTTTATCATCTCTGACTCTGTCTACATTTCTGTAATGCCCGTACAGCTCGTCGAGTCTAAGCATGCGAGCCGTAGATCACGGAAACAATAGTTCTCTCAAAACAACCCAAGGTACTTTTATCCGCTTTTGTCATGATCAATGCTTCTGGACCGTTTAACAGGACGGAGATGATTTGGATCGTAAATTCCTGAAATCCCAGGTGTTTTCTTTTTTTTTAGCTGAGGAAAAGTTCTGAACAGAGTTCGAGAATATCAAGCATGCTCTGAACATCCTCTGAACAAAGTGTGTTCCGGGCACTCAGAATTATTTTTGAAACACTTAATTAACACTATTTGACATTTATGTCAGTAGACTCGTCGTTTTCTTTTTCATAAACAAGAAATAAAATTCAAAACTTAAATTAAAATGGAAAAAAACTATTTATAATAAGACAATCAATAGGTATAATTTTTGAATGAAGTGAGGATGAAGATTTTGATGGTTCTGTGCAGCATTCAACTTGGTCTGCTCAGTTAATTTCTTCTGAGCTCATGGAGAGTATTCTGAACAGTTTGAGAAATCGTTCAGAACGAAAACGGAAACTCAAAATTGAAGCCCTGAACGTTCAGAAGTAAAAAAAGACAGACAATTCTTAGTTTGACAGTTCAGCACTGAACTAATCATGTAATCGATTTCTATGAACAACTCTTTCTTACGTTATTGACTCGAAACAAAACCGTGACCCAGAAAGCGTTCCATTTTCTTTGTATTCCTATCTGTCAGTTTTAGTTTTAATTATCAACTCTAACCTTAGATAAATATTTGTTGCAGCTCCTTTCTTGATGACAGCATGCACTGCTGCCTCTACCTCAATGCTCACAATAGCTGCATTGACGGCGAGCTGAGTTCAGTTAAATATTTCAATATTTTCAGCATGTGCACGTTATTGGACAGACTTTTGAAAGAAATAATGCCTCTAGTATTGCCGTGTGAGAGACTTGTAAAGGAATGCAATCTTTTGTGAATGTAATCGTTATAATTCATTTATTGAATTCAACTAAAAGATTGCAATCATTGAACTCAACTAGTGATTGGAATTTTCAATTTTGCAATGACCAATCATTTGAAATTAAAACGAATGCAATCATTTGACTGCAATCATTTGATTGCAATCATTTCAGACTTTATGCATTCTTTCAATTGAAATCTTTGTATTCAATAGAAGTTCCGAACTCTAGGTGGAGTCAATGAATGCATGCATCATATAAAAGTCATACAAGATTGCATTCTCAAAATATTGCATTCTTTCACCAGCCTGCTGTGGTAACTCTACACTATTCTTTCATGGACGATATTAAAGAAATCATATGACATCGCATCTACTAACCTTGATGCTTTCTTGACATAAAAAGCCTCGGTAAAGTTGTTTCCATTTCCAAAATTTATCGAGCACTTCCAACGTTCCATAATCGTTCATCAATTGGCAACCACGTTTCTGAAAATGTAACAATCTATATAGAGAATCCCTCAAGTCCTCCTAATGAGAATATCCATTAAGGAGTAAAATATTACACATGTGTTGCTTTACTTAATTAATCTTAACAACAAACGAAAAATGTGTATAGAAAACTTGCAGAAAAAATGATGCTGCGTGATGAAAAACCATTTCTCTATAATTTTCTTTATTTATATACCTTCACCATATTTTGTTTTTAGAAAGAAAGGTGCCTCAACTTAATAGAGACATCAAATGTAATCTTTAACGCTTAACCGCAACTATGTTTACACAGAGCCATTGGAGGAGGTTAATAGAAACAAATGTCAGAGCTTTGTTCTTTATTTCCCACCAGAACTTAGAACAACGCAACGCCTGAATTGATTTATTTCTCGATTATCCTTGGCATGGGGTACAAAAGGACATGAAGATATCGAGTTTGATAAGTCCAAGGAATTTATTTTGATTACCCGGTGACATTCATTTCTATTTTCCGATTTTTGTTTGTTTGTTCTTTATCTCTGGCACTAGTCCGGCAGGACATAATCCTTACAAATGACCACATTCCAGGATCAGGATGATGGCTCTTTTATATACATGAGGTACAGGAAAATGAAAAGGACGAAGAGGAAAATCATGAACCTTTGCGTTCTTTAGAAAACCACATCTAACCTCAGTATATGGGGAAAATAACTTTTTAACTATTTCTAGAGTTTGTGGTTAACCTTTGCCCCAAAAAATATTTTAGTAAAGTAAAACAAAATGCATCACAAAAAATTTCTAAACAAACAAATTTTCCTACCTTTAAATTTATCTTCCTTGATGTGGAATGGATATGGATATACAGAACTTTGGGAGTCCTCCCCATGCATTGGCATCATCCATAAATCCTTTTGCTAATTCGTATCTATTTTGAGAGGATTGAGAATTTTGTGGCACGTAACCTTTTAATTGGGCTTTTGTGAGGCAGCGACGATGTCGTGTGCCACTTTGTTCATCGGTTTGTCGTCCTCGTCTGTCTCCCTGTTCTTGGTTATTTTATATTTCGAGTTGTGAACTGTCCCTTGTCCCGTGTCGCCCTCCTGGATCAGAGAGAATAAATAGATACAATGGGCAGGTTCAGCCGACATAAGGGACTTGAAAGTAAGGCAAGTTTCTTGCATCTGATTGGCCAGCTGCCAAAAAATTGCCTTCCAATTAAGGCAACTTTATTGGAAAGTTGACTGGAAAGTTAGGCAAGAAAAATCTCCCTTATTATCAAGTCAAGTCAACTTATGTCAAAATGACAATTGTTCATGTTTTTTAATTCAACTAAAAGCTGAACTTTATTACTCAATGATGTATTTATTTTCTGCACAACTTCATTTAATGCTTTCTGTAAAAAGGTTCCTTGTAAATTTGGAAAAGAAATAAGTAATATTTCTTTAAAATACAAAATACAAATCATGATGGACTTGTAGCTTGCCTGAGGAGTGTTTTGTAGAAAATAATGATTTTGGTAATTTTTGTACTATGAACTTGAAGTAGAGGTTTGTGAAGTAAAGTTCTGAATTTTAATTTCATGACACTTGAAAAACTATCTAGTTGCCTTGGTCAAAATTTGCGTTCAAAGAATGAAGTTGACTGCAAATGAAGTCCCTTATGTTGTCTGAACCTGCCCAATGACTTTGCGACATAGCGAGGCATATAAATTTTAATCTGGAACAGTTTTTTGGAAGGAGTTCTGAGTTACCCTGTTTGCCATAGTTTATTGCAGCGTTGCCACTTTGAGAAAATTGGGTGACTGGACATTTTTTTTAATGAAACTGTGAGGACATCCTTAAAATACAGGAAATTTGAGTTTGGGTATTTTTTTTTTAATTTGAGGACTTTTAATAATACACGTTAAAAAGTTTTTTGGAATACATTTTTATTATGTACTAGATGCGCCCAGCGCATGCCTTATTGTAGAACAAATTTGGTTAGCACAAAAAAGGTTACACTTTTCCTAAATAAATACATTCTTAAAATAAATCAATTTTTTTTCAAGGCTATAAATGGGAAACAGTGAAAGATGGAGTTGGACTTCCGAAAAACACCATCAAACTCGGTTATACATTTGGTTAGCACAAAAAAGGCTACAGTGAGCCAACTTTGAAAGATAGACATATACTGTTGCTGAATTATTTTTTTAAACTATTAAAGGAAATCAATTCAGCAAACATTATTTTAGCAAAACTTTAAACGTTTGTCCACAGTGCAGGCAAAAGGGAACAAAATTACTGATTTTTAAACATTCTTTATTGATGAGCCGCTCGTATTAGTTTTAGCGTGATGCAGTAAAGCCTATAGCCTTCCTCAATTAATGGGCTATGTTACAATGAAAAATTGTTCAGATAGGACCAGTAGTTCCTGAGTTAAACGCGTTCAAACAAACAAACAAACATACAAACAAACTCTCTAGCTTTATAATTGTATGACATATTTATTTTCTTTTTATAATTTTTCCAATAAATTTGGCCGTATGGTGGCAAAGTGGCTTCTAGCGACTTCGCTTATTGACGAAGAAATTTAACTTAAAAAGAGTTTCATCACTAAACACCGTTAAATGAACAAATTGCTCTATGAACTTGAGAACGTTTTTTTTTTTAAACTAAATTACAACAAGTTGTAAGCGTTATTCTGGCTGTACACCATTCATAAGAAATTACCATACCCTATTAAACAGAAATGTCAAGTAGGTTTGACAATCTCAACTGTCAAAGCATATACAACCACCATCGCTGTGCTAGAAGCTGACCGGAAAGTTAAAAAAATAAATTTTAAATATTTATATATGTAAATAGCTCTGCGGTACACTAATTTCAAAAAGGCCGGCAACGCTGCACCATCCATTCACCTTTTAGAAGATCTTCGGCTCTTATGAATGAAGCTGTTGGAGGTAATTTGGTGCAGCGTTCTGGAAATGCAAAGATAAAGGGTTGATATAAATTATATAGCTTTTCTTTTCTCTTTTGCGATGTATTATGGTGCTGTTAAAAGGGTAAAATATATGGGACATTAAGAAGATGGCGTAAATTGGATTTGAAAGAACGAGATTATTTAGGCAGGTATTTTGACTGAGCAAAGAACATTTAAACAAAATAAAAGTAAACAATGTACCTACGCAATTGATTTGCGTTTAAAATTTAAATTGGACGCTGGGACAGATATTGGCTTTTTACACTGCTCTATATACCTTACCTATTATTAGTTTCATTGTCAAAACTAGAATCAGAATAAGACATATTTGTACTACAGTTCATCTGGGATGAACATGCACTTTTATTCTTTTTTAACCTCAGATGGAAATCAGGACTCCCGGAAGTTGCGCCAGAAATTTCTCCGCGTTATTGACAATAACTGATGTCAAAAAAATTCAAAGAAATTTGGAGCTCCAAATTAGACTACGCCATGCCGGCCATTTGCCACAAATCATACATAAATCTTCTTTGTTTTATTAAATTTCAAAGTTCCATACTTCTAAAAAAACACCCTTTAGTTGATGATTTTGGTCTTTTTGGATTTCCTGGAAGCACTTATTATAATCTCACCACCTTTTGGTATACTTTTTTTTAGATGATAAGATATTTTTAGTTGTTTTTGATTAAAAGCAAAAGTATGCAGAAAACAAGGTGACGCCAAATTGATCATATATTTTTTTTACAAAATCAAATTTTGCGTTAAGCTAAGTCGATAAGATGATATCTGTCCAGTGACAGACGCCAGTGTTGATAAACATTTGAGAACATTTTATAGCATCTTCTATGACTTTCCGCAAGATTTCCGGTAACAGCTGTTAAAATCATCCTTTTCGTTGTTATACTCTGTCCAACAAAAATAGTCAGTACAGAGAAGATAGGACGTTTACCTCTCACTCTGACTGAAGTGAAATCTCGTTAAGCTGTGAGAGAGAGCAAATATTACAGGGTTTCCGTAGTGCCCATTATAAATTTCGAAAAAGCTCTGATAAATATTAGTAGGGATACCAACTTTTGATTTTAAATTGAAAGTTAAAAATAAATTCCGTTTAAGAAAATTTATAAATTATGTACATAATCCCGAATTCAAAAACCCCTTTGTGAAAACTAAGAGTAACATAAATTCAATTATGAAAAAATAATGAAAATTTTCGATTCTGTATCACACAATATTCACAAATACACAATTTATAAACAACACAGCACAGATTTATAATAAAATAAAAGCAGTTCTTTTTTTGGCACTGATTATAAAACACCGTATAAATAAACACTTTTTCAAAGAATATTTTTTTTATGAACAAAATCACTATTTTTCACCATCTATAATTACACCATGTATTACAGATAATTTTCGCTTAAACTCAACCCTTTGCTTCCTAGTGGTTTCGCAATTAAACCAAATACTCTATATTTTTTCTTTATATTCCTATTGTTTTTTTTTTTTATTTTTAGTGAATATTATTTTTTTTTTATTTAAATGCATTATTCATTATACATTATACAGTTTTTATACAAATATTTGAAAAAGTTGACATCTCCGGGAACAAAGGGTTAATTTACGCAGAATAATAAATAAACTTCACTTACCGAAAACCAGCAAGCGACAACACCATTCCCATATTTGTTCTCAAAAGCTTTTCAAAAAGCACACATTCTGAAAGCTCCCAAACAAAATCCAAAGAAAAATCCACCATGATTTACATTAACGTGGAAATGGTAACTCTAATAACAATCTGCTTATTTTCAATACATACGAAGAGGGTTGTTTGTGAACACATTATTTATCAGTGGCAGTGTGGCTTTGGCCATCGAGAAAGAACTAATAGAGAGAACCAACTTCGACGGTTGCTCTCTTTTTGCCTACAAGCTGCGATTTGGCCACCAACTTGCATATGTATTAACTCCATATAAAAAAAATGTGGGGAACCAATACTTATGCAAGTTTGTGCGCAATTCTCACCACGAGAAAGAGTAAACTTTTCTCTCTTTTCTCTCTGCTCACCACCTTTGAAAAATGGCGACCACCTTTGAAAAATGGCGACCACCTTAGAAACATAAGACTCTGAAAGCACTACAACTATTAATTTTATTATTAGCTTCGTTTATGCGTTTAATTTTCGCTCAGACTGTTGAAAAATGCAAAAAAAAACTCAGATTTGTTTCAATTTTCAGAGTTTATCGACTTAATTTTGTCGATGCGAGAGTTTCAGGAACATTGAAAACGAGAGTTACAGAATGTAAACATGGAACATTAAAAACATTTCTATATACTCATCTCTTTTCCCATTCCTATTTAATTTAGTTGTGTGTACTCGTTGTTTATTTTCTTTACATTACTCACGACATTTCCAAAATGCTGAAAATAAGTGATTTAAGAAGAGACTAAATAAAAAGACTATCAACTTGTTACTTCTGTTGCCAATTTTCTGAAAGTGCATTGTGGCTTATTCATAGATGTTTGCATTTGTAAAAAACATGTACTCGTTCATATATACAAATAAAGTCTAGTCTAAAAAACCTAAACCTTGTTACACTCTTAAGCACTTTTCACATGAGCACGACCAACGACCAACGAATGAACGAATATTCGTCGATTTTGACATTTCTTTCACATGAGAGTTCGTCGCGAATAAAGTTTGACATTCAAAACCGAAACCAAAACAAGAATGATTTTTTTAGGTTAAGTACGCGCGATTATTATATTCGTTTCTAGTGTGGATATTGTGGAACGCGAATAAAGTTTGACAGTTCGTATCAACTAAAATTTTTTCGCGACGAATAAATTTGTTTTCTTAAATTTATTAATACATATATGATATTGAAAGTAAAAGTATGCATCATAAATCAAATAGAACCTATATTGTTATCGTTTTGTTAAGAATTTGTGTGGAAATATGTCTTCAAACGTATATAAACTCACATTTTGTAATTCATTCGTCGTTCGTTGGTCGCGCTCATGTGAATGCTGCTTTACTGCACACATACTTTCTTGTTTTGGTTGTTAATGCCATCTATCTCTAACTTAGAGAAAAACAAATTCACCACGAACTACCGGTATAACTTCTCCCGTTATTTATTGACAAACAAAAATGTTTTGCTAGAATTAATTTGAATTATAGGAGTATTTTTGTAGATATAAAAACGACAAGATGTTAGTAAAATTAAAGTAAGAAATTCATGAGAATTACAAACATTATAATGAGACTTTAAAAAACATAGTCTTCTTGGCTATCAATAAACAAAAATGAAAAATGTGGGATTTCCCGGAAATCATGTTTTTTTGTGTACTCTTCTTCGCGGTGGAAACATGTATACACCGATACGAATTCAACACGCTATAAAAAATGAGAGTAAGAGGTTTCGAAGGGACGGAGACGAGGAAGTTTGGCTCTCTCATTTAGTTTTTTCTCTCTGCTTTGGCTGCGCATGGTAAAGGTTGTGGGGATGTACGCTCGTCGAAGCGTAATTACAACTACAATTTATGTGTAAGTCAGTGGTTGAATTTTCTTTTTCAGTGGGTAAAAAGGGAATAAAACCACTGACTGGCACCATTTGCAAGAAAAAAGCTATCCCATAAGACGTGTACTGACTATTTTTGTTGGACAGAGTATAGCACAATTGTTTGGCGATCTTGCGGTGTAAAGCACTCCATTACTTGTCTATTTGTAAATATCTTCAGATAGAGTCTTTAACTTTGCGCCACCTTGTGAATAAATTCTGTTGCGAGTTCTTGGTTAAAATTCAAATAAACATATATTCTTATATGAATATTGAAATATTACATGGGGGGCTCTGAAATAAAGGCAAATCAAGTGAATTTTCGAGGCTCCATAGTAGGTATAGGTGGTTCTTATGCAAATAAAGTTACCTTGAGTTGCTCTAAAGTTATTCTATACGGGAGCGAAAAATGGTGTTTAAAAAGTATTAATAATGTTTTTTTTCGACTTTCCTAGCCTCAATATGTTTCTTAAAATTATAATCATTGTCAAGATAACTTTATGCATTTTGCAAGGGCTCAGCTTCCGTACCAGGTGTTTTTGTATGCAAAACTTTCATCAGTATTTTGATGACAAAAATAAACACCCAGCATTGAAAGTTCAACGGAAATCTTTGTAAACAAGTTTTTAATTTACGTTTTCAAGTAACTTAAATACCAACTTGGCAACACCAAAATATTTATTTTAGGTTCCTATTTTACAGATCTGCTGCCACTTTGAGGTTTGAGACAGATTCAGTGACCTTAATAAGTCCCACACCGAAAAGTTGCGTATAAATCGTCGCATCAAGCTCAAGTCCAATTTTTCTATCGAACAGCAAAATAGTTTTACGTTATAAAATTCGATTTAGCGTTTTGAACAATGTATCATATTCTCTTCTGTGGAATTTTCTTCCGATATCAATGTTTATATAAAAATACTTTATTGATTATTTTTGGGGCCAGTTATAGCGATCATGCAAATCAGAAAAAAATATTTGAATGATTATAAGGCGTGTTTTTGGGATTCCATATACAGTAAAGTGAGAAATTGCCAAAGATTAGTCAAGTTTTTATATTTGAAAGTAGATAAAACTGAACATTTCTCAGACATTCACATCCGAAGCAGTCTCAGATTTGAAGCCTTGTCTCCTACACAACATGCCTTGCCTACTCCAAAGGCAAAAACGTGGAAACGGCCTTACATTGCGTTGTGAGAACAATACAAAATAAAACACTGCGATAAGTAGTATACACTAGCCTTAACTATAGGATCTGCACCTGGACAAAAAGATGTGGCTTAACCCCCTTAAAACAAACTTAGTACTTTTAACAAAAAGCTTGAAAATCCCAGACTATGAAATTCAATCAATAGAATCAATGAAGCACTACTCAAAATATCAGACTAAGCCAAATATCTCTGAGAAATCTTGAATAAAAAGCTTTGGGGACTAAATCCCAAAATACGGATGTTTTTGCCAAAAAAACGCACCCATTATTTAAGATTTTCGGGAAGTGATTGCTTTGGTTTTAAAATGTATAACCTAGCTTCACTAATAATTTTAAAGATTCTGACGTAATTGGTACCAAAGTAAGAGGACTTTCAAAAGATGCATTAGAAGAAACATTTATGATTTAAAAAAAGTTTTTTTTTTTTTAATTACGGATCTAATATTTACCCCTAATTTGATTACCTTGTATCTATGACTTATATGAGATAAACAAAAAATACTTTACTTGGCGACCTGATTCTAACTCTGCATATAAAATAAGTGCTATATCACAAATTCAGTTAGTGTGTCCGAATTGAAACTTTAGTAAAGAACCAACATATCTGAATTCTGAAGAAATAACGAATTTAACATTGTTTAATTTATTTGAAAATGACCAAAATAATAAATTTTGTATTTTTGTTGATTGTTTCAACAGTTTATTTGAATGTTGCAGAAGGTAAGTAAGATAAGATAATGAAGACTCAATTCATAAGTGCGGTACGAAAAATATCTATTTTAACGTTTGCATGAGGTCAGAAACCCTGTTATACAAAATTTAATTTCCTTTTTGTTTTCAATTTTGTTCTACTGTTTAAAGGAGAAAATTTTAAATTTTACTAAATTTTATCTTTGGTTTTTAAACCCACCTCTGGAATATACATACACTTTTCCTAAATAAATACATTCTTAAAATAAATCAATTTTTTTTCAAGGCTATAAATGGGAAACAGTGAAAAAAGGAGATGAACTTCCCAAAAACACCATCAAACTCGGTCTTACATCCTATGTTGGACGTGCTGTCAAATATAATTTGATTCTACCCGCCAAAGTTGTTAATAGCTCGTATGCCGTTACATTTGATTTCAAGACAAATACCGAATTCAACGCTAAGCAATTTGAAGTTTTAACATATTCAGATAAAGAAATATGTCAATGGAAATCTTTCCGAAATCAGCGTTATGTTCCAGAGAATGTAGTTCGTGTGGGAAGATCTTGGGACCGTGAACCGATTTATTTAGGAGCTGCTAACGATCGTAATGGTGAAAAACACATTGCATCAATACTTTTGACATCGAATAAGTTTATGCCTGATTTCCATAAACAGCAATATGTTTTATTTTGTGATGATAATCCATCCTGGATTGATGCAACTTATCCAAATATTCCATCTAATACAGTCCGTTTGAGTGAAGACAATATTGTCGCTCGATTAGAGGGACCATATTCCTTAATTCCGGCGATTTATAAAAGCAAAACCAAAGACTGTTCATCAATTTTTAATAAAATTGAAATTAATTCATTGTCTTGTCAGGTTTTAACAACGAATTCAAGTGAATACAGCTGGAAAGCACCTGGAAAATTTGAACGCATCCCTGAGAATGCTGTAGCTCAAGGTCGTGACGAAAATAATGAGTTGGTGTACATTAGCAGGGACAACTTTCAAAGCTTTGCCCCTATTACCTTTTCAAAAGTCAAATTTGCTACATATTTTTATGAAGTTCTAGTTAAGAATGAGGTTTAAAGCCTAACGCTATAATAGTTTAATTGAGGAACTTAAACAATGTGAAATGTAAAATCTTTTTATATCCTACCTTTCGAAATAAACGATTTCTTTGTCAATTTTAGTTTTCTTGTGATTTCTTATAAGAGAAGTTAGAGAGTTGGGTTAAGCATTCCAAATTCTTGATGTGGGGCTGAAAAAAGAATATCTATACTTGAGAGCACGTCCAAAATTGAGTTCAAGGGTAAACTGATTGGTATTTCTAGAAGTTTCAGAAATGAAACTGGTTATTTCGGTAGAACATTGCTTATAAAAAATATTGATAAGGCAACGATACCTCAACCGTTAAATGTTTAAGTCTCGGTTATAGTTCTGTGGCCTATAATTTTTTTGTTGATTCTGTTCAAAACACTTAAGTTTGGTAAAAAGACAACTGTATAAATATGAGAGTTGTATTCAAGTTTTGGACGAATTAGGGCTTTTGTAAATTACCGTGAGATCAGAAGGGGTGTAATATTTCTCACATCGTCGAAGCACTTATACCACGTCAAATATGTGTTCATTCCAAAAGAGGTTGAGTCTTTGAAGCATTAATATAATGCTGTCAAGATCTGTCCAAGTTACACATCTTAACGACAACGGTGTGAACCTAAAAAAAAAAGAGTTGAGGGTACTGCATTAACCGAAACAGTTTAATGGATCAGAAAGTTGCAGACAAGAGATCATTTATGAATATGAATAATAGAAAGTTTAAAAGTAAAATTCTTCGAAAAAAAATTCGAACTTAGCGTAAGGGAATTCGAACGAACGACTCTAATTTTGGAAATACGTGAAACCCGGATAAGTGCTTCTTTCTTGAGTGCCTAACCAACATAAGTAAATTCTATTTTAAGGATTTTTTTTATATAAAAATCATCTTTTAACACCCTTTTCTGCCTTACTGCCTTGAATCTTTTATAATCTAAATTAATTTTGCTTTAAAAAAGCTTTTAAGTACAAATTTAAAATTTAAAAAAATTAGCTAGAAAAAAACGCCTTTTACTTCAAATATTTGTTCGCTGACAATTTTTTTTTTTTAAATTATTTCTATATAAAAATATAGATATATGTAAGTGCCTATGTTCACTTATGCATACATTTTTTTTTTAGAACTGTCTTACCCGTATAAGTTCTCATCGAAACGGATCATTTAAGGTGAGACACTTATCCGGGTTTTACTATAGTCCTCGCTGTAACATTTTAAGAGAAAGAGAAGACTTTAAATTTTTCCAACACGTAATTAAAATTTTTAAAATGTTCCGCGACGAATTTGTATCGAAGGATTTTGGAAAAACCAATTGCACTACAATTCACTTGATGGGCGAAAAGTTTTGAACAGCTGTACGAAAGAATATCTCGAATCAAAAATTCTTCAAATCGTATAAAATTGGAATTGTTGCCACTCCGATTGGATACTTCGTGCAGGCCCAATATGCTTGTCAATTAATTGACTTTTAGATGATATCTGTAGGTCAAAATCGATGATTCGAAGAAAAACACCCTTTTTGATCTAAGAGTATTTAGCAATAGCCACTTTACCCTGAATCGAAGGCAGTCATCTATTTACAAGCAATAAGACGTTGTATTTTAGAAATTCCAAAACCAAAAGTTCAGTTTCAAGATTTTTTGTATGCAAAATGTTCATCAGCATTTTGATAAAAAAAATAAACACACAACATTGAAAGTTCAAAGGCAATCGTTGTGAACAAGTTTTTAATTCACGTTTTCAAGTTACTTATGGAATAAAATAAAAATACCAACTTGGCAACACCACTTTGAGGTTTGAGACAGATTCAGTGATCTTAATAAGTCCCACACCGAAAAGTTGTGTATCAATCGACGCGCCGCGCCGTACCAAGTTCAAGTCCAATTTTTCTGTCGAACAGCAAAATAGTTCTACGTTATAAAATTCGTTTCAGCATTTTTAACAATGTATCATATTCTCCTCTGTGGAATTTGCTTACGATATAAATGTTTATAGGTATAAAAATACTTTGATTATTTTTGGGGACAGTTATAGCGATCATGAAAATCAGAAACCAATATTTGTATGGATTATTAGGCGTGTTTTTTGGATTAAAGTACAGTATACAGTAAAGTGAGGAATTGCCAAAGTTTAGTCAAGTTTTTATATTTGAAAATTGATAAAACTGAACATTTGTCAGAATAATTTAAGGAATTACAGACCATAACTAATTTTAAAACCTGGAACTTAATAAAATGGACAATTTTAAAGAGGGTATGTTAAGAAAATGCATGTTTTCTAATTTTTAAAATGAATCTGAATAAAATAAGAAGTGAAGGAAAGGGGTTTGTTCGTAGATTATGGTCTTACTGAAGATGTAGATCTTGGCTTGCAAAAGATGGCGCTATATTTGTTGCCAAATTTTTGGAAAAATAATAAAAAACAAATATTACAGCTAACGCCTTTTTTCGAATTAAAAAATATTTTAGTTTTACAACAAATTACATATAAAAAAGATTACAAAAGAGAAGTAAGATTTGAATTTTCTTATCTTTATCTTTTTTTGTAAGACCTTCCCGAGATTCTTTTTAGGTTTTATTTGAAAAGTTCGTACTATAATTGATTGGAGCTGACACAAAATTTTTGTAGGACTTGACAAACAAAAATTGAAAACATGCATTTTTGTAGCGATAGTGTGCGAAAACTCCTGTTACCATGGGTTACTTAAATTAGACAACTAAGAGACTTTATCTTGCTGTTTCAGAAACGCATTGGCTTAGGAGAGATGACAAAGCTTTTAGCAAAACACAAAATCTTAAAAGTGCAGCAAACAGTAAAAAGGAATAAGCTCTGGCTGAAAAAATGCTAAACAAGTCCGGTACGACATTTGGAGTTTTTTTTTAGGCTTCGAGCAGAGAACTTAGCTGTCAAAAAAGAGGATGAGCGTGACTGACTTCCCGTTTGTTTCGTGTGATATGAGAGAGACAGACAGAAAGTTCTAAAACTATTGAAAGTTTAGCTCTCCAGTGTGTTTGATAATTAAATTGAAGAGTTTTGATCAGAATCTGCTCAGAACTTCCTAATCAACCTAAAATGGGGATATGTTCCAAAATTGTAGCGTGCGGTCAGAGTAGTTTTTATTTTAAAAGTAATCCAGTCATACCAATTCTAAAGACTATTGACCAATACGTCTAACATAGTTTATTCTTTAAACCTTGGATAGGTTTTTGGACATAGCAGTCTCAGATTTGAAGTCTTGTCTCCTACACAAAGGCAAAAACATTGAAACGGCCTTACATTGCGTTGTGAGAACAATACAAAATAAAACACTACGATAAGTAGTATACACTAGCCTTAACTATAGGATCTGCACCTGGACAAAAAGATGTGACTTATCGATAAACCCCCTTTAAAAAAAACTTAAGTACTTTTGGAACTTCATAAACAGAACAAGTCGTATTTTTTTCAGAATCTTTTTTCCAAATGGAAGTGCTGCATAATTTTGAAAACTTTTCGGGAAGTAAAGTAAAGTTCACTAAAAATTTTTAAGATTCTAACGTAATTGGTACCGAAGTAAAAGGAGGTTCAATTAAGGACAAGCATTTATGATTTGAAAAAAAAGTTTTGTTTTAAATTAAGGATGCAATATTTACCCCTAAATTGGATTCCCTTGTATCTGTGAGTAATTTGAGATAAGCAAAAAATACTTTGCTTCGCGAACTAACGCTAACCCTCCTGTATATAAAATAAGTGCTGTATCCCAAATTCTGTTAGTGTGTCCGAATTGAAACTTTAGTAAAGAACCAACATATCTGAATTCTGAAGAAATAACGAATTTAACATCGTTTAGTTTATTTGAAAATGACTACATTAATAAATGTTGTATTTTTGTTAATTGTTTCAACAACTTATTTGAATCTTGCAATAGGTTAGTAAGATAAGGTAATGAAGAGTCACTTCGTTACTATTGGACCCAATTCATAAGTGCGGGCATGAGGTCAGAAACCTAGTGAAACGAAAATTTTGCAGGAGGAGATTTCAAATGTTACTAAATTTTATCTTTGGTTTTTAAACTCACCGCTGGAATATAATTTATTTTACAAAACAAATAAATTCCTAAGATAATTTAATACTGTTTCCAAGAAAAATAATAGACTTTTTTTTTGAAGGCTATACATGGGAAACAGTGAAAGAAGGAGATGAACTTCCGAAAAACACCATTAAACTCGGTTTTACATCATATGTTGGACGTGCTGTTCAATATAATTTGATTCTTCCCGCCGAAGTAGTTAATAGCTCGTATGCCGTTACATTTTTTTTCAAGACAAAAACCGAATTCAACGCTAAGCAATTTGAAGTTTTAACATATTCAGAAAAAGAAATATGTCAATGGAAATCTTTTTATAATTTGCGCGATGTTCCAGAGAATGTAGTTCGTGTGGGAAGATCTTGGGACCGTGAACCGATTTATTTAGGAGCTGCTGACGATGATGATAATGAAAAACACATTGCATTAATACTTTTGACATCGAATAAGTTTATATCTGAAGCCAATGGACGCAAATATGCTTTATTTTGTGATGATAATCCAACCTGGATTGATGCAACTTATCCAAAAATTCCATCTAATACAGTCGATTTGAGAATTTACGATATCGTTGCTCGATTAGTGGGACCATATTCCTTAATCCCGGCCATTTATAATATCAACAACGGAGAGTGTTATTCAGTTTTTAATGAGATTGCTATTTATTCCTTGTCTTGTCAGGTTTTAACAACGAATTCAAGTGAATACAGCTGGGAAGCCCCGGGAAAATTTGAACGCATCCCTGAGAATGCTGTAGCTCAAGGTCGTGACGGAAATACTGAGTTGGTGTACATTGGCAGGGACTCCGATCGAAGACTTGATCCTATTACTTTTTCAAAAGTCACATTTAGTACATATTCTTATGAAGTTCTAGTTAAGAATAAGGTTTAAAACCTAACGCTATGATAGTTTAACTGAGGAACTTTAACAATGTGAAATGTGAAATCTTTTTATATCCTACCTTTCGAAATAAACGACTTCTTTGTCAATTTTATTTTTCGTATGATTTCTTATAAGAGAAGTTAAAGAGTTGGAGTTAGCTTTCCAAATTCTTTATGTGGGGCTAAAAAAAAGAATCTGTATAGTTGAGATCACTTCCACAATTGAGCTCGAGGGCAAACTGATTGGCATTCCTAGAATTTCAAGTAAAAGGTTTTTTAATTCGGGCGGGTAGATGTTGAAATTGAATAAAACAAGTGAGGTATTAACAAAATTATTTTTTTATTTGAAAGGCGCATGTATGCCATTAAGTGTGGAATATGACAACATTCAAATGACCGCCACGGCTTCTTAGGGTGCCACGGATCCGAGTGGTCCAATTTTCATTGATTCTTCCGCATAGTTCCAGCTGAATTTGGGTGATGGCCTGTGTTATGTTCACTTTTAGGGCATCGGTCGATTGTGGTTTATTTGCATAGACCTGCGACTTCAACAAACCCCACAGGAAAAAGTCTAGCGGGGTCAAATCGCATTACCTTGGTGGCCAATTCACATCACCCCTGCGAGAGATAACCTTACCCTCGAATCGTTCATGCAAAATGTAAATCGTGGCGTTTGCTGTGTGGCACGTACCGCCGCCGCGGCCGTCCTACTGCAACCACATGTCGTCTATGTCCATATATGATTCAATTTGGGTATTAAGATATGAGTTATCATCGTTCTGTAGCGCTCGCTGTTGACGGTGACCGCCTCACTAACGTCGTTTTCAAAAAAGTACGGACCAATTACGCCACCATCCCAAAATCCACAACAAACGGTAACTTTCTGGGGATGCATTATCGCGTAGTGAACCTCGTGTGGGTTGGTGTCGTTCCATATACGGCAATTTTGCTTGTTAACACAGCCATTCATACAAAAATGCGCCTCGTCACTATAAAGATGATTTTTCGGCCAAATTTGGGGTCCTCTTCCAAGGCCCAAGTCCCGATGCAAAATTCACCAGATTGAAGTATGCGAAAGGCTGAGTTCTAGTGTACGGCGAGGAATACACTGCATCGGGTTCTGCCGTACACTTTTACAGACCGCGGCGATATTCTCGCCTGATCTTGCGTCCCTTGAACGTACAGGTGTTGGCTGATTGTTAACTGAACTGGTCGTCTCGAATTTGGCCACCAAACGTTGAAGAGTCGACTGTGAAGGGCCACCATGCCTACCGTAAAATGGGCGCAATGCACGTTTGGGTTAGTGAACATTAATTTTTATAGTATAGTTTTGTCATTTGAACGTGCTGTTCAATCGTGTAACTTACCACGATGATTTGGCATAAACAACTGAATAATAAATAAAGATTTGACAGATGTCACCAAAACAAAATGGCCGCCACTGGGCACCAAAATCTACCCGCGCCAATTGAAAAACCCTTTATAACGGGATTATTTGAAAGCAGAAATGAAACTGAAATATTGATAAGGACACGATACATCAAGCGATCTTAAAGATTTGGTTATAGTTCTAACGCCTATAGTTTTTTTGTTATTCTGTCTAAAACACTCAAGTTTGTTAAAAGGACAACTAACCGAATATGAGAGTTTTGGACGAATGAAGGCTTTTTTAAATTACAGCCAGATCAGTAGGGGTAAAATATCTGTTGCATCGTCAGAAAAATCTTAAACACTTAGACCATGTCAAATATGTCTCCTAATAGCTAGGTCGGAAACCATTTCGTATCAGCTGTTTGTTGTTTCTGTAGGTTTTCGTGGTTTGTTGAAAAATTTGTCAAATGAATTTTTTTAAAAGTCCTTTCTGCATCTTTCTGCATTATTATGTGTATAACAACAAAATTTTTGCGAACGTACGTACACACCACTGTTGTCCGACGACGACGACGACGACAACAGCCACCAACAGCAGCAACAGCAAAATCGTACATGTGCACTAGCTCGCGCTAGGCGCGAGCTGCATGGATTGTGTGCTGCTGTTGGTGGCTGTTGTCGTCGTCGTCGTCGTCGGACAACAGTGTTATAATTTTACATGTGCAAAATTTCTTCGAAAATTCGCACATGCAAAATTATAATATAGATATATATATGCAACATTTTAAATTGATTGTCAAGTTTGCAACATTTTAAATTCTTTGTGGGGTTAGCGCTATAATTCAATCGATTGTCAAGTTAGCTGATTTTTAATTTCTAAATTTAAATTAAATTCTTTGATGTTATTTGTGCACTGATGCTTCTTTGTTAGTCGATGAATTTTGTGCAGTGATTTTTGGTATAAATAGGGTGGAAATTTTGTGAAAATTTTTAAATGCAAAGTGATCGCCAAGAGGTAATTATCATCAACAATGAAGCAGCAGAACAAGCAACACGAAGTCGGAAAACAAGAACAGAAGCAGGAGCAGCAGCTGGAGGACAGCGATCGGGAGGATCAACTAATTACAAACTCGGATCCGGAGAGCATTCCTTATGGCCAGAAGATGGACGAGGAGGAGGATTTTGTATTTTCGGCAGCCGAAGAGGAGAACGAAAACGAGGACGATGGAACTCAAGTCCCATCAACTTCGAAGGCAGCAACAGCAGCAGCAGCAGCAGCAGCAGCATTAGCAGTTCCGAAAAAGACTCATACGACCCGGGTGAAGCGGAAGCAATCCGTTTCTTTGAGGGCGACGGCCCATCTACCAGCAAAAAAAGGAAAATTGATGACGAAGCAGCGGCCGCCGACAACGATGCCCAAATTGAAACCGAATTCGACAGTGGAGGAGATATTGAAATATTCGATGAAGGGAGCTTGTTCTATGACGGGTATGCTTACAGCCCTGAAAATAATATTGATTTTATGGACGGACGATTTTTTGATGACGGCACCAGTCGCGCTCAAGAATCTGGTAGTGACATCGATAAAGGAGAAGAAATACCATTTGAAGAGGACGTTATATACAATGCAGCAAGCGGTTTCAAATACAATAGAAGACCTAACAACGCAACAACCAAACTCACGAACATTCTCACAAAGGGTAAGTAAATTTTGTGATCATGATATTGGAAGATTAAATTTTTTTAATATCTTAACATTTTTTACTTACAGGATTTCATCGAAAGCCTCCAAAGAACAGGATTCTCCACGATATATACGGACGACGTACTGACGATAGCAGAATGCGACTGGATATTGGAAAACTATCAACTGCCTTCACAGGAAGTTACCTTGCCATTAGCCAGCACGAAGAGCACATCCATGTCGTGCACGATTGCTCCTACAGCAACAGCAGCTGTAGATGTTCATTCCGGATCTGTATTGAAGAATTCACCACCAGACGATACTCTCGGAGGATTATTCCCTCCTACTCGTATGAAATCAAACACTGGATTAATTTGTCAGTCTATCTGCAAAAGGACAGCAGACAGCTGTTATATCTATACCACGCCGGGCGAGTCTGGATACCGGGTCGTGAAGCTGGATATCTTCAATTACTCCAGGATTGCCAATCTAGCCAAAAACAATTGGTGGAAGGAAGCGGATTATCGGACCACATTTATCACGAGTTCAAGTGTGGATCCGATCGATCAGCAAGTGACGAAACTCCTGTCGGCAGTAGCCCATCAATTAAAGAATCATCCCGATATCCACAGGGAGGAAAAGGCAACAAGATCATCGAATTCCTACTATCAAGGCCCACCGCACCAATGAGACACATTTTCTGCACGTCTCTTTGGTTAAATTCTAAATTTAGGTTCTATGATTGCAATAGTGTACTAATAAAAAATTGTTTGAGAATTGTAAATAATAGGTTTAATGAAATGTCATTTACCGATTATAATTTGTATTATAAAAATATTGAGCAGAATTATTTAATATTCAATGCTCCTTTGGGTGACATAGAAAATTATTATTACAATGTTAAAGATTCGGTTAAGCATTTAAATGAATTGTTAAAGTTTCAATTTAAATCGGATATGAAAAAAATCAAGAAATTTTTATTAGATTTATACAATGTCATAGATAAGCGAATCCCGAAAAAAAATTCACTTTATATTTTATCTCCGCCTAATGCTGGGAAAATTTTTTTTATCGATCCATTTATTCATTATTTAATTAATTTCGGACAAATGGGCAACTTCAATAGATATTGTAGTTTCCCATTAATGGAATGCTGTGATCGACGTATAATACTTTGGAACGAGCCAATGATGGAACCTGTCGCTGAGGATACATTAAAGATGATTTTAGGTGGTGATACCGTTAATGCCAAAGTAAAATATATGCCTGATGCAGTAATCACAAGAACACCTGTCATCATACTATCCAACAACGATATATTCCCCAAAGATGAAGCATTTCGTTCGCGTATGTACAAGTATGAATGGCAAACATGTCCTCAATTAAAAAAATTAAATAAAAAGCCCAACCCATTAGCTGTAGCCAAATTATTTAAATTGTATAATATAATATATTAATAAAACACTGTGTGATATTTTAAAAAAAATTTGCCTCACTTTTATTTATTTTACTTTTAAATATTCATATGTTTTCAATAATAAATTATTTTCATCGTCTTCTTCTTGGTTGTTTTCACTGTCAAGGTCGTCTTCTGGTGCTCCTACATTGTCGTCTTCGTCTTCGTAGTCTTCGTAGTCTTCGTTGTTTGATGCTGAAACAGCTGGTACGGATTTTTTTTTCTTGACTTCATGATCTTCAATATCGGCTAAGCCAAAATAACATGTGCCGTCTGTGTATTTAGATGGATGTACGGAATAAAATTGTACTTCTCTCGGCCAACTAACTGGTTGTTTTATTGAGAATGCCGATCTTATATTGAATGCAATTTTTATTGAACACTCAACTTTCCAATAACATGATGAATTTAAAAAAGATACACTTGTATTGGCTGGTTTTAATTGGGGCGTTGCAACTAAACCTACATGCAATTGTGGTTGTGCTATAGTGTTTGGGGTACCGGTTATCAAATTAAATGTGCCATAATTTTCTATGCGACGTTCATAGGTATTATCAATACGATTCGATATTGATGCAAATTTATTTTCACCCGTAAATCCTAATCTACCAATACTAGGGCCACCTTTAGATTCTTCATAGTATTTCAATACCAAAGAACGTGGACGTCTCATACAAGTTTCAACACAATTATTTCGTTTATTGTAAGGTATAAAATGTTCTTTGTTCTTGCGTATTGTAGCCTCCTTTGGTGTATAGCTGTATTTAGCAACTGGTTTACCAATAAATTGATTGATTAAAAATTGAGTTACAACTTCATCGGCACGAGCAACACCTCTATTATGTATTTGATATTGTGGATATTTTTTATCATCGGGATTGGCTGACTTATTCCATTCGTGTACCCAATATTCTTGAATGGGCATCGGTACACACATTGCATTCGATACAACATGTGTATAATAATTTCTGGCCATCTCAACAGCCGATATTGTTTTTATAGATGTTGGTAACATCGGATTTGTACTAGCACTATCATATCTGTTATTTGAACCGTAGAATTCAGTATTGGCACCCTCAACAACTAATCCAATTGGAACATATTCAGAGGTTGCACTACCACTAATCGTTGTACCAACATCAAAGGCAGTCCTTGTTCCTAATGGTGTTACTGTACAGCTGACATGTAAAACTTTGGAGCCAGCCGGCAAGGACTCCCATTCAGAATTTGATAAATAAAATGGCAGAAAATCAACCGGTATTAATGCCAGCGGTGAAGTAATTGCGTCATAAGTTGTTTGGCTTATCGATTTAACTGCATAACCATAAGAATATAAAATTCTTGTTTTAGTAAAATCCAAATTCACCCATTTAGATGGTTTACTCGGATGGATATAGGTTAAATTTCCCTGTACACTGGTTGATGCTGATCCAGATGATGAACCACTGGCCCCATCTCGAAGTCCTGCATTCGGTCCCCTTGACGTACCACTCTCCGCAATATCCATCGGCTCCTGGCCATTATTTCGTTCTTGTGCCATATCAGGTACTTCAGACAAATTATCGTCACTAAAATCAGCGCTACGACTTTGATCCACTGGTCGGTAGTTAACTCGTCTAGATAATTCTGGATTGTCTGGAATGTATTCATCAACATCACCTGCACATTTAATTAATTTTGTTGGATTTAAATCTTCTTGTTCGTCGTCCTCGTCATTAACACGGTTACGTTTGATTGTGCCACCACTTAAACTAATACCATATAGTCTTTCGTATCTTTCACGTAAATGTTTCCAATAATGCCCGTCTCTATCGTAATGTTTTCTTAGAGCTTTACCTTCGTCACTTAATTTATAATCGTTTATTCTCGGAAATTTTTCTTTTAATCTTTGCCATTCACTTTCCAAATGTTTTAATTTATAATCTTCTAAATAATCTTTCCAACAAGGTATATCATCTTTTCCCATTACGGCACCATCATCACTACCAATATTACGTGGATATTGTACATTGAAAACACTTTCAATGCCATATTTTACACCAAGACCGAGTACACCCACTAAATCTGCAACACGACGAGTAGCTTTGAAGTCTATTAAAAAACTACGTATTGCCTCGCGATCTGCTGCCCTTATATCTTTCCGGTAAACAACTGAATAATAAATAAAGATTTGACAGATGTCACCAAAACAAAATGGCCGCCACTGGGCACCAAAATCTACCCGCGCCAATTGAAAAACCCTTTATAACGGGATTATTTGAAAGCAGAAATGAAACTGAAATATTGATAAGGACACGATACATCAAGCGATCTTAAAGACTCGGTTATAGTTCTAACGCCTATAGTTTTTTTGTTATTCTGTCTAAAACACTCAAGTTTGTTAAAAGGACAACTAACCGAATATGAGAGTTTTGGACGAATGAAGGCTTTTTTAAATTACAGCCAGATCAGTAGGGGTAAAATATCTGTTGCATCGTCAGAAAAATCTTAAACACTTAGACCATGTCAAATATGTCTCCTAATAGCTAGGTCGGAAACCATTTCGTATCAGCTGTTTGTTGTTTCTGTAGGTTTTCGTGGTTTGTTGAAAAATTTGTCAAATGAATTTTTTTAAAAGTCCTTTCTGCATCTTTCTGCATTATTATGTGTATAACAACAAAATTTTTGCGAACGTACGTACACACCACTGAAATCTCTCTAAAAAATCTTTTATTTAAAAAAAGAAAGAGTTGAAGGTATTGTTATCAGCGAAACAGTGCAATCAATCAGAAGTTGCAGACAAGAGATCACTTATGTATGAAGAAAAAAAAAAGCAGGAGAAAACGGGGAAAGCCATCAGTATTTGTTAAAATGTTAGAAAAGTAGTAATAGGTTAGGTTAGGTTGGAGTGGCTGTCTAGATGTCATTGACTCACTTAGACCTCAAGGGTCCATTGTGATACCACTAATAAGGTTACTCATGGGAGAGTAATGAAAATTAAACAAACCATTTTGTGCTTTTAATAAAGCTAGAGAGACACTTTGTGTCTGTCATTGCCAGTTCACTGGTATTGTCGAAGAAGGGATTACCGAGAAAGTTATTCCTTCTAATGGAGAGTGCTGGACATGTACATAGCAGGTGTTGGACTGTTTCCTCTTCCTCCTCGTCCATGCAGCTTCTACAGAAGTCATTTGTGTAGACCCCTAGCCTCAGAGCATGTCTTCCTATGAGGCAGTGTCCTGTTATTACTCCAATTGTAGAGCTTATATTTTGTCTGCTCAAGGATATCAAGCCTTTTGACCGATTTAAGTCTATGCTTGGCCATATTTGCTTGGTTGTTAGGCAGGTGGTGCTCTGTGACCATCTAGCATTTGTTGCTTCTAGAGCATATTGTTTGAGAAGATATTTGCATGTAGCAAGTGGTGTTCCTATGTTATGTTTTTGTCTAACATTAGGCAGAAGTGTTCCGTTTTTGGCGAGCTCATCGGCTTTGCAATTTCCCGGAATGTCTCTGTGGCCCGGCACCCAAATGAGGTGAATATTAAACTGTTCTGTCATCTCATTCAGAGATGATCGACAGTCGTGGACTAATTGAGAGTTTGTAGAGACAGACGCGAGAGATTTAAGAGCGGCTTGGCTGTCCGAGAAAATTCGTATATCCTTGCAAGATATAACGTTTTCTTTGAGCCAGGATAGTGCCTCTTTAATCGCCATTACTTCTGCCTGGAATACACTACATTGATTGGGAAGTCTGTATGATAGACTGAGATTAAGTTGTTCTGAATAGATACCACTTCCAACTCCGTAATCGGTCTTTGAACCGTCTGTATAGAAGTGTACCGCATTGTCTTCCAGGGGTCCCTCTTCTTCCCAGGAGGATCTTGAAGGGATGGACACATGGAAGCTTTTACCGAATACCATTTTAGGGGTGGTATAGTCTAGGCGATCTGGGATAGATCTGAAATTGTCTAGGATAGTAGTATGTCCAGTATTGTTACTGTTCCATTGAGAGGTGGCTCTAAGCCTCACACATGAGTTGGCTGCCACCATTTTGGAGAAGATGTCAAGAGGTGTTAGGTTTAAAAGCACATCCAGGGCTGCAGTTGGTGTTGAGCGAAGTGCTCCTGTGATGCACATACCTGCTGACCGCTGGACCTTGATGAACTTATTTAGATTTACCATCTTGTCCAGTGCGGTCCACCATACGACAACTCCATAAGTGAGTATCGGTCTAATTACCGAAGTGTATAGCCAGTGAGTTATTTTTGGGGAAAAGCCCCATTTTGATCCTATGGCCTTTTTGCAAGTAAAAAGCGCTACAGTGGCCTTTTTTACTCTTTCATCGATATTTGCCTTCCAATTTAGTTTTTTGTCTAAAATGAGGCCTAAATATTTAGCTTGGTCGGAAAACCTTAATGGTATTCCTTTAATCTTGGGTGGGCTGAGCTGAGGAATTTTGTACCTTCTTGAAAAGAGTACTAGTTCTGTTTTATGTGGATTGACGTCCAGGCCACATTGCTTAGCCCATTTTGTTAGCTTATTCAAGGCATTTTGTAGGAGTTCCGAGAGAACTTGGGAGTGTTTTCCAGATACTGATATTGCAACATCGTCAGCATAGGCAATCACCCTGAAACCCTCTGCTTCCAATGATGTTAGAAGGTCGTTTACTACCATGTTCCATAAGAGAGGCGAAAGGACCCCTCCTTGGGGGGTACCTCGATTCACCGATCTGGTGGTAGTAAAACTTCTCATGCTTGAAGTTATTGTCCTGCTTTTGAGCATGAGACTAATAAAATCTATGAGTGGTTTCTTTAATTGCAGCTTTTCCATTGCTGTCGTGATCGCCTGGTAACTGACGTTGTTGAAAGCTCCTTCAATATCTAGGAAAGCTACTAGGTTATATTCTTTGTATTCGAGGGAATATTCAATACTGCGTACCAGCGAATGAAGTGCTGTTTCTACTGATTTTCCCTTAGAGTAAGCATGTTGAGCTGTAGAAATGAGACATGGTTTTATGTTATGTCTGATGTAAATTTCAATCAATATTTCCAAGGTTTTAAGAAGGAAGGATGATAGGCTGATTGGTCGTAGATCTTTAGGGTTAACGTGGGAGGGTTTCCCTGCTTTAGGAATGAAGACTACTTTTGCCATTCTCCAGGCTTTGGGAATATATCTCAGCCTTAAACAGCTTGTCAGAATGATTTCCAATGGTGGAATGATCATGTCTGAGCATTTTTGTAGTTCGGCCGGAATGATTCCGTCTGGTCCTGGAGATTTATATGGATCAAAGCTGTCTATGGCCCATTGCAGTTTTTCCCGCGTTATTAGATCAACTAAATCGCTTGTAGAAGCTTGAGACTCTGATGTTAAGTCGTTAAGTATGTTAGAGCTACCTGGAAAGTGGGTGTCTAATAGCAGATTAAGAGATTCTTCATCTGTGATAGTCCATGTGCCTGAATCTGTCTTTAAAGCACTGGGTATTGTTGGACTTTTTGAGAGAATTTTCCTGAGTCGTGAGGCTTCTGAAGTATTTTCTATTTTGCCACAGAAGTTTCTCCAAGAAGACCTCTTACTCTTCCTTAATTCTTTTTTGTATTGCTTTAGAGCTTGTTTGTATAAGTCCCAGTCAGAAGGAGATCTAGTGTACTTAGATCTATTGAAGAGTTTGCGACAACTCTTTCTGAATGGTTCTAGTTCTTTACGCCACCAATGAGGTTTCTTTTTTCCCTTTAAAATGGTTACAGGGCATGAAATTCTCATTGATTCATTGAAGGCTTCAGTGAGATGATTCACAGAAAGGTCTAGTTCATCTTTACTGGAGGAGCTTTTAAGAAGGTTGTAATCAAGTAATTGTGTTAGTACCTCCCTATATCGTTCCCAGTTTGTGTTACGGTAATTGCGAAAACCCGTAGATATGTTTGCCACATCTCTGAGCTCAAACTGAATGTATTTGTGGTCAGAGAAGGAATTCTCTTTTGAGACATGCCAGTTTGAAATCAGATTGTGGATCGAGTCAGAGGTAAGTGTAATATCAAGTACCTCTTTCCTATTCTTGGTTACAAAAGTGGGTTCATTACCAATATTACTTATGAGTAGGTTAGTGCTTAGTAAGTAATCAAATAAGGACTCACCTCTCTCATTTATGTCCGAGCTACCCCATACCGTGTGATGAGCGTTAGCGTCCGATCCAATTAGGAGACCAACTTTTTTCGACTGCGCGTCCGCAATTGCCTTCCTCAAGGTGTCACCTGGAATTGGGCTGTCGTGGCCAAGATAGGAGGATATGAGCCAGTAGGTGGCTTTATCCGTTGTTAAGACAGCGGTGGTTGTGTCCTTGTCGCTGTAATTGGGGAGTAAAAATACATTTAAGTCATTTTTTACTAACATACATGACCTTGGTTCACCTTTCTCCGATGCATGCAGTAACTTATAACCAGGAGTTCGGAGGCCTCTGATGATGGAGTTTGAGACCCACGGCTCCTGTATCAAGACGATGTCATCCTTGTTCGCGTGCAGTCGGAGTATGAGGTTATTTGCGGCCATGATGGCATGATGGAGATTAATCTGTATTAATCGCAGCATTGCTACTATTAGTCAGATTAACCTCCACCACTGTATTATCGGCGTTTTCATCGTCTGAGGAGGAATGAAGTAGGTCTTCCTCACTCAGAGTGATGCCTAAGGTGGCGTCTTCAGTCTCCATGTCGGAGTTACTATCGACTGTAAGTTTTGCCTCCACGTCGGATGGCTTGTTTGGGGCTGTGGAGGTCGATGGTTCCACTTGTGGTATTGCATCGACCTTCATTATTGGTGGTAGTGAAGCGTTTCCTTCCGCTGAAGGGGCTTCTGTGGGGGGCGTGCTAAGCGAATCTTCGTCTTTTTTATAGATACGGATCACGATTTCATCAAAACCATACCTAATCACGCCTTTGGTCGCGGCCAGTGGAGCCAGTGATTCCCTATTGATCAACACGAGAGCTGATCTATAGTGACCCACCGTCTCCTTCTCAACCTTTGGGACTTTCCAGTCGTGCGTAGGCAGGTTCGGATTACTTGTTTTGATCAATTTCATGATCATATCCGGGCAGTTGTGTAGAGCCGGGACCATTATGCGTGCTCTTGGCCGGCAAGGAATATTCTCCCTTGTAACAACCTCGAGCTTGGCACCCGGCCAGACTTCTGGCAAGCCATTGACAGCAGCCCTGTATAGATCGAAAGATCTCTGATCTCCACAGGCGATGAGTTTGATACGATTTTGGTACCATCCTGCATCGGCTGTGTCTGGGAGAGGTCCCGGATTCTCCTCGATGACAGATAAAAATCTGAAACCGAGGTGAGCCTTGACGTCTGCCCATTGATCATGAGAGATGTTACCATCCACATGACCCCTGTCAATGACCGCTGCTATGATCTTACCTTTTAGCGCGTCGCTAAAGGAAAGATCCTTATTGAGGGCTGATGTGCTGTTCGTATGCACCTTCTGCCTTTTTGGTTCGGGCTTGTCGCCCTCGAAGGACCTATTGCGCTTTGACGTTGAGTCGCTGCAGGTCGGTTTGGTGTTGTTGCTAAGAAAGCCACTGGCCCACTCAAGTTTTCGCGTTTGCTCCGGGGTTCTCTCCGCCGCCGGTATGACACCGACTGCGGCTAGAATCCTCTCAGCATTGCGTTGGTCTCGTTTGGCCAGTGACTTCTTGGACTTCTTGCTGGCGGGCCCAGAGCTATGTCCGTGTGACACAGGTGTGGGTCCACCATCAGAATTCGTCGCCACCGATACCAATCGGGGTGCGCCCTCACCTTTCGAGTCAATTCCACATGTCGCAGATTTTGTCTCTCCGGATGGGGTGTCCCTTCTTGGGGTCGCTTGCGACGTCCTAGCAGGAGCGGGGAGGGGTTGGGGTGTGGAATTGCCGCCCTTGGAACAGCCGAGCGTCACAGCTGTTCCACTGACGGGTGGTTCCTTTAAGTATAGGTTGCGGCTAGTAGAGGGAGAAGGACTCCCGCTACTAGTGGCAACCACAGGGTTGACAGCACGTTCACACCTCTGAGTAGGCTCGACAGCCTTTTCAGTAGATGTGACCGCATTGGCAGCCATGATTCGATTTTTGTTTTTGTTTTTTATAATTTTTTTGTTTGACATTTTCATTTTGTTCCCACGAGTAATGCGGAAAAACGGTCAGCCCCGGCAGAGCCGCTTGCCGGGGTAAGGCAGAAATATGACGGACCTTGCCACAGCATCCGAAAGAGCTCGTTAATGACTGGTTTATCCCCCAGCCTTTCATTCTTCGGCACGGTTTTCGTACAAGTACGCTCACACCACCACTGAAATTAGGAACCTCTAAACTATGATTGAATTGGGTTTCCGAACGTTGCACTATTGAGGAGTTACAACAATTCGGCTATCCAACTCAACCTTAGCTAATCACCATCCTGCCAAAAACGCACAGGACTTCTGTGGTGATCATTGCCCGCCTGGCACCCACTTGGAGGGTTTGAATGAGGATTTTGCCAAGCAAGTAGTAATTTCAAATCCAACGAAGAAAAGAACATAAAATTATTCGAAGAATATTCGATGTAGGATCACGTAAGACAATTCGAACAAACGACTGTAATTTTGAAAATACCTAAAACCCGGATAATTGCCTCTAATCAAAAATTCTTCGAATCGTATAAAATTGGAATTTTTGCCACTCCGATTGGATACCTTGCGGAGGTCCTTTATCTATAGGTAAAATTCGACGAAAACACCCTTTTTGATCTAAGAGTATTTAGCAATAGCCACTTTACCCTGAATCGAAGGCAGTCGTTTATTTACAAGCAATAAGACGTTGTATTTCAGAAATACTATGCCTATGCTCGTAACAAAGCGTGTAACAGCAAAATTAATGTCATATGATTAATGAAGTACGATTAATATGGTGTTATAGTCATTATGCAAAAAATTTAAAAGTCGCATCCCTTAGAATATCATAATATAACAAATATCTATCAACCCCATATTGGCGATATTGATAGAAGAATAGATACTTGGTGGCTTACGTCGAAGGATATCAAACGTGCTCCTTGGGAGGGGTGAAAATGATAAATTGTTCACCATTAGAATGCGGCCCCGGCGGCGCACCAAAAAAAAAAAAAAGAAGAAGATACCAATCTAGTTCAATCCCTAAAAAGTTAATTGAACAAAGAGAACAATCTGCTGAAATTCTTCTGAGTCTGTTTTACTATAGAGTCATGCTGAAAAGGTACTAACCAAGAAATCGATTGTATATTGTTAGAAAATTCAAAAATAATTTGTAACTTTTTAGTATTCAGTTTTCAAACTTGACTTTAAAAGAAATAGCAGGATATCGCCTTTAAACTATAAGGGTTCTCTAGTTTCACTTATTGCCTGTTTACTAAGAAACAGCAAAATTCTTTGTGACAAAATGTGTCCAAGAGGAAGTCGAAAGAATAAGATGTATTATTTTGAGGCGAGATTTCGTTTTTTAATTAACTAACGGTTTTTTTCGAGTAACTCGAAACACCCAAAGAAATTTTTAAAGTTTAAAACTTAGCTTTTGAATTCGTCTTCTAAATCTTGTTTCTAGTGTTTTCGTTGATTTTTCTAAGCTTATTTTATACGATTGTCAAGTCTGGCAATATTTTGTGATCTCTCATTAAAAAACTGTCAAAAATGTCTTATAATCGTTTGAAACTAAATTTTGCGTGACAATATTGACAGAAACGTCTTTTTCAAATCATTTGAGCAGACATTTAAATATCGAAATTAAAGTTATTTGGCTATTTTCAGAGCACTGATTGATCTGATAACATTTTAAGATCAACTTATAGTTTATACCTAACTCTAGTACAGTAGTCTCTGAAAGGCAATAGTTACAAAACATTTGTACGGAACTTTGAAAACAATACAAGACAAAATTCGGGATGGCGGTGCGTGGCGGTAGTTATGACATAGTCCGAAATTATATATACAAAATTTGTAAAGCTAACTCCATCATATAACGACAATTTGTCACCACATTTTAATTGTTTCCTATGTGCAGGTTGGACATATCCATGTAGAATTTGTAAGCGGTGGCGTTATACTCTCTCCTATTGAACACCATAGTTTTTGGATTTCAAAAAGTTAAAAACATATACAATGAGAGAAAACTGCTTTTTTGCCATTAAACAATTTAACAAATTCATTTAAATAATCATTTATGGAAAATCACTGAATGTTTATTTTATCATTTGTGTGCCTGGGCCCACCAACAGCTGGCTCTGTTAAATTATTCCAAATTAATCTGATTAGCTTATTGTTGTCCTTCCAATATTTAAACAACCATCATGTTAATTTTAAATCAATTTTGTCCTCATTTGCAAACGTTTCGTTCGCGTTGGTGTTGGCGTTGCTTGGCTTGGCTTGGAGGCTGTAGTATGGACGAGGCGAACATCAACTGGACCATCAAAATCACCATCATCATTCTCGCATTAAGTCCTTATATGTACATATATTCGTAATTTTGAACATATAATGACAATTTAAATTGTTTTTATCAAATTGTAATCAGCTAACTGTTGAAACTCACTTTTCATTATTTGCAAATTTCCATACCTTCCTAGAATATACTGAACTGCGTCCGGAACGGAAAGTTGAAATGTGTATATTTCTGGGAGTTGGGATGAGAATGTTTTATTTTTTGTGTTGTTATTATTTTCAGAACCACTATCCTGTGTTAATATACACAATTCTGTTTTCGTAAATAATTACTTTGGAATATTTTTGGTGTTTAAAAAGTAAACAATTTAAGTTTTTTGTATTGTAGTTAGGTGCGAATAAATAAAGATAGGAGAGTAGGTAGGTACCTATGATAATATGTGTTGTATGGTTATGAGTTTCACGGTTGTTAAAATATAATTTAAATTATCTCTTTTAAAGTCAATGCTTTCAATAAATATTACTTACTAACTTCCCATCGGTTTCCTTCAAACACGGAGAACCAAAAATCAAAATCAACAAATCGTATTTTGAGAACTGAAATAATGAAACTGGAGCAAAATTTTAAACAATCAATGGGAAAGTCAGTTTGTTTGTTTGTTTGTCCGTCCTTCATGCCGCAACGCAGCAATATTATGACATGATTTTTTTTCTGGAGGTGGTTACGAAGCTGGAAAGTTTTTTAAGTGCTTTTTACTGCCTCAAAATATTTATTTCACAGCTCATTCGAGTAGAAACACGTATAATTAGATATTTAATAATTCTTTTTTAAGAACTCTAGTTAATAGTATATTATTAGGTGCTGCCAACTTTTGAACCGATCATCGTTGCCTATCATTAGCCGTTTCTCATAATGAAATTAATGCAACAAACTATGCTGAAACACTATTAAAAATAGAAGTTGAGCGTTAAAATCCGTTTTCGGGGGCTATGTGACACTAGCGGAATATTTTTGTAATTTAATACAGAGTAATTCTGAACGTATTGCAAGTGTTTAACCTGATTTAGAAGATACATGACGATCAATTTTTGGAAACGACGTTGTTTTGAAAATGAGTTCAAACATATTGGACGAAGTCGCAGGAGAAATAAGAGACTATTTGTCAACAGACACTGCCATCGACACAGATTTGGAGCATTCATACCCAGTAGAGTTTCTTAATTCACTTGACATATATGGTGTGCCTTCACATAAGTTCTCAAAACGGCGCACTCAGCGCTATTTGTGTCCTGCGCGAAGCAGGACAGCCATTTCTACCTACCTACCCTCACATAAGTTCTAATTGAAATTTGGAGTGCCAGTAATACTTATGCGAATTTATTATGCCACTTGATTAAGTAGCGGTACAGGACTTTGTGTCACGCAACTTGAACTAGTTTTCAGAATAATTATAATTTTTCTATACATTAAAGGATTTACCATCTACATTTTAAACTATTAAAATCAGAGCATCCAAATACGTCTAAAAAGTGACAATTCTTCAAAATAAATAAAACAAGAAACTTGAACTTAACTATTAATTGGGCATTTGACTTTGTTCATCGTTATATTATATTATGAAACTTTTATCATACAATAGCCTGATGTTTAAAATTACTTGAACCATCTTTGTAGCTCAATAAATTGCTATGAATTGGTTAAACATTTAACGAAATCGTTTAAAATTTTGCGGCAATGGCTTCAAACTTGCTTCAAATATTGTTGTAATAAATTGGTAAAATTGTAAGAAAAATCCAGAAAGTATTATTAAACTGATTTAACGTTTTAAGCTTAGTTTTTCGATTGCATAATTACAATTTGACATATAGCAAAAAAATGTAATTCTTAAAATAAGTGTTGAGGGTATTTTTTTTATTTGCGAAAATTGTGCGTTTTTAGACAAAAATGGTGAGAATATACAAATTGTTTGCTGATTTAATTTTAAAGACTCACAAGCATTACGTCTCAATCTTAAAATATATTGTCACTGATTTCGTAGTTTCAAATTGGTATCACTGGCATTTGACACCTGTCAAACTGAGCTGTCATTTGAGTGTTGTTTCAATAATAACCACTTTTAATGCCTTACGTGATTATTATTGTCATCATATTGTCATCAATCAACAGACAAGGCAAGTAATCTATAAAATTATAAAGAAATTTGAAAATATTGGAAGCGATGTTGATGTTTCAATACATCGTAATGTAGTTCAGTAGAAAAATTTACCTCTGCAAATTCAAGTGTTGCTGATGATCCGAAATTATGAAGTGAATATGTGAAAATTTGGCGTGCGTTATTGTGGCAAGATGACACTGGTTGGAAACCCAAAAGTGAATGACCTGTACTTTCTCATATTTAAAATAAAGACACAACAATTTGTTATACCTTAGTAATTAGTTCTCGAATAATTAATAATATATAACCAGAATGTCCAAATAAATAATGTACATAATTAATTAAAAGTTACGCTTTTGCGACAGAAAACAGCATTGGGTTTTCGAAGCATTTAATTCTATAGGGTTTTTAATGACCCATTGGACAATGCTGTTAAGATCAGAATATAATGAGCGTAACATACACTCCCGTTGGTAGTCGAATGACAAAGATGAGAATCTAAAAACGAATATGAAAAGCTGTGGGTATTGTCAACAGTAAACAATTAAGTGGGTTTGAAGTTTCAGACAAAAGATCATTTAAAAAAAACAAGCAAGAGTGTCGGAGACAAACCGGCGGCGGCCGGCGGCGCCCTGTGGCACACAAGCGTTTATTTTGTAAAAATCAAACTTGAACCCGTCCAATATTACTTCAACCAAACCGTCCTAGAGGCAATTTTGACCCAGCAAAGAAGTGATGTGACAGTACCAAATGAACACATCTTTGATAAGAGAGCTTGATACCAAACGTTTTTGAAATATCGAGCCCAAAAATCTTACTTTCTCCAAAACGGTGTTATGATTTGTTTCACTGTTAGGAGAGATAAACCATGAGATAACCAATGAACCTATTGCTGTGAAAGCCGGACATTAAGAAGTTCTCGTTGTTCAAGATATTTTTTAAGCTGAAAATTGACCAGCGTATCCATTATAATGGAAAGATGTAAGTACAATTGAACAATAACTAGTGGGGATGGAGGATTCAACTTTCTTAGGAACAGGCGGGACAAATCCTATTATCCATCCACTCGGAAAGAGGCCTGTAGAGTATGAAAAATTGAAAAGCTTTTAAAGAGGTTTTGTCATCGTTGATGAACCCCTCTTTAGAAAAATAGCGGGGATACTATTCGGGCCAGCGGATTTGTAAATGTCAAGATCTTTGAATACACTAGCAACTTGGAAAAGACGATTTGTCCCATAGAATAGTTTGCACTTTCAAGTACAGAAGAAGTCATGCCACTCATAGGCAGACGATGACGTAGTGTTACGCACAGACCAGACATTTTTACTCGACATTGTAGTACTTTTGCCGTAATTTCTGATGAAACAAAAATTTAATGCGTGAAATATGCGCGTTACAGGTCTTTCTAGCTTGTTGAACATACATACATATGTGACGTTTTTTGAGTATACCGGGAAAAATTACATGTATCGAAAAATCCTTTAAAATAAAGTTAAATTTATGGAAATTTGTATATGTGTTTAATTTGTTATATAAAATAAAAACCAAAAACCTCTACACAAATATTTGTTGTGAAAAGGTGTTTTTTCAAAGGTTAAGAAGGGAATTAAACTTCTAAAATAAATCCGCTCCCAAAAATGTTGTGTTAATGAAAATTGGGTAAAATGTTTGATTAGTTATAAAAATGAAAAACCAAAAGATGTCATTGAAAATTAAAGGATGTTTTTTAAGGAAAATTGATGTTTATATTCAGATCTGAAAATAAAGTAATGTTGGCCCAAAATGTAAGATTCTAATCATACGGTTTCATAAATTAATTATTTGAACCTTTAACCGTATCAACTCCAGCTAAATTGTCCAAAGGACAATAATCCAAAATTTTTGTTTCCACTGCAAAGTTATGGGTGAGTAAGGAAACTTAAGAATGTCCAACTCCTTGTATCTAAACTCTATAACCTTCCTGGCACATTATTTTCATTTCACTGAGTGGTTTTTGTTAAACACATATTCAGTCACACTTCTTCAAAAACATTGTACCAACCAAAGTTTTCCAATTTCTTTACTATACAGAATTAATGGCAAACTAAATTTTACTCCTTTTTCTGTTGTTCGCCCTTGAGTAAGCACAAAACTTTTTGATGTTCAAAAAAGTACTTACCTAACTAATGTTTGGAACTCATATAACAAAAAATTTACTTCAAAACGTGCTGAGAGTTGTTGAAACTATGTATATATTTACAAAAAATATCGTTTCATTGCGTTGGCGTCGTTCGTTGGCAGGATTCAAGAAGAAAAAGTTACGTGCAACAAATCATCTTTTTATATTGTTCCAACACTGTGTGTAAAAACTACAATGGAAATCGTTACCAGTGCCACCTGATGTCATAGTGATGATGTCCTCCAGCCTCATATACACAAAGGAAGCATAAGAAAAAAAAAGAAGAAAATGCCTAATAAATTGTGTTGAAAATTCCCAACCCCCTTCCCGTCTGAATCATATGCATAGATGAAGGTATACTCTAAGATATTAAATGGTAACCTGGTGGCGAAAGGACTTGAGAATAAGTTAAAAAATGCTCTGTCCACCGAGTCCATCCCTTAGGCAGAGAATAGATTAAGAAATTCCTATTTTTGTCAAGTTACAATCAACATTTTCTATACTTGAGATATTTAAATCATATATGTGTCCATTTGAATGTCCAATCGGCATGGCATGAAATCAAATACGAGGATTCCCTTTTTTCATATTAAAATATGAATGACATCCGGATAAGGACTTGATAAGAATGTGATAAAAATTCAAAAGATCACAAGGGAATGACAATGAATTCTTTATAATAAAATGTATTTAAATGTAATACAAACCAAGCAGTGGCATATAAATATCTATAACAACGAATTACAATTCCAAAGGACCATGAATAATATTTGCTAAGAATTTGCAGACTTTTAAAATAAAGAAATAAGGATTCAAATTCAACCTCGAAACAACGGAAAGCACAGATAAATTATTCAATGAAACAAAGGCGAAAATATGAAATTATGCAACACTTGAGAAAAATACATCCTACACATATATATGTATATAAATAAATAGAAGATAGAAGCTCCCAATGGTGACACTTAAGCACTCTGATCCCTACACAAAATAAGGAGAACGACGAAAAGTAAAGGAAGAGTATAATTTAGCCTTTGGCGGAAGTACCGAAAGACGTCAAACTTCTGGCTTTTGTTCTCAAGGCAAGGCAAGGCGCAAATCCTTAATGCATATTCTTTTGTCACCCTTTTGCTTGGGATTCCTTCCGTCCCGTTTCTGTTGATACACCTCGATCCATATATAAATTAGCTTTAAATATAGGAAAACCTAAGCTGGAAGTATGTGACACTGCTTTCAACATTCATGTTCGTCGGCGCGGTGGCGCTGGTAGTGGTGGTAGCGTTGTTTGTCGGATGCGGATACGGCATGCGGGTTGAAAATTTTCGCGTCAAGTTTTTGCTACTGTCACTTCAACACCACACTAAAATTTTTGCAAACCATCAGTGATTTTGAGCTGTCTCTCTGGGTGTGTTACGAATACGGAAAGGATATGCTGTGGTTAAACGGCATTTCAACATTGTTGCTTGGTTTTGGATTTGGAGGCCTGCAAGTGACAGACAAATTAAAATGTCCTGATGTCCTGTTCACCAGAAGCAGTAGCGGTCAGAGCTCGGATAGTATAGGGGTAATATAAGTGGCGATAGCTATTGCCTTATTCGTGCAACAAACCAACGTCAACGCAACGACAAGGACGAGGATGAGGACGAGGACGACAATGATGACGACAGAAGCTGTATACCCTGGATGATGATGCACCGAATGTTTAGCCCGAGTCGCAATGTTTACCCTTAATTAGATTTTGTAACGACCAAATGACGTCGTCGTCGTGATTAATGACAGGATTTTCTCTTCCGCACAGATTAGGGATGACTATTTTGCGCGTCGCCGAAGTGTATGTCGGTACGGTACAGGGTTCAACATCATCACCATATGCACCACATAGGCAATTCTAATATTGCATTCAGCGTTGCCGTCTTGTAGTCTTCTTTTAAAAAGAAGTGAAAATCAAATTCCAGTGATGTCTGTTCCTTTGCAGTGTAGTCTTCCAGAATTTCAGAAATGTCACCCTACGAAAAGTGACACACAGTTCACAAATTTCATTTTATTTCGTAGTTTTCATAAGCAAAGATTTTTCTTTTAAATTACTCTCAAAACTTTGTATGTTTAGATTAAACATGATTTTAATGTTTTGGTGAACAGAAATATATTTCACGGGATAGAAATTTATTTTTAAAAAGAAAAGTTAATGCATTAGAAATTGTTAATTTTCAAAAATTTGTTTTTGATTCTGCAAAAATTGGACCAGCTATCAGCCAACTTATTCCTTCTTATATCAGGAATTTAAAGTTATTGTGGTCAATATGGATGTGGTTTGGCCAAAACCAAAGTTAACATTGGTATCCCGCAAGGTAGTCACTTAGGTCCTATTCTTTTTATTATATTTATAAACGATTTACCGTCTGTGTTGAAACACTAAGTTAATCATTTATGCGGGCGATAAATTGTATTGAACCTTAACTCGTTTTTTGATTTGTGTGTTCGTGATTGTCTGCTTCTTAACGTTGATAAATGTGGAACAATTATAAAATTTACGAGAAACTTTTCTGTAATGTCCTTTAATTATTTTGTTTGACGAAGTATAATTATGTATCTCGTGTAAGCAATGTGTCGGTCCTAAGTATAAGCTCATTACTCAAATCAGTTGTATTCTTGGTTGGATTAGGAGGGAATCAAAATAATTGTCTGATCCTTTTGGTTTTAAAGCAGTGTTTTATAACATTTTGTTCGTTTCAGTTCTCCAATATGCCTGTCAGGTTCGGGCTCCAAATTATGACTGTCATAATTAAAGACTATGGATGGAGCCTTTTTAAACCTTTTTAAGCTATTACTTAACTGATTTAAAATTTAAAAGTACCCTTTAACGAAAAGAGCTTTTTCCAAAGAGTTAAGAGTAAATAAAAGTGTTTAAAAAAATCAAACGGCAACACTTAACTGCATTTCTATTTGATTCGCAGTTCGTAGGCTATAGTAACATATTGTTGAGGACAAATAATTATGGCAAGCAGTGACACTTTGCAAATTGATTCACAACGCCCTGTGATTATTCTTCTCGAAATAACACTATCCTGTCCTGTCTCCTGACTCGTGTCTCCTGTACCATTCATCCATCCATCTATCCATTGCATTGGCTCGAATATTTGATTCCTCATTCCTGGACTAATTTTCTCGTGAGAGGATTAAAATATTTTATCAAAGAAGATTATTCGCGCTTCTTATGATTGCGAAAATATTAATGGAACGTTTGGTAAAGGTTCTCACAGTACTTTATTCCTCCGTTTACGAGTACTTTGTACTCTCAAAAAAATATATATATCTATATATTTAAGAACCGGCTTCAAATTAGAGTGCCACATCCATTAACCCCCTTCGAACTTCGAACATTTTTCAATTAAAAACTTCTTGCATAAGTTATAAGGCCAGAGGCACAACAAACTATGAAAGACGACGCATTCAATATTAATATGTAACCCCCTTTCCGTCTGACTACACCACCATCACCATTTATAGGTAAGCTTGGAATGGGGATTTCTTATGGAAGTAATTGACTTTAAGAGGAAAATTGAAATGTGATGTTCAAGAATCATGATGCTCTAGATACGACATACGGGTTCGTTAAAAGCTCTTAAGAAAAACGGTTGATGAAAAACAAGAGTTTGAAGAAACGACGAAGATTAGGACATGTGCTGGATGTGCTGTAGAGTAGTTTTTAAGTGAGAGAAGTATAATCTGTTTGATTGAGGTTTTCTATTGGAAAACAGTGTCCGATTGTTTTAGCACTTTTCAAGGAGAACAAGACATCAAGGTCATATATTATGCATAATACTAAAATCTTAGGAATTAAAAATCAATTAATCACTGTTTGGAAAAAAAATGTCTGTACTTTTAAAAATATAAATTTTAAATACACTTTTTTTTATTTAATACTTATACTTAAAAAAGTTGTTTTAAAAAAAAACAAGAAATTTTACGATTGGTAAAAATTAAAACTCACAACTGGGTCACACGAACTTAATATCTTATCCAAAGACGCTGTTAAAAAATATCTCCTGTATTTTAAAACTTAAAAATGTACCTGTAAAAAAAAGTTTAATTTCAAAAATTTTAAATGTCATTTAAAACTTTAATTTTTCCAAATTTTGAAAACTTTTCAGTTTCAGTTTAAAAATATTTTAAGTATGCAGTTAGTTAGAGCTTATCAACATACGTCTCACATTTCAATTTTGTAAAAAAAATAACGACCCAATTTCAAGATATCGAATTTCGAAAAAAATGTGTAATATTTTTTTAAAAATCGAAAAAGTTAAATTTGATACTTTTGATCATCCAATATTATTGGGATAGTGAACTTGTCTAGAAAATAAATTTTTGAAATCGGTTTATTAATTTTTGATAAAACTTAAAAACAAAGTAACGGTTCTATGGTTCTGGAGCAATACAAACACATTTTTTTTTATTGAAAGAAGCCAAATTAATAATAAACGTTCAGAGACTATTTTAAAAAAATCTATCGGTTCGTTTTTGAGAAAATTTGAACAGTCGATTTTTGGCCAAATAATTTTTATTAGAACTACTGTTAAAAAAATGAAAAAAAAACGCCTAACGCGAGTCGGATAAAAACCTTAATTTCCAAATGTGAACTCAATTGACTCAATGGCTTGAGCTGTAGGGGTGTGGATAGATAGACAGACGGACGGAATTGGAGGACCCAATTTTTTCAACTCCTCTATTTAAGACTTCTTGACTTGGTTTTTGTTGATAAAGAATTTTGTATTGTTATTGAAAGTCTGATTTGCCGCTTATACAAAATTCTATACACCATGTTGCGTTAGAAGGTACCTTTCATTTTTATGATTATATTAAAAAAATAATGTTTATAATACATATGTTCCAAATCTCAGCAAAGCAAACTTTGATGCAATGAATGAGTATTTTCTTAACTTTCATTGGGATTCTGTTTTTCTATTTGATAGCAAAATTCAATTAGAAATCGCCAATAAAAATCTACTGACAGCCATCAAAGAAGCAATGCATCGATTTATTCCAAGTAAAAACTCGAAATTGAGTTCAAACCCTATATGGTTTAATAAGAGATTAACTAATCTTAAAAATAGAAAGAATAAAGCTTTCAAATTACATAAACAAAATTATAATAATCTTGAACTTCGATCTAAATATAATGCTATTCAACGCGAATTTGACATATTAAATACATTTTTTTATAATTCCTACATGTTTACGATTGAATGTAATATGAGGAATAACAGTAAATGTTTCTGGAACTTTATCAATTCTAAACGTAAGACCACTGGTTATCCAAGCTGCATGAAATTCAATGATTCTACAACTAGTGATGTTCAAATAATTTGTAACCTTTTTGCTAGATATTTCCAATCCGTTTACTCCTCGGAATCATTTTCAAACCAGGAATTACCAAGTGTTTCTAAGGTTTTTGATTTTGGATGTCTCCGAAGTAGAAGAAGCGTTGCTTGAGCTTGATGCAAGTAAAAAGGAGGGTCCGGATGGAATTCCTCCTATTATTTTTCATAAATGTGCTCGTTCGCTGGCTAAACCTCTTACGGACATTTTCAATGCATCTCTATCCGAGGGTAAATTTCTTGATAGTTGGAAACTATCATTTCTTACCCCAGTCTTTAAATCTGGATCTAAGCAGGATATTACCAATTACCGGCCTATTAGCAAGATTTCTGCAATGCCCAAACTATTTGAAAAAATTGTTTACAATAGGTTATCTTTTCGATTACGTAACTATATATAATCGAATATCAACAGGGTTTTATTTCTGGTAAATCAACAACAACAAATCTGTCTCTAATGACTAATTACATCATAAATAATTTTGAAGATCATATACAAACAGATATTATATTTACTGATTTTGCCACAGCATTCGATCGTGTTAACTACAGGGTGCTTCCGCATAAATTGTATTCTCTCGGTTTTCACTCTAAACTTCTGAGCTGCTTAAAATCTTACCTTTCCAACAGGATTCAATTTGTTTAAATTGAAGACTATTATTCTGAAAACATTTGTGTCCCATCAGGTGTTCCTCAAGGAAGTCATTTGGGCCCATTGTTATTTTTATTATTCATAAATGATATTCCGTCAATTTTTGTATCTTCTCCTTGTCTGTTATTTGCCGATGACCTTAAGTTGTATCGTGGAATTAAATGTCTATCTGATTGTCATTTACTTCTTGAAGATGTACTTAGATTAACAGAATGGTGTCAGTCTAATTTCCTTCATCTTAATATTTCTAAATGCCAAGTTATGTCGTGTTTTAGACATACTACCCCTATTCTATTCAATTATGAACTTAATCATGTAACTTTAGAACGCGTTGAATGTAAGAAGGACCTTGGGGTCGTTTTAGACTTTAAACTTTCATTCCTGCCACACATTGACTATACGGTTAACAAGGCTAATCAAATGCTCGGGTTTTTAAAGAGAAACACAAGAGAGTTCAAAGATCCATATTCTCTTAAGTCACTTTTCAATTCTCTGGTAAGATCTGTGTTGGAGTTTTCTAGTGTGGTTTGGAATCCTTTTTATAGAAACTCCTGTAATAGAATTGAAAAAGTTCAAAGAAACTTTACTCGATATTTAATCTTTAAACTACATTGGCGAATTGAGATGCCAACTTACAAAACAAGGTGCTTATTATTCGATATTAAAACTCTGGAAAGTCGGCGTACTTGCTTCTCTGTTATGTTCATCAGAGATATTTTAACGTATCACATAAAATGTCCTAATTTATTAAGTCTTATAAATCTTCGTGTTCCTCAGAGGAATGTTCGTGAATCTAACCTTTTATATGAATATTTTCATCGCACAAATTATGGCTTTAATGAGCCAATTTCTCGTTGCATCAGGGAAACTAATGCTGTATGTAATAAAATAGATATTTTTAAAAGTTGTTCAAGAGATACCTTCAAAATATATGTTTTAAATGAATTAACTATTCAATCAGCTGAACTTTAATATTTTTGTTAATGGTTATTATTATTGTTGAGTTTTTGTTTTTCTCATTCATATAAATATTATGTATATTATTAATAAATTAAAGTAATTATGTATATCCTAGTCTGTAAGAGTTAGATCTCTGCTTGATGATAAATAAATAAATATATAAATAAAATCTCGAGGTCGAAATCTTTTACGAATGCAATTCTTGCCATATACATCTTATATGTTGCAAGTAAAAAATAGAGAACATTTTATTAAAATCTATTGAGGCGTTTTTGACAAATAAGGTTTATGTTAATTTTGGTCTAAAACAGTAAAAAAAAAAGAATAGCGCAAGTCTGCTTAAAATCTAAATTCCTAAGCTTGAACTCAATCGATCTAATGGTTTAGGCTGTATAGTGGCATTGTTTTAGGACAGGCAGACAGACAGATAGGGGGAATCGCCAAAGGGCCAACTTCTCTACCATCGTAATGTCATGTTTGAATAATATCTCGAGTCAAAATTATATCTCGAGACAGAATAATTGTATGATGATTAAATAAATTTCCTAAAAAGGAATTCAAACTTTAAAACGCAAAGAATGCGAATTCTTCGTCTTCCAGACTCAGTTTAGTAAGGTGTTTCAAAAAATGTATATTTAAAAAAAATTACGTACATTCTTCTGTTCATAGTTGAAATCTTAAGAAAAAGATTGAAATCGTTAACAACGATTTTGTTAACAAAATCAGTTTCTTTGAAGATACTCAAAAGTTTTAAAGTTATTAACATACAATGATTTCCACAGTCACAAATAAATACACTTATTTTTTTAGAATTACTAGTGATATTTTTCCCTTTCCAAAATATATTATTAAACCTAGTGTTTTAGCTCTTTGTGTCCAACTATTACCACAAAAATTGTTTCAGGAAAAAAAATTTACCATTGACAGATATCTTTTAAAATACCAATAAATGTTTAAGAACCACAAGAACAATGCTAAAATCTAGAAATCGAATGAATCAAAGTTGAAAAACAAGTTAATTTATTTTCAGTGTTCTACAATTCCTTTGATTTTAAAATCTTTCAAAGCAATAGGAGTTGTATTTCTAGTTAAATAGCTACTCAAGTGTCTCTTATTTTTTGATTGCTAGTGGAAAAGAAATAGGGAATAGCTTAATTTAACTTTTAAAATGTAAAGGTTAAGGCCAAAATATGTTCACATGTTTTTTTTCTGTCTAACAAACAATACAATACATTTTTTAAAGATTAAGTTGTGCTGAATTCGAATCACACATAAGTATTGTAATCACATCAGGTTTTTAAAACATGGTTCTTTAAAAATGTTAAAGACAACCAAAAACGTTGTTTTTAATGCTGAAGTAAAACACAACACAGTTAAAATTATTTTAGTATTTTACTTAGTTTCTAGAAATTGTTAATAGTTATGAGTCTTCATTTGACTGTAAATGAAGTTTTGAAAAACGTTGAATTTAATATTTTCATAGTTATAAAAAATACGTTTTTTAACTAGAATCTGTCTGCTCAAATTTTAAAAATACAGTTTTTACCACTATTTCTAATTTTGTTTAGCATAATTCAAAACTTGATGTGATAGCCTGGTGTTGACGAAGGATCTGTTTCAAAATCAAAAATTTCTTTCAAACTGTTTTGTTTTTTTTTCTCTTAAAAATCGTTTTGCGGAAAAATACAATTTGATTGCCAGGAACGAAACCTTGTTGACCTGTGTTATTTGTCTTTTGTGAAAATGGACTTTTTCACATTAACCACGAACAATATTTCAAAGACTCAGTTTTCTGAAGTTATTTCTCTCGTATAAGCAATAAAAATCAGCATCAGTTATCTTTGTTTACTCTACACAAAGAGCTACACCTTTTAGTACCTGTTTTTGGCTATAAAATTCGTTTAAATAACTAAACTACCCCAATTTATTGACAATGTTATGTTATTACCCCAAACAATGTTATTATGTCAGCGAACGAATCTACTGTGATATTTATTATCAACTCACTTTAAGGTGAAGAAAAAAAAGGTTTCCAAAAGGAACACACGAAGAAAAAAAGACTCTAGAATGATTAATGATGTGTGATATCCGACGATGCGTGCTCGAGACGTTACAATGTTGCCGCCAACGCGCCGCCGGCCGCCCGTGCCGCCCTTTCTGCCACAGCCACCACATAACCTTCCACATGAACAACAACCGCCTTTCTGTTCTACATATGGGTTTTTAAGTAACATTAGTGTCAGAAATAATTTATATACTAAAGTTAAGGTTTCCTTATCCTTTCAAAGGTTTGATATAGTACAAAAGTGTTTCATAAATTCCACCCTTCCACACGCCCCGCGCTGTATGAGTTTCTCCTGAAAGTTTTGTTGTTTTTTTTGAAGATTAAATTTGAATTTTTGTAAGCAAATGACAAAATATGATAGCAGTGATGAAGTCTTGAGTAGTCCCAAAGGATTTAAAAGCTCTTCAAAATGTCACATCGAAAGAAGACAAATGAAGTTAATGTTTCAAGAAACAATATTAATATTGAGCTGTTGAAAATAAACTTGATGGAATTGTAGTTTTGACGTAGTATAGGAAGGTGGGGTTTTTTAAAAGAATTTTTTGTTGACTAGGAATTTGTATCTTATCTCCTTGCTCCTGCTCAACAAGTTTCGTATCAGAAAACGGTTCTTAGAAAATTGAATCTAAATATATAAAAGTTTATGAAGAATAAGAGGACTGTTTAAGGACATACAATTGAGCGCTTCAAAATAATCCAGCTTACTAGTGATTTTTTTTTTTTAAATAAAGCCTTTTTATCTTATTTTCCTAGACTAATCATTAAAGATCTACAAATGGCATATTTAACAAAAGTAATAAATGGATGCAGATGAAAATACGACGACATAGGAAGGACACATCTCAATAACATGACAGGCGTATTGATAAACGATTAGAAGAAAATTTCATGTTATCTTCCGTCGACAAAGTTTTGGTATAGGACATGAAAAATTTAAGTCGAGGTATAAAAGAGTGTTTTTGGGTCAATGTTGTTCATATTGACCGACTCATTCCCCTGTTTTGAATTCCAAAGGAAATGTTTTAGGGACATTAAATACCTGTTCATGATACCGTATCAGCTTTTATTAATCTCCTTTTGGATCCATTGGAAATAAGTTTGCCCATCAAGAAGCTGTGAAATATGACAAAGTGGTGAACTAAAGGTCCAATTATAACTATCATTGAAATCAATGCGAACAAATTTTGAGCCATTTTTGAGTTTAACTACCCAGTTATATTATATTTCACCAAATATTTATTTTTCTAGTTTTCCAGAAGAGCTGATTCTTGTGTGTCCAAAAGTGAAACGAATTGTTCTATTCATTTGTGTTTTAATTTCACGCAATTCCAATGACGGATTTTTGCCAGAAATAATTTTCCGGTGGATATCAAACAAGAAAACTTGTTCAACGGCAGAAATGTTCAATGATCGCTATAAACGATTTGTCAAAAAAATTTCAATGATAGCATTGCGGTGTTCTGGTATATGGCAAACACCGTCAAATAAAACAAATTTTGAAATTCCGCGGTTTTTCATCGGGCGGCGATATTTATTTCACCATCATTGATAACATCGTAATTAGAAACTTCTTACGAATACCAAAAAACTTCCATGATGGACGTTATTAAAACGTTGTGAAAAATATCATTCAGATCCATATTTCAAAAGAATTAGTTTTTTAAGCGATTCGGAAAATTTCGCGATTTAAATCTTTTGAAAGCTTTTTTGTGTTTTTAATGTGTGACAAAAAATTGCCATAAGAGCAATTCTCACATAAATCAGGGGAAAAAAAATTGGTCAGAAGAAATTGTGATACAAACTTTTAGGATTTTCGGAACTTTTTTTGCGTATTATTTTTATTAACTTCCTGAAGGAATTTATTGTAATCGGTCCGATTTGTCGGATTGAAAATTTCGACATTTCTCGACGTTTCAAATGCCCTAGAATCTAAATGAAAGATTTTTAAGAAATATTTGTCACATTGAATACTTTACGAACAAAAAATATTATTAGCTCCAAAATAATTGTATGCAACGAAGAATTACATTTCTGACATCTGGTAAAATTTTTAAGAAAAATCGAATTGACAGAAATAAAAAAAAACATTACTCAAAGTTTGTAAAAATTGGTTTTCGAGTCAAATATCTTTTCAAAAATTAAAGAAATTGGCTTTTAATTTCATCTTATAAAAAATGTTGTTTCTTACATTCAGTAAATTTTTTATAAAAATCAAACAGTCAGTTATTTCATAAAAATTAAGGACTACAAAAAGTATTATAAAAAATTGCTAAAAATTAATGTTGTATTATCGACATCAAGTGAATAAATGAAGGTATTGACTTCGAAATTATTTCCCACTGTGCTAAATTTGTTAACGTAAAATAATGGTTTTCGAAAAATCAAATCAGTAACTTTTTATATCAGAAATAAAAACTTTAAAAAAATTCTACTTAAATTTGGAAAAATTGTTTTTCGACTAAAAATTGGTGACAAAAATAGATTTTGAAATCAAACTTATTTTATCGTATGCAAAATATTGTTGCTTACTTTTAGTAATTTTTTTAGACAAATTAAATGGACAACTTTTTTTTTATATAACAACTTTTTTCTACCAAAACAATAAGAAACTGATAAAAAAGGTTTTCGACACAAGTATTATGAGAAAAAAAAAGATATTGACTTCAAATTTTTGTATCTCACACGAAATATTGTTATTAATATTTTGTTGATATTTTAGTAAAATCGACAGACGGGCACGGATCGGAAGTTATCCCAGCCTCCTTCTTCTTAGGTGGTATTCGTCGTTTTTTCACTTTGAGAAGATGAGCCCGAATGATGAAAAGTGTCGTTGTTTCAGTTTTGTAAAGTGTAATCAAGACGAATTTTGAAATTTCGAACTTAAAACAATTCTTACAAATACCGAAAAACTATCTTATTGATGGACGTAATAAAAAAAATATTAAAAACGACCAACATTTTGTTCCGAAAGAATTCAGTGATAGTTTTCTTTTCGGGTCCCAGTATTTGTTAGAAAAAGGTATAAACCGAGATAAATTAAATAAAGTCCAACGTTCAGCTTGCCTATGTATAAGCGGATCGCTTCGCACGACCCCATCTGAGGCACTGGACACCTTACTCTACCTAACACCTCTTGACATTTTTAGCAAACAAATAGCTGCAAGCTCTGCTATTCGCCTCAAAGCTTCGTCGCAGTGGACTAACAACAACATTGGCCACTCCGTAATTCTTAGTTATTTAGAATCAATTCCAAAGCACACAGACTACACCATCCCCCAACTGCAATTCGATAGAAATTTCCAGATTTCTATACCTCCCAGATCATTTTTGGAGGATAGGACATTCCTGGAAGATGAGTCAATCCATTTCTATACAGATGGATCAAAAACGAAAGAAGGGGTTGGTGGAGGTGTGTACTCTGAACGACTGAATTTAAGTCTCTCATTCCACCTTCCCAATCATTGTAGCGTGTTCCAGGCGGAACTTTTGGCGATAAAAGAAGTCTTGTCCTGGCTTAAAGAAAACGTGATATCAACATCTGATATCCGTATCTTCTCAGATAGTCAGGCCGCTATCAAATCTCTGGATTCTGTCTCTACAAACTCTATAACAGTCCATAACTGTTGAACTTCTCTAATGGAGATGGCACAACAGTTTAATATTCACCTTTGCTGGGTGCCGGGCCATAGAGACATTCCAGGTAACTGTAAGGCAGATGAACTCGCCAGGAACGGTACAGTACAGCCCATCCTACCACGTTTGGCACGTACTGGCATACCAATCGCTACTTGTAAACTGTTGCTAATGCAAGACGCTGTGAGGAGGTGGAACAACATCACCACGTGTCAAGTCACAAAAAACATCTGGCCAACACTAGATTTAATACGTTCAAGGTGCTTGCTCTCTCTAAGCAGATCGCATATAAGCTCGATAATAGGTGTCATAACCGGACACTGTCTAATAGGAAAGCACGCCACGAGATTAGGCGTATTCTCAAATGATTTCTGCAGAAGCTGTATGGACGAGGAAGAGGAGGAAACAGTTCTTCATCTTCTCTGCGCATGCCTTGCTCTGGCTCGAAAACGCAAGAATTACCTAGGAGAATTCTTCTTTAACGATCTAAACGATCTAAATCATATCAGCATAATCAGCCTCTCACGTTTCGTAAGAAACTAAAACTGGTTCCATTGAGCTTAGGAGGAAGCCTCAAGATTCATGTGGTATCACAATGGGCCATTAAACTGGCCTAAGTTTGTCCGGTTCCATCTTGAACAGCCACTTTAACCTAACCTAACCCAGTATTTGTTTTGATTTGTAACAAAAAAATTGATACAGAAGCAATTCTCACAAAAATTGGGTGAAAAACATTTGGTCAACAAAAATTGTCAAACTAAATTTTCGAATTTTTGGAAATTGTCTTGAATATTCCTCTTATTTAGATGGAGACCAGTCCAAATTGGTGTGAATCATCAAAATCGGTCTAGAAGTTCTTGAGTTATAAGCATCGTAGTTAGATAATACTTTAATTTTATTTATATTATTTATATAGATATACATAGATTTAGTTCTGGAGCTTAGAATTTATTTAATGTTGATGATGAGAACGATGTAAAATCTTTCACACAAACTTATTAACATTTATCCAATTACTTTGACTTTTAATTGCCTTACTTCTCATTCCAACACTAAAAATTTTATAGAATGTATCATATAACATTTTTAAGTAGACTTCTCACTCATCAGACAACCCTTGTTCGCACCGCTTATTTTGAATGCCTTCATCCTATACCGATGAAGGTGCTTGGATCCAGTCCATTCCTCAAATGGTTTGATAATTTTCTGCACTTGCCTGATAACATTTAATTTAATGCCCGAGGTCAGAAATATTCCATTTATTATTGGATTAAATTCGGCAGAAAACTTTGTGAGATTTTCATATACGAATATGCGAGTTCATCCCGGGAACTGGACCTGAAGTTGGAGTTGGAACTGGTCGTGGATGCTAAATTGATCCCAAAAAACTGATATGAAAGGATAAACGAGCTGCCCCAATGGTGTGATGGTAAAGTCGCCGCCGACTGCTGTGGCGGTACGGTGAAGGACGACGAAGTAAATCTCTGTGTTTTATTTTTGGCTAACGTTGAAAATTTATATTTTAACCTTGGATGTGAGGGAGCTTCTCTGATAGCCGATGGCCAGCCTAACACCAAATGGACACTGAAGTAATTCATCGTGCTACTATACATATAAGTTACGTAGAGACTCCTTCAACTGGTTCATGTTAGCCAGCGGATGATGGTGGTGGTGGTGTGGTCCTTGATATGAATGCCGGCGGAAGTGTTTTCATTTTGTATACTTTTTTTCCGTAGGTATATTTCCTTCGTGTTTTAAAGAAGAAACATGTAAAACACATGAAATTTGCAGAAGGACAATTTGTGCGGTAGTTGAGGTGTGTAGAGTGTACTCGTATAGTGATTGTGCAGACGCCTCCAGGGACCGTTTCATGATATAAAGTATGAAAATTGTTTTAGATAAACGAAAGCTTCTATACTTCTACTATGCTACGTAGATGCGGCAGAGGGTGTGATGTTTAATGATTACATAATTGTTTTAGAACGATGGTACATGCGAGGACCGCATTTTTTTAAGTTAGTTAAATGTTGTTTGTTTTTTTTTGGAAAGTGTTTGTTTGAAATTTGTGTGGCATTTGAAGGAAATTGAAATGTCAGAAATGTAAATAACACTTTTAGGGAAATCTCAACACATAAAAGCTAAAAAAGTTAGAATTTAAAACTTTAAATCGTGATTTAGTTCAATTTCATAAAACGAGAAGACAGTAAGAAGTAAGAACTGGTCACCCGGGCGTATACGTGCTTTTTGAATTTATAGCAAAAAATCTTCTCATATCTTAGTTTGTGCGTTCTAGATCGTTGAAACTCAATTTTAAGTTTTTTTTTTTCTTAAAAAACACTTTATGTTTTTCTGAAATTTGTATTGTTTCGCAATATATAAAATTTAAATGAAGTCACTAGCTTTATTTTTTCGTGAGATATTTGGGGTCAAGATTATTTTTCACTTTTTTTTTTGAAAGACCATTCTGCCATGTTCTTTTCGAAAAAACTAAATTTGTTTGAATTCAATACCTCTAGTGGTTCTTGAGATATGGCCGATACAAAAGGTATCCCGAACGAACTGATAAGAATGTACGTGCACACAGACATTTCTCTAAAAACTTTTAATTCAGATTATAGGGACTTTGAAACATAGTTAAATATCAAATTTAGCAATTTAACAAATACAGCATATAGCACTGGTCATTCGGGCGTATAGGAATTTTTTAATTATTTAATTAGTAGCAAATATCTTCTTTAGATCGGGTGTTAAAGCTCGTTGATGTCAAATAAAATATTTAAGTATAAATAAAATACGTAGGTGGAAACCTTTTTAAAACAATTGAATAATACAAGGTCATTCATTTTTTGGTTTCAAAAACTAAGCTAAATGAAACAACTTTGCCAAGCAATTTTTTGAGATATTTTTTACACACTTTTTCGCACATTTCGGGTGGTACCTCATATAAAAAATTTGACAGTGTCAAACCGCATGATATTAATGGCCACTTGACGTCACCAAAATATGAAAATGTGTTAACTCAGTATCGGTTATCCTTCGACTATGTCGCTCAGAATCGACTGTAAAAAATTGTTCTTTGGCATCGTCAAAGAAGTACGGATCAATTATATCTAACGATCATAGAGCATATCAAACAGTCCCCATGTAATACCCAAAGAATAAGAAATCTGCCTAATAGCTGAAGAAAACGTTTTTCAAAAAAAAAAAAAAAAGAGGCTGGGGTGCGACCCATACTGATAACTTCCAATCGCGTCTGTCGATTGGTCTTGCTTAAAACTTTAACAAAATATTTTGTGTGAGATAAATAATTAGAAGTCAATATCTTTCTTTGTTTTCCTGATACTTGATTCGAAAACAATTTCTTATCATTTTTTTTAGGTTTTTCTTTTTTTTTATAAAAATTGTCACTTGAATTTTTCTAAAAAGAATTAACTAAAAAATACCAAAAATATTTTGCAATTCCAAAATCTATTTTTGTCAATCGAAAACCAATTTTTACCAATTTTAGTAGCATGTCTTGAAAATTTGTATTTCTTATATAAACAAATACAGATTAGATTTTTCCAAGAACAGTGAAAATGACCCGATTTTACGAACGTCTTTTTCAAAAGTGTGCCTTTTTGTCAATTTTTAATTTTTTCCATTTATTCTAGTTCCAACCACAACTGCACTCTTTCTGACTAAGTTTTGTGTTTTAGATGAGTAGATTTTTCGAAATCACCTACGCCGCCCATCTGGGTCCGATTTTTCGAGAGGGTCATCTTCAGCGGCATTTTTAAAATTATAATATTGTTTTTAAAATGAAAAGAAAAAGTTGTTTGTATGCACGTAGTAACGTAGTAATAAGCCCAATTAAATTTTAATGGCAAAACAAGTCGTGAAAATAGTTAAAATTTTCGTGCTCTAGGTCACCGGGGCTCATAATGTAAAAAAAGATGCTACATTTGAATCAACACTTTCCTTAAAAGCTTTAATAATTTTAGGGCGTTAGGCGATTGTTAAGAGGTTCGTTTTCAGAAATGACAAACATTCAACTAATATATTAAGTCACTTCAAATGACACCTGACTTTAAAAGATATCAAATGACAGGGCACCAATTTGAATCCAAGAAGATACCTGTAATGAACCTGTATATCAGTCTGGTTTACCACTTGATGGTAAGAAGCGATAGTTGTTTTATTGGAATTATATACAATTGGAATTGTATACAACAAAATCTATTTCTTGCAATGTGTTCTTAGCACATTAAAAATGGTCCTTTTGTTTTGTCCGTCACTGTAAATATAGGTTTTGCTCCTTAAAAATTGAAAAGTAGGTTAAAATAACCAACAAAATTGTCTCGATTTTCATTAGGGTCGTCGAAAACGTTCTAAAAACAACTTGCCTGAAAATCATAACCAATTGGTATAACCAAGCTACAAGGAGTGGTCTTCTTTTTCATCAAAACTTCTCTTTATAAAATTTACAAAAATAAAAAAAATCATAACCTGGGTGGTACCGTATTTCAAGTTAAAACACATATACATACATATGTATGTAGAACCCATTCAACCACTGATTAAACATTCAACTCATATAAATGAAAAGTTTTACAATTGCCAGACGAGCTGTGAAATTTTTGATACGGGCGAACCAAAAGACAATTGCTTTAACTCGAAATCAAAGGCTTATACCAAATGTTTACACAAAAATAGATACACCAAACAGAGTTAGAGTCCTGATGGCCAAGGCGAAAGCGAAGGCGAAGGCCACCCATTCCTTACATTCGAGAGAGATCGGAGTAGGAGCTCGTAAGCATTTTGTGGGCAGCCACAAAGTGCCTGCTTCCATCCGATTTATCTGATTAAGTGTAAACGGAACCATCTCGGCATCAGATGATTGAATTAGCCATTTGCAGGCAAAACAACAATATGGACGATGTAGTAGAAGGATGACGAAGACGACGGACGGACGCACATATACCAGAGCCGAGAATGAGGCAAAGGGGATCACTTGGAAAAGCGAAAGGCAATAACTGCTTATCACTTACTTTCGGAGTAATGTGGTTTTGTTCGGGAATTCATATCTTTCCGCACTCATCATCGATTGCATGAGGAACAGAACAGTAGCAAAACAATCTGAAGCCAGTATATAGGAATATATGTAACGGTAACGACGACGATGATGTAACAAGGACGACGACTACGACGACGAAGAGGAAGATACCAGCAAAGGAGGACCCACATCGTATATGAATATATAGTAAACGAGTCGGCACATATTCTCTCCTTGCCCCTTGAGGCAATGAATGAACGATTTCCCGGCGATAAGAAAGGATATTAAACAACCCCAATCGGAATCGCAATCGGGCATGGGCGGGTGTGGGGATGGGGATGTGGATGAAGACTCGATATGGTTATGGGTGGTGTTCGAAACACAAGGATTCACCACACAAAGACTCAATTTAATGGGTTCTCCGCAAACGATGCTGCTATGTGCACCACAGACGGAGCCACAATCTTTCACTTCACCTGCCTCACCTCTTCTTCACCGTCTTCGGTATGGATTCACTTGTTATGAGGTGATTCAATCAGATGCTCTGCCTAATGTCGGTTATAATGGTTTCTTTGAACGGAAGCTGATGGTTTAATGAAGTCGTTAGTCTTTATGCGTGTTGGCAGCTCATATTGATTGGTTCAAGATGTACCTATGATATTATAATGAGGGGAGAAGTATGAAAAAGATTCAACAAAGGTACATTGAATACATTTTATACTGTATTCTTGTAAGACCTACTGTTTCTTTTGAGGCGCAGAATATAAAACCTATGAGTCAAAATTCCATAAATGCATTATGAACTAATAACCCACCCAAAGGCGCCAAAAGTCCAGAAAAATTCTTGTGAACTAGAGGCCCATCGTTAATGCGGATTTTCGGCCCACTAGAGCAGTCATATATCTACTTTAAATTGATATCCGTTAAGATCTTCTGTCATGTGGACTTATGGCCCGGGACTTCTTTTGACTGCAACGTTTATTACTTTTGGAAGAGGTTAAAATGAAAGATTGATTTTTTGTGGTTTCTTTGCGAGTATGATTCGTGTCTCCAGTTTCAAAATAATGATTATAGACCTTCAGAACATAGGTGGTAGATAAAATGGAAACAATTTTCTTACCAACCACCTCCTCACTCAAAAACCTAACAGAGATTTTAAATATTTATTATTCTAAAAGTCAAATCATCACACAGACTTTCCTATCCTTATTATGGGAAACCTCAGATGCGAATCTTCTGCCATGTCCAACTAATCCGCTCTTAATTAAAGATTTCCTTCCCGTGATGCTGATGCCGATGCCGACGAGCCGAAGCCATGTGCCGAAAATATAGAGACCTACCATAGCATCGCCTTAGTAGTAGTTGTCGTATACAAATTGGCTGATGGTCCTGGCAGCAAAGAGTTGCTTGTCCTGATTCCTTTACCCATAGTCGTCGATAATCTTTGGAGCGAAGAAATAAATCTTGACAAAGGACTTTCGCAACTTGTTTGTCTTGGCAAAGTTTGTCCAGGATTCCCAAACTACCAACTGCTAACTGCCACACCGGCGGCAATGCGGCAATAAACACAATACACTGCTTTTCTTTTTCTTATGCATACCATGTATGGAAGAAGGAGTAGGCTATAGGTGGTATACTACACTGTGTAGAGTACACCATAAGGTGTTATTATAATTTCCGTCGTCTGTTTACGTCCTGATAAGATCATAATCCCGTTTATGTTCCTATGTCTTCTTTTGGGCCGGGCCACCGAAAAAGGGTTTGAAGTTTGAACATGTGGCTGTGTCTAAAGGGTTTGGGTAATGTGGTGTAGTCTGCAGTCAATATGAATAGTGTTTATGTTTAAACTGAGGTCAGAGAGCACTAAATCAACTGTGCCTAAATACGTAAAGTTTTCAAAGCTGAAGAAGAAGAACAAGAAGAAGAAGACTAAAGTTTTCAAAGTGGGTGTATGGCAAAAAGGCTCACACGGAGCAACATCGCATCATGAAGGAATGGTTAAGCTTCTTATAGCCGGAAAACTGTAGCATTGAATCGAAAAGACGAAGAAGAACATTTTCCGGAAGAAACTTTTGGACAAAGATAATAGAGTTTCAAGTTAAAAAGAAGAATATTTCTATAATGTGCGAGTTGGGGTTTTGATGTGATTATAATGATAGCGGAAAGTATTTTGTTGGGGTAAATTGTCCTTTAGTTATAGATTTGTTAGATTTTTGGGAAAGAAATACCGCACCACCACCGTCCGTACTAATCGTCAAGTGGGTGAATGTATATATTTAATGGATATTGGTTGACAGTTCAAACACATATAGGCATTTCAATTTAGACAGGGACTTGAACCTTAATATACAAATAAGATTTTGTTATCTACGCCTCAAGTTGGTTTTAAGTTAATTTAAATCATTATATTTTGATTTAAAATATTAAACAAAATTAACTTTAGATGGGTATAAAACTAAGGGGTATCAGCGTAAAGACTAATTTTTATGTATTTGTTAACTTAGGTCTGAACTTTTGTTTTTGTTGGTTTGCGGCTAGTCTATGTCTACCTTCTTTAAAGTTTAAAGTACTGTTCTTTTGTCAGAAACACCAAAAGACAGTGTGTGGTAAAGCATTCTACATTCGATAAGTACGGCTTAAGAACGAATCTCTGTACTTGAAAGTACGACTGAAGTTATAATGGTGAGCGTTCTTGGAGGCGTTAGTATCACAGTTCAATTGTTTAAGGGTAGTGATCGAACTGGATTTTTCTCTAAAGCTTAATAAGTTCAATACTAATAAAAAGTAAAGCTTCTTTGATGAAAGTGGTAGGTTAGGTAAGGTTAAAGTGGCTGTCCGTGATGGAGTAGGACACACTTAGGTAAGTAGTAAATAACGCTTTAACGACATAAGGCAGCATTGGCTTTTGGACGTATTAAATTCTACTCGATTTTGTATTCCAAGTTTAACAATGCTTATCAAACATGGTCGTTGAAGGTCTACAATAGGAAAGCAGGCTTGAGAATCTTGAAATGAATATGAAAAGTTGGAGGTACTGTTCTAAGCGTTACAGGTAAGTTGATTAGAAGTTTCAAAAAGGTGATCAATAATAACAATAAGAAAAAAATTCGGAGACAGAACAGAGCCTTGGGGCACACCAGAATTTATTTAGTGGGTTTTATCCGAAAAGTAATTTCTAGTTCAACGGATCAGAAATGTATCATAGCTTTGAGCGCTTGATGTCAAACTCTATCAAATTCTTTTGCAAGCACAATAATCTTTCTTTCTGCAAAACAGTGTAAATATTTGTTCTAGTGTTCGGGGAGATATAAACCATGGATCACCAGTGTACTTATTGATTTACGATAGTCGTACTGCCGGTCATTAAAAACCCTTCGATCTTCAAGATATTTATTGAGCTAATAATTAATCGCTGTTTCCATGACCTTAGAAGAAAGGGACGTTATTGCAATCGATCAATAACTGGAGGGGAGGCTGATTCACTTTTTAAAGGCATGGGCTGGACAAATGCATCGCTTCGGGACAAGATCTGAAGAATGGAATATATAAAAACCTTATGCATTATATTTCTACTCTCTAACTCTTAAACCGTTTTGCTTATAATCAAAAGGGTTAAGACAAACATTTTAGTAAATGTTATGCAATCTAAGCAAAAAACGTTAACACTATTGGAGTTACTCAAACGGAAATAATGCATAAAAATCAGAAAAGCAGCGACATTTGATGGCCCATATCCACGGTTGCCACTTGAAAAAAAGTTTGTGTCAAAATTTTAAAATAAACATGACCACTTGTAGGTGAAAATTACCAACATAATTCGAGTCCGAAAAATTTGTAAACACAGCACAGATTAATGAATTCATCACATTTTGTTTAACATATTTTCCATGTTATGCAGATGACATTTATTTTTATTTACGTACAAATAAACTCACAAAATCCCTAACAAACTTAACTAAATTAGATTAACCAAAATAAAGATGACGAAATATAAAAATAAAGCGTTTTAACATGAGATCACAGTATATAAGTTTTTACAATAATTTTATCAAAAGTAGTAAGGTTCGATTTTGAGAATTTTTACGGCTTGTGTAATACGTAGATAATTCTCTCTGTTCCCTAAGTCCAATTCATATCAAGAGTTTATATTTTTAATAAAGTTATTATACACAAAGTTGCGTTTAACCGTTGTTTCTGTTTAGCCAAGTGAGTATGTTTAAAGAACGTTTTCGTTTTTCAAATTGTCGAACATCTTTTTTCGTTTCCGAAAAGTATAACCAAATGGAATAAAAATGGCCATTTGACCAAGTGAAAAAATAATGACCAAATTTGGTCACAGATGACCAATGTGGCAACCGTGCCCATATTTTGCGTTGCCGACACGAGATTTGATGGGATTTCTTACAGAAGTAATGAGTTTCCAAATTACTGTCTCTCATACCAATTTTAAGCGCTTTGTTACTGGACTATTTTATGTAGGTCCAAAAGAAAATCGTTTGCAAGGCATTTTACTTAACAATTTGTGAGTTTAAGGTTATGAATCTTAAAATTGGTTTTCCAAGATATCTACACTAATATTATAAAGAGGAATTGATTTGTATTTTTGTATGTAACGAATAAACTCAAAAAGTACTGGACTGATTTAAATAATTCTTTTTTAATTAGAAAGCTACATTATCTGTTCCTATTTATGTCTACCCGTGCGAAGCCGGGACGGGCCGCTAGTATACTATAAAATAATGAAATCGAAAGGAACATAACGTTCGGTCCTTTTTTGTTTGCTCTTTGTTTCACAGTTCAATTACTTTTACTTCTTTGAAAGAATGATCGATGAAGAAGGTTCTTAACACCCTTAAGAACCTTCTTAAGAACCTTCTTAAGGGGTAAGTTCTAATTTCAAAAATAGCATACAAATTTCAATGCTATATAAGATAAGGTCTTCTTTATATCAAATTATAGGAATATCAGTTCTTAATACAGAAATTAAAAATATTATACCTAACTCCTCTTATTTCGTGCTTCGACTACACCTATACCTCTCTTTAAAATAGCATATCTCTTGGTATTTCTTGTAACGATGAAATAAATTGCTAATTTATTTACCCATGCATCCCGAAGGCTCAAAATAATTTTTAAAAACTTCATCCTCAACCCAATGTGAACTTCATCCAATTAAACTCAAAGTACTTTACCTTAAACAAAAACAAGCGAGACGAATTCAAATAGAGCTCCGATAAAACAAAAGAAATTACAACATTTTTATTGACTAATTTACGAAACACTGTTAGCAGAGATGCTCTTAGCGATTGTGTTCTTCCAATTCAAATTCATACCCCACCACTGGCGATGGTGCTGGGGCTGACTGCCGGCACGCCACTAACATCCCCGTCACCGTCACCATCACCACTGAAGCCACCGCCAGACGAACCGAATTAGTATTTAAAATTACTCTGAATCATAACCCACTCTTCTACTTTCGTTGGATGAAAAAAAAAACTCACGATTTCTTCAGGTTTTTAAGCATCCCACTTCCTTCATTCGTTCCTGTTTTCACTTCCTCCCGTAGCCCTCACCCCCTAAGAAAAGAACTCCTACCCTTCCGGCTTTTTAGTGGTTTTTTTAGACAATGCTATTGAATTAACGAAATCATTTCTTTTATTTGCCGCAGTCTGCTTGTTATCCTTTCGTACTAATTCACTTTGCTCTCAAGCAAGGATAAAGCCAGATATAACCAAAGCAAAACGCCAGCCTTCCACACGGAGAAAGCAAAAGAAGAAAAGCGCTCTTTAATGATTGCGCGCCCTTAAAACACCGTGAAAATCCTTGCAACTCTGCACGAGGACGACTGTTTACGTCAAGGATGCTTGAAATCATTTCCCCAATTGTTTTTCCGGTTTTTCCTGAGTGGCTGGGTACACAAAACACAGAAAGAAAAGCTTTTTATTTGTCTTTTGTTTTTGGCTAACCCCGAACCCCTAACCCCTAGGAAAATCTTACTCTTACCATCTTCAATCGTCAATAATCACGAGACATTTGCTTAGTGACTTTGAAGAGTATTATTTGTATTTCTAATTACACCCACCCTTAAATTTTGTTTTGAAATTTTCAAAGTCAGTTTCTTTTGTTACGAAAGAGTTACTTTCGAAAAATTAGCAACTTTCTTCTATTCTCGAGCTCAAAAATAAACTTCCAGATATTTAAGCAGTTCGGGTATACCATTTAAATTGTCTCGGGATGCGTCTTTCTTAAACAGTCGTTAAATAAAAAAAACAAGGACAACAATGAAAAAACAACCCCAGTCTCCATTACAACTTGACTCAAGGCTACTTGAAGTGATCAAGGAGGATTCGCACTTAGTAAAAAATAAGATTTTATGGCCTTAGCACGCAGAGAACAATGAGACGCAGCAGAAAAAAAAGAAGAAGATACACACGTATATACGCAAATAGAAGATTATGTACATCTTGAAAATAAGGAAACAAATCACACCCTATTAAGAGCGTTAAGAAAATCCGCCACTTTTTCACAGATTTAAAGAAGCTTATCGACTTAATTTGAATATTTTCCAAAGGAAGAATGACGCGCCGAAAAAAAATGAAGAAGAAAAGTCCTTTGTGACGTCCTTGTTTTTTTTTTTTTTGGTTGCGTGTCTAAAGATATGGGGATTTTCTGAGTAAATGATGGAAAAATAGGACAAAAAGGGGGATGGAGTGGAGTCTTCTTGTGGCATCAAAAACATTGGGGTTGGGCACTTGTGTTGTCTTCAGTGTACGAACATGACAGTAATGTCAATTTAAGCAATAAAGTTAATGCATAGCGCGACGTAAATCCGCTCTATGATAGAAAAGATAATATTTTAATCACTTCAAATTTGTGTATGCAAAGATGTTTATGCAATGGACAAGTGGAGAGAGGAAAGTGGCAAACAAAAATCATTCAATATTTATAAGTTTTTTGACATTACTAAGAATTAAGACGGAACGTGGTAGAAATAAAACAATTCTTACTGTAACTGTCCAAAAGGCTTATCAAACTTGTTTAAACTCTAAGATCAAGTAGTTTTGAGATGTTTTATTATATGTCTGCTCAACTTTCCTATCTCTTTTAAACCAACAAGTGGGAAAGTAGTATAACTATGAGACTTCAAAATGAGTAGCCCCATGAGAGTCGAATGTGCATACCGTTTAAAAAAATTCAAATTAAAAGGTTTGATGTTCAAAAGCCCGCTAGTTGAGCTGTTGTCACTTTTATAGTTGTCATCTTTTAATATATGACAATTAAAAAACTATGACATAACTGAAAATCGAAACTGTGAGAGTTGGCTTAGGTCTTTTCGCCCAAAACCATATTTCCCAAATTCAAAAAGTCATATCGACCAAAACAATTTTTTAAACACTTTGTTGTTGTATAATTTGGGCAACATTATCCAATTTTTGGGCGTCATTTTTTTGGGTTTAATCAAATTCCAAATAAAAGGAAGCGTTTGGTCTTTCCGCCCAATAAAATACCGCCAAGGTATTAAAAATATTATATCGCCCAAAAACGACTCTATCACCCAAAAACTTGTTTAGAAGAAAATGTCTTAAAGCCCAAATTCAATGTCATATTGGGACAATAAATTTTAAAATATCATAACTCCAAAATTACTAAGGGACATATCGTCCAAAACATATGTCATGTGTTTCAATAGTGATAAATGTTTTGTCTATTTTGGGCACTTAAAATATGTCAGATGGCTCAGAACATCAAGAAAATAAAAAACAAATTCTATAGGGTCCGCCATCTAACGTTTTATTTTCGACTAGTACTTATTTCGTGAATTATAACTCATCTTTTCAGATGAAGCTCATTTTGATCTTGGCGGGTATGTAAACAAGCAAAACTATCGTATTTGGAGCACAGAAAACCCGCACGCATACATTGAAAAGCCGATACACCCACAACGAGTCACTGTGTGGTGCGGCTTTTGGTCCAGAGGCATAATTGGGCTATTTTTCGAAAATAAGTGGCCATTACAGTCAATGGCAATCGTTACCGGGCCATGTTGAACGAATTTTTGTTCACAAAAATTGAAGAGGAGGATATTGGCAACATCAACAGCTGAAGCTACACTTGATGTTTTGTGACCTGTTTCAAAAAAAAAAAGTTATTTGGTGGACCCTTAAAATTTGGCGTCCTTTTATTTAAAATTTATTCCGGTGTAACGGCTCTGCGACCAAACATGGGCTTTATGATATTTTAGGATTCGGGTGTTGTGGTTTTAGACGAAAAGACCTAAACTCGTGAAAGTTAACTACAGAAATGATACCCATTTTTCAGTCACAGTTCTCAAAACTTAAAAGCTTTTGGTTCGTCGTGAAGAACTTTCTCGGACGGAAATAGTTAAAGTGATAAAATAATGTGTCTGTTGGGACAAGTTGACGTTTTTTTTTTAACAAGACAGATCTACATGCGAAACAAGCAACGAAACAATCGTCATTTTGCAAGAAAAGTTTCTTAACCGTGTTATTTGTGATCGATATTGGCCACCGAACTATTGTGATTTAACACATTTAGACTTTTTCTTTGAGGCTACTTTAAAGATAAGTTCTAGAAGTTTTTTCATATTTTTCTCAACACCAAAAATAACAATAGTCCAAATACATTTTTCTCGGTCAAAAATCGAAAATTTGAAATTTCTCAAAAAAGACCCGATATAAAATTTTTAAAATTATTGAAAACATATTTTTGTATTACTTAAGAGGAATACCCTCCACAGAAAATGATCTCAGGAACTAATGAACCGATTTAAATACTTTTTTGCAAGATTACTTTTTTCGGAGGCATATTTTTGATCCACAAACATAGGTACTATTTCTGAAACATACTCTTTAGATACAGGAGCAAATTCGTGCGACCCAACCGTAAAATTTATTTCTTTGAGGCCACGCGATCTTCTGTATGGAATTTGTGAAGTTATTAAGGAAATACAAGCAACAATTTACGACTTTACAACAAAGTAAACATTCATTGATCTGTCTTAAAAATAATTGTTTTTGTAATATAAAAATGAAGCATCTCTTATTGGAACACCCTGCATGCATATAACAATAAATATCTAAAAAAAATCTGAATATTGAGTCAGATATTTGACATGGAACTTTATAAACATCCGCATACACATACAGGGTGTCCCGTAAGTAATGGATAACCCTGAAATGCCGCATAGTAGACTTTATGACCGTCCTGAAAACTGATACAAAAAAGTTCTATCCCAACCACAAGAAAAGTTATATGCATTTTTTTGTTCAGTGCACTATTTTTTTTCTTACTTTACATTTTTGAATACCACGACTACAAGTGAATGAGTTCCATAATTTTTTTTTTGCAGGAATATTCTACATTACTTTTGCCAACACATAAGTAGAAGAAAATTATTAAACAGTTGGACTTCTTAGAGAAAAAAATTATTTAACATTGAATTTCAATGCAAAATGTGAAAACAAAAAATTTTTGAAAAAGTTAAATCATAGCTGGTATAAAAAAAATGCATGAATACCTGAGTGGCCAACTATTTTAAAAATATGCGCGTTAAATGCAGATTTCAAAATGGTATTACTTATTATTATATCTAGAGTCAATAGCAAGTTATTGGTAAAAATCTGCAATACTAGAGTAAATTTAGCAAAAACAAAAGTTTTCAAAATTAGCACAGTAAACGTGAAAATAATACCAAGCGTTGAACATAGCAGATTTTTGATTTATTGGCTGTTTCAACAATGTTGTCCTAATGATAAATACAAGCTTTCAACTTCTAGGGCCGAATGCATTATTGATAAAAATGTCAAAAAAGTGCAAAAAACGGTTACATTTTCGAGCTTGTTTTGAATTTTACCTGTTCTATTGGGCTTTAACAAACCCATCAAATATTTTGTTGGTTGCTATTAGAGATACCGAAGACTTAGTGCTTGCGGAATTTGACCGAGATCCTACAGTATCAATCCGAGCAATAGCACGACGCACTGGGATCGGAAAGACGATTGCGCATAATGTGCTAAGTAAACATAAATATCATCCCTTCACCTAACACGGGTGCAAACTCTCTAGCCGCAAGATAATGAAAATTGAAGAAGATCCGCAGTTTTTTGACAAAATTCTTTGGAGCGATGACTCGACATTTAAAAGAGATGGCTACACTAATCTCCATAATCTCCACTTCTGGGCACTACAAAACCCAAACATCATGAGGGAAGACAGGTCCCAGTACCAATTCAAAATAAACTATTGGACTGGGATTCTCAATGGGAAAATAATTGGACCCTTTGAGTTGCCGGGGATTTTAACTGGCCAAGGTTATTTGGAATTCCTCCAAAATGATCTCCCAACCTTGCTGGAAGAAGTGCCTCAAGAACTAAAGGAATCCAATTGGCTTCAAAATGATGGTTGTCCAGCACACTATGCTGTGCCTGTGCGGGCATATTTAAATGCCAGATATCCGGGCAGATGGATAGGACGTCTGGGACCAATTTTATGGCCACCCCGTTCACCAGACCTAAATCCACTTGATTTTTTTTATTGGGGATGCATAAAGGAAATCGTATACAGCAATCCGATCAGGTCTTTAGAGGAGCTAAGAAACCGTGTGGAGGCAGCTGCATTACAAATTTCTGAGCAAAACCTTGCACGTTCACTAAGACGTTAATTTATTCGGAGGTGCAGACCCTGTATAAGAGTGGGTGGAAAACAGTTTGAGCATTTGCATTAAATAAAAAAAATTAAAAAATTATCTATTTTTGTTTTTGTTTTCTAACTAAGTGATCATGTGATTAAAACCTGGCTCAAAAACTTTTTGTTTAGATAAAATAACAAATAAACTAATAACAACCAACAAAATATTTGATGGGTTTGTTAAACCCCAATAGAACAGGTAAAATTCAAAACAAGCTCGAAAATGTAACCGTTTTTTGCACTTTTTTGACATTTTTATCAATAATGCATTCGGCCCTAGAAGTTGAAAGCTTGTATTTATCATTAGGACAACATTGTTGAAACAGCCAATAAATCAAAAATCTGCTATGTTCAACGCTTGGTATTATTTTCACGTTTACTGTGCTAATTTTGAAAACTTTTGTTTTTGCTAAATTTACTCTAGTATTGCAGATTTTTACCAATAACTTGCTATTGACTCTAGATATAATAATAAGTAATACCATTTTGAAATCTGCATTTAACGCGCATATTTTTAAAATAGTTGGCCACTCAGGTATTCATGCATTTTTTTTATACCAGCTATGATTTAACTTTTTCAAAAATTTTTTGTTTTCACATTTTGCATTGAAATTCAATGTTAAATAATTTTTTTCTCTAAGAAGTCCAACTGTTTAATAATTTTCTTCTACTTATGTGTTGGCAAAAGTAATGTAGAATATTCCTGCAAAAAAAAAATTATGGAACTCATTCACTTGTAGTCGTGGTATTCAAAAATGTAAAGTAAGAAAAAAAATAGTGCACTGAACAAAAAAATGCATATAACTTTTCTTGTGGTTGGGATAGAACTTTTTTGTATCAGTTTTCAGGACGGTCATAAAGTCTACTATGCGGCATTTCAGGGTTATCCATTACTTACGGGACACCCTGTATATGTATATTGGTTTATCTAAAGTTTGACCTGTAATCCAAGAATTGGTATGAGTTCCCAAATCGGGGTTGAAATGTAAAATAAAACAAGCTGGCAACGGTTATTATCAAACAAAAAAAATATTTAGAGGTACAGTGTGCAGCAAAAATCTTGATACGCCAAGAAATTACGTAAGTAAAAGCTTTTGGTACTAATATTTTTGTTTGTTAATGTTTGTTAATTTGTGTTTTATTAAATAAAATGTCAAAATTGAGAACAATTCACATACAAACGAATATGTCACGCAAAATGTCACGCCTCACGCATAAATGAAAATGAACACCGCAAAAGTGTTGATGTTGATACTCTTTATATTATGCATGTTCTCTCTGCAATTTTTAAAGAATCAAAGAATTTTTTCTTGCTCATTATGTGAGCAACATTAAATTCAGTTAGTCTGACCAGAATCATATCGACGTGAGCATCAGAAGAAGTTTTGCAAAATGGGTATAAAAAAATTAACTTTAGAAGAAAGAAAGGTAATAGTAAAGTGCCATGAGGATGGAAAGTCATATTTACAAATTGGTCAGTTAGTTGGAAGAAACAACAATTCAAAAAGTGATAAATAGATTTAAAACGGAGAAACGTATTGAAAATAAGTCAAGATATGGACGTCCTCGGAAGTTATCAGCCAGGGATGAACGAATGATAAAAGGTATTATTAAAAAAGATCTGTTGGAAGCGCACCAAAGACCACTGCAACGTTAGAAGAGTCTTTGAATTCATCTGTTTCGGCAGACACTGTACTAAGATGCATCAAACGAGGTGGTTTTAAATCTTGTGTGGCTAGAAAGAAGCCATTTATCTGTGAAATAAATAAAAAGAAAAGATTAAAATTTGCCGATGAATATAAAAATAAGGATTTCGACTTCTGGGATAAGGTAATTTTTTCAGACAAGTCAAAATTCAATATCCCAAACACGTCGCTCACATTGTGAAGATGTGGTCTTTGCGATCATTTGAACAAACGTTTGCGAAATCATGATATTAAATCAAAGTCTCAGCTTAAAGCCTTACTGCTAAGGGAATTGCAAAGGAATATTTAAAAAAGTTGACCCATTCCATGCCTGACTGCTTAAAATAAGTGAAAAGATTGAAAGGGTGGCCAACCCAATATTAGGTGAGTATTATTTCTGTAAACTTAAGGTAAATCTACAGTTTTTCCTTTATTTCATTAAATGTATCAACTCTTTTTTTCATTGCTGCGTAACATGTTTAATTTTATATTTTATTTTAAATGAAACAATTTTATTTTTTTTGTTGAATTTGAAAAAAGTATAAATAAAATCATTTCTTGAAAACTAATATATTTCTTGTTAGAGCACTGGGGAGTATACGCACTGTTTTGGTATTTTTTTTTTCAATTGCATTATTTAATATATAAACAAAAAAGAAATAAACAGTAAAAACAATTAACAATTATTAATTCGTAGGGCTATTTATAGTTATTTTCACAGCCTTTAATTGCCACGTCATTCGCCAATTTTTTTTGTGAATGACTGGGGTATTATTCTCTCAAATTTCGGTGACCTTCTCTTTAAATTAATTTTTGTTGCTTCGGTTGCAGTTTTGCAGCCTTCGCTTAATTTATTTCCACAAATGCTCAATGGTTTTGAATCCGGTCACTGAGGGGGGGTCTTTAGCTTGTTCTTGAGATTATAAAGCAGCCATTTCTGAATAACAAACGATGTTCCTGGAGGATCCGTTTGCCCAAATTTGTGTCAGTTAATTCAAAGTTTCTATTTTCACTTGCAGCCGTAGACCCTTTTAACATGACATTACCATCTCCATGTTTAACAATGGCAAGCAAATTTTCTTTCTTGAATTTTGTATTGGAAAAATTTGCAAAAACCGTCCCATCTTAAATACTAAAAGTAACGAATTACTTTTTTTCATATTAGTGTACGCACAATTTTGGAAGTAACTGTAACAATTTAGGTGTTCGTTGAATAATTTCTTTAACTTACAAAAATGTCAGAAAGAACTGACCAAAAAAACAGGTTTTAAGTTTTGCTTGTTAGCTGACGATATGTTTCAAATTGCACACCGACCGTGGCGTTCGCTATGTTTATATTCTTATATATTTTTCAACTAGAACCGATTCGCATCAGATAAGCTTTTAAAATATGAAAATAGTGAAATAATAGCTATTTTGAGGCCCCTCCCTACATCAAGCTTTATCGAAGCTTTTTGTTATAATAGAAGTAGATAAATTGTTCTCCCTATGTAGGGGCAGTGCGCATTAAATATGAAAGTTATCTGCATAACGTAGGGAAAAGTAAGCTAGACTTGTTAACTCCTCCCTACGAGTACCAATAAACTTTTTGTGTTTCGCATTAAGTAATAAAAATGTATTTCCATTAAGTGCTTTCCATATTAAGTTGTCTACTTTATCTTAACTTGCTTATAAATATATGTACCAATGTAGTTGATGTATATATAGGAACTTTAAGGAACATTTATAAATCAATATCAAGTGATTAGAATCCTGATATCCATTTCTACTGAAGTAGAAGATAATGTTAAAAACTAAAATAAAAGAACACAATTAATGTTTCATGTACACGATATTCCATTAATAAATGTACGTAATCAAGTTAAGCCGACAAACGCTCATTTGTCAGCGTCGTAACACAATTACTTACCAATAAATTTATACTCACTCCTCCCAAAATCCCCCACAATGCCACATCACTTTCCTGAAACACTTGAATGAGTGTATTAAATTGTGGGAAGAAGATGTCAGTGTACACAGCACACAATGTTATCCCTCTATTCCCTATATGAAAACGTATAATAGCCGTGACTCTGGGAATAACATCCTTAATTCATGTCTATTCGCACACTCAATGTTATTTAACCACTGTGTATAGGTATAGTGTGTTATATAATATAGTGTAGAGTTTGTAGTGTAGAGTATCTTGTATAGTGTCTTAATCTTGTGGGTTTATGTCTTACCTACAAGAAGAAGGAGTATGTTCATCGTACTAGTGTATTGTAGATAGGATTGTATCCTATTAACAATTCAAAACCTATATAACATATGAAGATTGCCTTTCATGGCAATTGTCATGCAAACTGGACTTTAAGTAACTCTCTTTGCAGTTAATTCCATTATAGAGTGAATGTTGTTGATATAACACAGAACATTAGGGTTAAATAATTATATACAAATTGAGTAAGTAACTTGAACGATGAAGTTATCTTGTTTTGTTGAATTTTAATTAAAATAAAACAAAATAATTTATTTATTTGACTTTGAAGAATTGATATAGATAGGTTGTCTTTTTTAACAAAAACTATAGGAAATATATTAGTCCAGTAACTTTTTCATTTGAATAGAAGAAGTCCTTTCGTCAAACTTGGTAGTTCTGAGTTTTTAGAGAGTTGTTTATGATATTGACCTAATTAATAACAATCGAAAAAATTGTGAAAATCCCATGTTTTAATCAGTTATTTTTTCTACCACAGGTGCACTTCACGATTTTAAGCTTACTAAATTTTCTTCAATTTCAATCCATTGCAAACATTGCGGACCAAATGGTTTGCCGAATATAGCTTAGCAAAATTTAAATTTAACAAAAATAATTGTACATATTTCAGTCGAAAAAGTTATTATAAGTATAAGGTTTTTAGGTATTAAGAGATGGTTTTAGGCTCAAGTTAAAAAGCATAATCAGTTTAGTTATGATCAAAAAACTAGTATATGGGCAAATCCACAGTATTTTTAACTTTCATGTTACCACAGTATATTAAGCCTAAGAAATGAAATTGGCACTTTGTAAGTGGATAGATTTTCGTATCATGACTTATTTCAATTATGTAACCTATACTAGTGACTTGATTGGATTAAAATTTGTAATTAAAATTAATAAAAAAATAGGCTTAAATATTGCAAATTTCAAGCGTACTAGATGCAAATTTATTAAGTTTTATAAACAAAAAACATTTCAACGACCTTTGAAACAACTTAACATCATTAATATATAATTATTTATAATATACACTGATAGAAAAACTTCGAAAGAAAGGTGTGCTACCATTTAAAAAATAGTACAAAGCAATTAAATTAGCTTACCTCTGTTTTTACAAATATTAAAATCTGATCTTTTTCTCTATATAACTTTCTCAACGATCGATTCTGGTAGTATTTTAAAGGCTTAAATTATTCTCTATCAATCAATAAATCAATTAAAATTTAATTGGATCATGTGCCTCTATTTAAAAATAAATAATGCCATTTTAAAGTTTAAAATTGATTTTTATATGTGATTTTTTTAGCGGCACACCTATCGACAAGATCTTACAGCAAAATAAATGATTGTGAATGATAATTTTACGAATCATCGATAGTAAAAACAAGCTGTTGATCTAAATTTTGAAATTTCAAAGTTTGTACGACAGCACAAAATCAAAATTTATTATGAAATGACGGTTTTTTATTGAATGCTTTTCATTGATCAACGTACCGGATATTACGTGACGGATATTCTTTTAACACTTACCCTTATTAACAATGTTTCAAAATGAATCACGCAAGTATTTTCTTGTTATTTAGATGATAAACAATCAAGAAAATGTTTGTTTATAGATGTGCCTCAAAATAAAAAAAAATTCAATTGTTGAAAATGAAAGATTCTGTGGATATGCCTATATTCATAGTAAAGTAAAATAAAAAGTATAAGAATTTGAGTGTTGCCATTGAGTGTTTACATTTAAGGGGTACCTATTCTAGTGTAGAGACATGAATTTCGCCCGGTTTTTGAAGCGTTGTATAAAGGAAACAAAAAATATTTGTACTATCAATTTATTTATCATTTGTTTATTGATTTGTTGTTCATACATATAAAATTAATAATAAAAAAAAAATTAAAATTAACAAAGTTACAAGCAGTCAAAGTGGGGGGTCTAAATAAAAGAGGGTGTCCTGGCGTGCATCCTACCAACCCTCCTGGTGATCTGAAAAACAAAAACCAGACGGATTCTTAATTTTTATAGATGTCGCTATTGTTTCACCCTTGGATAAGTTAAAAAAAAGAAACTTTTTAACAAAATGGCAGCAGTTTGAAAAAAAAATGTTCTTCTTGCATATTTTTCAACAATTCCGAATTTTTTAAAAATACTAAATGAGAAGTTATATTTTTGGGCAATAATAAAGAGATGTATAAAGAACATCCTCTCCAAATTTGAAGTAAATCGGTCTATTAGAACTCGATATATCCTTAAGTTAAGTATTAGTTTAATTTGCATTTACAATTTTATAGATTTTCAACTACCCTTCAGGCTTAAAATTATAAATAAACGAAAAAAGCGAAGAAATGTCGGGATTTGTTCGATTTTTTACTACGTTGCGTTTCAGATTTTAAATAAGGCCAACATTATAGACAACGCCCCAAACAATTAAAACTACAGGATCTGTTACTGCATAGTCCGCTACTGGACTGTTAAGTTTATTTAAAAAAACACACACTTTTTAAATGTGTTAACTCTGTCTTTAGTTCAAACAAATAGAATTCCGGTAAACTTTTCAAGCTTTAGGATTTATTATGTTAGGGTTTCTGAATTTTGGATTTCGGGATATTTAGTCTTCTGGATAAATTCCCGATGACAAAAATAATGTAAAGTAGCTTTCTGAGAATTGCCTCCTAAGAAGTGCTCAAGAGAGTTACAGAAGGTGCACTGTTAAATGTTAAGCATGTGGAATGTGGCTCGTATTCATAATCGACTAATTGGAAACTCTAAATGGGCGGTAAAATTGACGTTTCTAAAAGCTTTTGCCTACATATATTTCTTGTAATCTAAGTAGACATCTGCAGTTTAACTACAAAAAATTGTAAGGCAAAATAATACCCACTTTTTTAACTTACCGATCTATCAGTTCTAAGGCTTAAGCCTGGAAATATATGAATAAATAAAGAAAAGTTAAGAGCATGAAGCAATGGCGGATCCAGAGGGGAGTCGTAGGGGTGATGACCCCCCTGGGAGATAATTTGTTTGTTTTTTTTTCAAAAGAGTTCCCTTTAATTCAAAACTAATCGTATTGCGTTAATGGACATGCCCCCATTATATTTTGAATTCTTAATTTTTTGTATATGAGAACAAAATTTGTATTTTAATTCCTTAAACTATGTTGCTAAAAGTACTACTTTTAACTGAAGACTGGACCAAGAACATAATATGAATCGGATATTCAGCCCTATTCCAAAAACACAGCACAAATTCATCAACTTTTGACCAAAGGACGATCCAGGGGGGGGGGGTAGTCATAAGAGCCATAAAGCTTATACAGTCAATTTGTATAAGTAAATATTTCATTTAAGGATTCTTTAGTTATTTAACGACATTCACCAAAAAGCAGTTTGCTGTCAAAAACAACTAAAATTTTTGTTTTCACTCAATTTAGAATTTGAAAAAAACTTTAGTCGCTTTAAACTATTTTCATAAAATTTGTTTCTAAGAAAAAGAGCAAATATTCAGGTTCTTAAGAAGAAACCTTGAATAAAAAATCATCAATTTAAAAATACGTGATTTTTTAAAAACTTTCTCGAAATTTTTTATTCTTAATTTGTCTTCTTTCTACAAGAAAACATATTTTGGTATTGCTCCAGAAGGGTAACCCTCATAAAACCTTAATTTTTTTGTTAAGGTTTCTTAAGAACTAATGGACCGATTTCAATAATCTTCTTTTGCTGTGCAAGCTCTTGTCGATGATCAAATGATCAAATTGATGATGATTTTTGATTATCAAAAATGTCATTTTTTTTATTTTAAAAAAAAATATTAATTTTGTTTAAAAAACTCGATAACGAAATTTAAATGTAAAATGTATATCTATTAGCACTTTATTTAGTGCTTACCAAAAATATTTTTAAGACAAAATTTAAAATGATTTTCGAAAAAAAAAATAAGTTACATTTTTAATATCTTAAAATATATGAAATTTTTTAAACAAACTTTTTGGAAGATATAAGCAAGTTCTAGCGACACAGTCGTGCATTTTATTTCTTTCAAAATTGATTTTCTGTTGAACACAAAAGATCATCCAAATTAAATAGTTAGACCATACCTTGCTTGACAACAGTGTTCTAAAATAATTTGATAACTTAAGTTGCCACTTTAGCAAATGAAATCTGTAAATTTAAGGTTAAGACACACATTATGTTATTTAAATTTTGTTAGCCTCCTTTACAAAACATTAAAGAACATTTTTAAGCGGTGAGTAAAAACTCACCCCCCCCCCTGATTAAAAGTCTGGATCCGCCCTTGGCATGAAGCTAAAGTTAGAATTTTCTACCTATAGGAAATTAGGAAAAAGCCTTATTTAAAATTGTGTAGATTTTGAATTCACTCAAAAGTTTCATATATGTAGAGTAAGTGCGGCAAATATGGCCCACCCTTAACATTTTTTTTAAATAAAACGATAAATTTAAGTCTAATTCATTTATTTTTTTTTTTAAACAGTCTAACAAAACATTTTTAATTCAGCTTTTAAAAACTTAAACTAAAAAAAATAAACATAACAAAAAGTTAAAAACAAAACCGTAAAGGAACTTCATAAATCATATTAAAAAAAATTGCGGCAAATATGGCCTACCTGGTGTTAAATATGGCCCAGGGTGGGCTCCGGCTTCCGGTTTGGGAAATACCGCTATAGGCCATATTAACCACGTAGGCCACATTTGCCGCACTTACTCTATTTATAAATGGAAAACAATTAAAAATTCTCCCATTCGTTAAGCAAAACGACATTAATTAAAATATTGATTAACTTCAAAAACTTTTTCAAAAGCCCTGTTGTATTTACCTTGATATTATTAAAATAAAGAAAGCACATTAAGTAGAATATAAACCGTCATCCTCATGTGTTCCGAGAGTTAAAGTAAGTCCATTTATTATCTGGTGAGTATATTTAAAATGCCCTAGTTCAATTTTACTTTAGACAGACAAACCTTTGTTAGAGATGAAGTCTGTAGCATATGATGTACAAATTAAAAACCTTGAGAATTTTCTTACAAATAAATCTCATCTGAGTCGATTTTACAAATGTTTTATCTAAGCATTCACTCTTTGGTTATGGCCACAACATGATCAAAATATTTAACCAAGCACTCACTTAACTCTAACCCCCAATTAATTTATCTTTTATAGTTCCCCAGGGAGCCATTAAGCGATCTCAGGCACAAACAATACATATAGATACTTTTCTCCCATTGTACTCTTGAAAGTATATCTGCTAAGCATTCTAAAAGGGATTGTAGAAAATAAATATGTATAGTCCTTGTTTGGAAGCCAGTGTGTCCTTATGAAGGAATAACATTATTACAATATAATAACCCCCTCCATTCCACTCTACTCCACCTCCACCTCAGCAGCGGCACATTTTGCATGTGCTTAAAATGAAATTAAACAACCCCACGAAAAATCTTGTGATATTATTGTTTTTTGTTGTTGCGGTGTCACTTCACTTCCTTGCGCTACCACCTACGTCCTTCGTTCGTTCTACGTTCTACGTTCTACGTCCTACATCCAAATCCCAAAGATAAGTATCTTGAGTACGTCGCTCGGTTATGAAAGTTTATAAAATCGCGTATAATAAGAATTCGAAAAAGGATTACAACCAAAATGTGAAATTCAAAGTCTATAAGATGATGATGTCTCCAAAGGGGTTATTCTTGGTTGGATAACGCGAATACGAAATGATTTCATTTTCCACTTGAATTAACTGGAAAAACAAAAGTTGCTTTCTTAATTAACTTTGGCGTCAATTAAAATGAATTGTTTTTAAGAGTAACTTATTTATGTTTTGTATGCTTTTTTATCCAAACATACTTTATAATGTTCGCAATTTTAAGAAAACAAATAATAAAAGTTGGAGTTTTGTCTATAGAAGAAAATTAGAAAATGTTTGCTTCAGCCCCTTAATGCAGTTTATCATTGATGATTCGATGGAGTATTCGATGAAATTGGGATTAAAATCGATAAAATGAATGTTCATGATTTGAAAATGAAAATGGGAATCTTCAACAAGCTCTTTTTTATGGTAAGCTTCATTGGTCATTTTTATCAGAGCCCAGTATCAGCAATTATCGTTTTAACGCCGTTGACCGGTTCTCAGAAGTTAGAACAAAAACTTATACTAATTTTTAAAATCCATAAACCATACAAAAATGGTGTCAGAAATATAAAACAATTCATAAATTGAGAAAGGAACAAAGTTTTCTTCAGTTGTTCGTACAAGTTGTTCGTTCAGAAAAGTCGAGAAATTTAAAATGTATTTCCTGTATATAATTTGGTGTTATTTTGTTATTGTTCCAAAATGACTTTTTAAATGGAAAAACAGGAAGCTCTTATTGGAAAATTCCATCAAAGGGCAAACAATTTTTTTTTAATGTAATTTTGCTATTTTCTGAAATGTTTGTCTTTGTGGCGGTGTGTGTCAAGAAGAAATTGATGGCAAACGTCAGTTGCTGAATTCATTGATATAGTTTACAAAATTCTGCTAAGTTCAGATCTTCGAAGGAGGAACTCATCATAAGAACATTCCCCAGCATTGCGCAATGTTATAAAAATCTCGATTGAACTAGTGAACAGGCAAAGGAGAAAGAAGTATTTCAGCTGAAAATTCTAAAACACCCTGTGTATAAATTCACAAAATGTATAGCTTTAGGAATTTTCTTTAAACAAAAAAATTTAACACGATATGTTTATTTGTTTACTTATTTGTTAACCTGCTTCACAATTTACAGCTCAAAGTGATCATAATCACATTGTTTAATCTGAATCATTCGAAATAGTGCATCAAAACGCTGTTCTTTGTCAAGAATCTGTCAAACAACGTGATTAAAGCTTCGATTTTTGAGGGCAAATTCAAATGACAGAAAATTAATTTCCTCAAAAATTCCTTATATTTCGGTTGATCTTCCAATCCAATTCCAGCGGATTTAGTTCCCCGTTCGATAATAACGCTGGTTGACATAATTGCTTTTAAATTTAAAAATTACTTTCAAACCATTTTATAACAAATGGTTAACTGTTTCTTGAAGATTTATGTGAAACATGTGGAATCTAATAACGTATGAAGATTTTTCGGAAATTCTATGAGATACTATAAATATTTCAACAGAATATGGAAGATTATAGATTTCGAAAACCATCACGGTTATTACTGAAAAAAAACTTCTTCATGAATTTAGGTAGCTTCAAAGAGCCTTATAAATATATGTATGAGTTTTGTCGAATTTTAAAGAGTAATATCTCAAAAATCTGCTGATATTCTTACTCATGCTGAAATCTAATAGTATTGAGCTCATATTTAAAACTTTAGACATTCGAGTTAATGAATCATTCATGCCGTAATTTGTGCGGTGTTGAGAAATATGCAATAGTTGCAAACTACGGGTATTGTGGTTACCTCCAGGGTAATTTAAACTTATACAATTAAATAAATCAGGTGCATTCATTTACACCAATTAAAAGTGCTGCATTCGAAGAAGCAGGGAACATAGGGATCCTGAAATTCTTTAGACAAACATTTAACAAATCCTAACATATATTTGCATTTACAATAAAACTAGAAGTACTTTTTTAGAGAAAGTCATTGCCTGAAATTTAATTGAGTTAGGGTTGAGCCCATTCTTTTTGCACCAAATAACAAAATTGTAAATATCCTCTTGGAGTTGTAATCGATCGTTTATAAATTGTATGCTTTCGAAGATTTTCATGCCATCCGCATACATTTAAATGTTACTGTATCGTACACAAAGGGGTACATCATTGATAGCTAAGACAAAAAGTAGAGGTCCTAAATGCCTACCCTGGGGAACTCCTGATTTGGCAAAGAAAGAGTTAAAGAAAGAACTTCTGAATTTAACTTGATAATATCTATTTTGAAGATAAGATGAAATCCACGTAATATACTGATGAGGAAACCCATTATCTTAAGCTTAAATGTGATGATATCATGAGAAAGTTGGTCAAAAGCTTTAGGATTATCAGTGTAAATACAGGCGAGATCTTAACCGAGTTCTAGAGCATTTGAACAATTATTCTAAAGTACAAGTAGATTTGTAATTTACATAAAATGTTCTTCCAGTTCAAATTCAAACTATCACAAACAACTTGTTCAAAGAGTTTGGGAAAACAGGAAAGTTTAGAGATTGGTCTACAATTACTAATGTCAGACTTGTTACCCTTTTTACGGATTGGTGTAGTAAATGCCTTCTTCCATATGGTTTTAAATTAACGTGAGCTTAAAGATAGTGCAAATATGCGAAGAAGGGGAGATGCCACAACTGACTTACATTTTCTTAAGACAATTGGACCAGAGGAATAATCATCTTTAAGCAATGCAAGATTTTGTCTAACGTCATTTAAACATTATCAAAAGTAGTCTGGGACAGTCTCGCAAATAAAGAATAAAATGTTCATCGATATTTACAGGCGTTTCAATGAAATATTGCTGAAAGTTGTTAGCAAAAGTGTTACAAATTTTTGGAGTACTAACTAAGTTATCTTTATTATAAGTAAAATTTACTGTGTAGCCATCAGATTTCCGTTTTAAATAAATAAATTTCCAAAAGCTTTTGGGGTCAAGTTTAAGAGATTAATAGAGAGATTAATATCTGTTAGATATTTGGTATATAATTAATTTTATAAATGATTTTAAACTCTTCAAAGAGGTTAACATATAATACTGATATAGAGGAATTTTGGAGTCGGATTTGAATTAAGGCAAACTGATTGCCATGAACAAAACCTTCTCAACCAGTGCTATCTTTAAATCTCAAGAACAATTGTTAGAAGACTGTGGTATTAATTCCGAATTTTCAGATGTTTGTTTCGGTGCGGGAAAATAGATCAAAACTACTCTTTTTATAATCTATATAATCTAACGGCTTTCAACTTAATGTCATACTATTAAATAAGGCTTAAGGCTTCAAATTGGGACAAGACGAAGTTCACCGGTTCCGCTAGCTTAAAATAAAAATATGTGTTTTTCATTAAATAAAGTTCAAAAATACAGTTTATTCAAAAAATTTATTGAACGAATAAAAAAGTCAATGAAGAGAATTAAGACTAAAACAATTTGTGTTTCTTAGCCATCGTCGCGTCGTCAAAAAACTACACATTAAAGATACTATTTTGACACACAATTATGCACTAAAATATGCCCACATATTTGTATAATATTTCTTTTAATTTAGCTCTTCGTTTATGTATTCTGCTCACAAAATCA